>JAFBJR010000891.1:926390-990276 GCA_016785285.1 Brachirus orientalis
TTTTTATTTCTTATATATATATATATATATATGTATGTATACAGTATATACAGTTGAGGATGAAATTATTAGTCACTCTATGAAAATGTTATTGTTTTATAAGTATCTCCCACGGGTTGTTAAACAGAGCAAAGAATTTTTAACACAGCTTTTTCAAACATCCTAGTTTTATTTTGGATGCTTCTATTAGAAATGAAATTATTCTACAAAACCCACAAACTGACAGGGTCATTTATTAGGGTATTAAGGTAAAATGACCTTTTTATAGAGCTATAGCACAAACCACTGTTGTGCAATGATGTGCTCAAATCATTGCACAACTTTAGAAATCAGGTTAAAACTGAGGTTTATCTCCCAATTTATACACAGTATAAAATCTTTAGTAAGGGTTTGAGCTGTCACTTGAGAAAGCATTATGCCAATAACAAATGAAATTAGTTTAGACTTGAGAAAAAGGATTGTTGATGATCACAAACAGGAAAAGTGTATACAAAGCGTTTTCAAGTGTCAAGAACTGGAGTGAGAAGCATCATCAAGACATCAAAGAGAGCCACACAATACAGAACAAGCCTGGCAGAGGTAGGAAGTGAAAGATTTCAAAGACTAAGATTTGTCTAAAGACCCCAGAACAACGATTATTTACAATTGATTATTAGTATCAGGGGGTTAAAATTTTTCACACTGTCAGTTTGTGGTTTTTGTGGAATAATTTCATTTCTATGTGCAAAGTCAAATAATGGAAGCATCCAAAATAAAACTAGGATGTTTGAAAAACCTGTTAAAACTTCTTTGCTCTGTTTAACAGCATGTAGGAGATGACATTTTCATAGGGGGCTTATAATTTCATACTCAACTGTATATACTGTATAATACTTGTATTTACTGTTTTACAAAACAGAAAAATAGTAAAATACATTATTTCTTATTATAGTTATTTACTTTCATTCCTGGAGAGAAAAATTAGATTTAGTGATTGATTTTATTTTTCTTTATTATTTTATGTCTTCACAGAATAGTGAGCCGGCTCAAATTTGAGTATAAAAAGGTGAATTCAGTTTATTTGCCAAATAAATAACAATAATTTTTTTTGTTTTAAACAAGGTTTTGAAAGATTTCTAAAATATTTGCTTTCTGACATTGTCTAATATGTTAGTTAAGCATTGTATGTATATACTGTATGTATCTGTGTGTATGTTTGGGGGTGGAAATGCATACTTAAAGCACACCTGATGATGGTTCAATGCGACCCAAACAAATGAGTATGTCTCTAGTAACAATGCACTTATACTAGCTTTTACCAACATTCAATGTTAATATAAGTCATCTGGTATCTACTTTCAAGTGTTTTAGAGATGTGTTGGTAACTAAACTCATATTTTGAAATGGCAGCCAGTTTCATTTCATCTAGGTCAGTCCAAGAATGCTGGTGCTTCAATGAATTATTAATAATGGGAAAAATAGTCACAGCTTAATTTAAATCTTCTTTTGGCTTCTCCTTTTAAAGGGTTGCCACAGCAGATCATCTGCCTCCATACCACCCCTGTCCCTCTTGTCCTCACCAACTGTCCTCATGTCATTCTTCACAACATCCAAGAACCATCTGTGTTATATTCCTCTTTCCTTCCTGCAACAATGTAATCACTATACCTCTTCTGCACATGACCAAACCATCTCATCCTTGTATCTCTTACTTTATCTCCAACTCTATGTTTAACCTTAGCTGTCCCTCGAATATGCTCATTTCTAATCCTGTCCATCCAATGGATGTACAATACAACATAATCCACTAAATACTATGATTAAACATTATGTGATTTCTCAACAATTGATTATTGTATTTTTACATTACCTTCTTAAAATTGCACAAAATCTCTGGTGGTATTCTGAATGTGACTATGATAAATACATTTTGGTAGCAGGATGGTTTGAGGGGGATGATGTTACCCTGTATGTGTATGGCTGTGTTATTGTAAACAAGCTGCATGTTTTGGGGCTTAGCTCCCTCTGTCCTATTTAACTCCTCGATAAACAGGCTTTAGCTTCAAGTATGATGATGTCTGATATTGCGCCTTCTTACATCATACTAGTATCTTGTTTATGTAGTTTGTCTATGTGTTGAGTGTTTCTGCATGTCCATCAGTATTTCTGTGTGTGTGTTTAGTTTTGTGGCAGCTGTAATCACTTACATTTGTGAGGTTGGTCAGTACATTGGGTTATGTCTATGTTAGAGTTTGTCTGTGTATCTTTAAAATGTGCCTTTACATATTCTGCTATGTTATCTACTGGCCTCCTTTTCTACTACAGACACTATAAATGCTGTTGAACAAATTATTAGAGGAAAAGAGGCAACCTTTATATACATTAAATAATCAAATTACTTAAATTGTCTGTAACTGTGTGGTGCATGTATTTGTTTCACCAGAATCATTTTAATTGTTGATGTAATTTTCCCATCACAATCAGCTGTTATTTGCCAATATGGACATATGCATAGAGGTAGTTGTTTGTCTTTGTATTATTTCTTATTTCTGTGGTATGTTTGCTTTTCAGGAACAGAGAATTCTTGGCCCACCCAGTCAGTGCACACTCTGTTTGCACAGTCGTGGCAGGTAAGAAGAACAAGTGTGTATGTGAGTGTGTTTGTGTGTGTCTATATTTCTCCCCTAATAGATTATCGATGCACTGCTGAGTTGGTTGGCTGTAGCAGACAGTGGAAAAGGGCTAGGATTCCCTTGAGGAAACAAGATATCTCAAACACACTCACAAGCACACAGCTAGTGCATACATACAGTAGCTACATACATAGACACAATGAGTTAGAAAACAGCTCCCATGTGCAGGACTTTAAAGCATATTTTAAACACACACACACACTATTAGGCACAGTGCACACCTGCTGGGTCTTTAGAGAAGGCTGTGTCCTATTATGCCTGTATGTGAAGATGAAAGGAGAAGTGGAGAGCAAAGATGGATGGGGGTAGAGGAGGAGACCATAAGAAGGAAGCAGAGGAGGAGACTGGCAGGGAGGTGATGGACAAAGAGAGAGAGTGAGCAGATGAGGAGGAAGAGGAGGAGCAGGTACAATGAGTGATGATCTAGTCTTCATGCTCTCCCCTCTCCTCCCTTCTTCTCTCATTCCCCAGTGAGAGCAGATCGGTGGAGGTATCACATTATAATGAAAGCCAAAACAGACAGACGGATACAAACAGTCCACATACAGTACATGCACAATGGCAATCATACATGAATGCACATACACTCTTCTCCTCTAGACAGATCTCTTGTTGCCCTCTCTCCCAACCCCTCATATTTACATCTGACACAAACAGCGTGCGTCTGATTTAGTCAGGTCTTATAATCTTGCACTGATGGACAATGTAACATTGTATGGTGTTTATGCACATACCATACAGACAACAAACCTAGTGAAAAGACACATACATGTGCTCATTTACATATTTACATAAAAAAGGATAAAGAAAATGGAGGTAGATGGGTGGTACAAGTCAAAAGCAAAGGTATATACAGGGGAAAAAGGTTACCATGTGACAACAGAAATGTAACAAATCTCAACTGAGACCAGTGCTATTGGCTGTTAATGTTTTTTTCTGGTGATCTGGATGGACAAACAGGCAGAGTTAGAGGCAATGGCTTCAGGCAGATGATGAATCAGATGAACAGAGGTAAGAAATGAGGCAGGTTAAAGGAATAGGAGGATGAGGGGGAGGAGAAAAAGGAAGCATCATACTTGTGAGCCCTGGGGTTTTGCAGAGGGAGTTGGGGCAAATGGAGGTGTGGTGGTGAATTCAAATCTCTGTGCCAGTGAGTTCACCAGTACTCTGTGCTGAATTCATCCCTCATCACTCAACATATACGCTACTGCTTTGAAGTGATGAAATTTATGTCATGTGATGTTTGATTTTTAAAGCTATACTTCAGGGACTGCTCTGTGTGGGCAACTTCAAATGACACAGAAAAGGCAACAGCTTGACATTTAAGAACTTCTCCACCTTGACATTTTGCTGACACCAGTGAACAGCACACAGCATGTGAAACATCCACAGGATTGTACCTACAGATTACATAGACATCAGATAGACTGAGACAAAAATAATACTGAGCAGCACAGCAACAGTGCAACACTAGACAGTTGCATGTTTTGCAGACAGCTAGTTACTCAACCTGATAATGAAATTAAAATCTTACTTTCAGGACATGCCACTGTAAACGATTGTATAGACCTAAAAGCAATCAGACCAATGATCTGGCTCTTCAGTTGCTGCCATGTTGGATGTATTCAAAAGCTGCTAGACATCGCTTAGCTTAGACAATTAAGACAGGAAACAAGGAAACAGACACTTCATGGTGACTTTTTAAACCCACCAGCAGAGACATCAGGAAGTTACTCCCCAACAGAGTAGATGTTCCAATACATTATCAAATAGTGCATTCTATGTATAATATTAATAGATAAACTTTAATTTTTAACAACAGGAGAGGTTGTGATATTTGATGGAGGGACAGAAATGAGGTGGAGGGCTGTACGAGACAAAACCAGTGTTAATTGAACAGCTGTACCTCGTTAATCATTAATTGATAATTAATCAGCTCACACAGCCACTCACCCCCCTTGAGTTGAATATCTTGAATATATCTTTTAAGAGAGGGAGAAAGAGAGAGAAGAGTAAACTAAATTATTCACAGTGTCACAAGGGAAGCTTGTTCGATCGCAGCGTCCTGCTCCCTCTCTCACTTCACTCGCTCTCTCACCATCTTTTCAGTTTCCCTCCCTCTCTGTGCTCCTTTCAGTCCATTAATCTAGTTTTCTGCCTTTATCTCCGCTTCCTTCCCCTCATCCATCTGAGTTCACCCAAAGATGGAGTGCAAGGCAATGAAAAAGAGAGACGTTACAACAAGGAGGAAGTGCCGAGGGGAAAAGTAGTGATGAAAGAAGAGGAGGAGAAAGAAGAGCCCCTGTATCTTCTCCATATGAAGATAATCATTTAGAACAGGAATATTAGTGAGCAGGAAAACTATATATTCACTTACACTCATCTTACTTAATAATACTGTTAATACTGAGCGATTTAAGTTCACAGGGGACACATGAGCTGTTGATTTTCTCTACGGGCTTTGGTGCAGGGGTGAGCTGTTTACAAACTTTTTTCCAACTAGAAAAGCCTGTCTAACAGTAGGAAAAATGGCAAATGCGGTGTCGAAGACAGAGTCTAAAACAATAAAGCAATGATTGGATTGGGGGGATTATGTGATACACTTTGTATGGGATCCTGAGATGATACCTCACCATCCTACAAGACAAGCTCTTTGGTTGAAGCTGTGTTCTCAAGTTTTTGAATGTTGGAGAGAGAAGTTTATCCAGCAAGTGTGGATGTACTCTGAGCAACCTGTTAATGCTGCTCTAGTTTCTATCCAGCATATGTGGCCACAGGCACTCTTTTCTTACTGTAATGTTTGAAGAGTGTGTGCTGTTTGCAGTATCTCCAGTCTTTCATGCAGTTCATTTGTGTTGGGCAACTACCCGGTGCTTGTCACTGTTATATAACCGTACTGATTACAGTAACTAGTGTAACCTGCCGTGCACTCACTGACACACTTTCCCTCAATCCGTCACTATCTTATCAGTCCTGTTCACACAATTAAACACTCTCTTTAATGCTTTGTTTCCTCTCTCTCTCTTTTTCTGTGTCCATTGCTGGTCTTTGTCACTCTACTCTCTTTATCTGTGTCACTTTGGCTGCGTCCCAGAATTCCCAGCTATTAGTCATCCTTTCAGTGTTTCTACCTCTTTTTCTCTCTTTTTCATTGTACACTCCATCAGTCACATTCATATGCCCTCATCTAAGTCTCTCTTTCCCCTTCCTTTCTCTATGTCTGGGCTCCATCTCAAATAAATACAAATGCTATTGCCTTCTGGGTATGGCCCAAATCAACAAGGCTATAAATCAATACAGTGAAAGAATTATGTAATTTACCACCATATTGACTTGCCTCATTTTCTTCTCCTCCTCCTCCTTAGGTGGTTACCTTTTCCACTCCTTGCTCTCCATTATTGACTCGCCGTGTTTTACTTTCCTGTATTCACTTTTTTAGCACTATTTAACAAGATAAATTGTCAAAGTCTTATTTACAGCCTTGGCCTTAGGGTTAGTTTAGCTTTGAAGGCATGATATAGTATACATCGGCATGCAAGTTGATACAGAATACAGTTAGCACTCAACAATCTTCCTTTAGCCTCTTTCACACTTAAATTAGTGAATGGGCCTGAAATTTTGCTTATAAAAGACAAATAACACCACACCCATTGCCTGTGGTTGGCAGAAAACATTAATGGCTAACAGCTATGTGAACAGCTGAAAGTTATGGGTGGCTCTTGCACATCCACCTATGCTAATCACAGCCACAGCCATAACCAATAGAACTGGTTTAATTGGAATTTTGTTCACTGGGAATGATGTTTAACACACAGTCATTATCCACAATCTAAACTGTTATATTTTCTCCCAAAATAAAATTTAGATTCAAGAATATTCTGACTTTACCACCCTGTGGCCTCAGTCCATTTGCACCTTTTTAAACAAAGTTCATTTAAGAATAATCACATTGTGTGTCAAGTGTTGTGCATCAGTATGTTTGCTTTGAACAGTTTCATGTCCGTTTGTTGCTTTTAGCATATTTTCAGCCACTGTTGTGTGTTATTGGCTTTGTCTTTTACTGAAACACAAACATTTAAGTCTTTCTTTCTCATTAAAAGCTCAACATTCTGTTTGTGATTGTAGAAAGATGTAAGAAGTTTTTAATTCTCAGGGAGGTCATATATAACCCATAAGCTGAAAGTGTCTGACCTTTTGTTGAAAAGGTAAAAGTCGTGATTTAAGGAAATATGTGTGCACTGAACACTTCACTTCTCTTGGTTAGTAAAGAGGGTTTAAATGCTTCCATGTCCAAGCTGTATCTAATTTTCAAGTCCATTGTTGGCATTCTTATGTAGAATGTGTCAGGAGGACATCAAGTAAATTACTTAATAATTATAATGTAGACATTCTCTGTTATTTATTTGTTAATTTATTAATTTAGTTGACAGGGACAGTGCACAGCTTCATGAATGCATTAGTGTTAGCTTGATGCTTATTTTAAACATCTGTTGTTTATGGGCAGGTAGAAAGGCATGAAATAATAGTTGAATAGGAACACATTTAGAAAAAGAGAGCATGATGTGAATGTTGTGAATGTTCATGTGTTACTGTATGTGTACATAATTAGAATTATGTGAGGTTATTCACATGATACCACCTATGCTTGTACTATGTGTTTACATATGCCACTGCACAACAAATGACTCCTCTCTGAACCAGTAACCAAGAAAGTCCTTCTCCATCAAGATTTTCTTCTATAGAAGAAAACATTTTGAGAGTCTGAAATGAAGAAATTATATTTTTGAGGACAAATAGTTTGAGCAACTGGCACACACTCATCTGCTGATCTTATGGAAAGTCTTCAGTTATACCTCCAGTGCTTCCCTCCCAGTATTCTGTTACCTTGCAGTTGTGTTCATTCAGGAAGGAACTGTGTCTCCTCGTGTGCTTGGCTTCTTTAGAGAGGGGGGGGGGCAGTCTATAGGAGTCACTGAGTGCAGGGATAGTGCCTATATTTCCTCCAGCCTCTGCCCTGGTCAGAGAGTGTTGTATTTTCTCTATGTTGTATTTTCCATACTGTCACCCTCACCCACCATCTCCCTCGCCTTCCCCGCTTTCCAACTACTTTTTCTCTCTTCTGGAATTCCATCTTCCTGCACGTGGCTGACATTCAAGAAGGCAAACTGTGTGTGCGTGTGTCTCTCTGTGTGTGTAGCCTCTTCTTGTTCCACTGTCCTAGCCTGTAAGCTCAGTAGAACTCAAAGTTACTGTTCCCAATGTACTCTCTGTACATTTTGTCCTGCCATATTCAGTAAGGTTAAAACAAAATACTGTTTTGAAACATGATAGGTTAGTTGTTCATTAGTCATACTCCTTGAGGTCCTAAAGCCCCTCTCACATTGGGCAAAAAACCCACCAACCCCCTTTAACATCTGGCTTTTGTCTGCAGTGGGAAAGGGTGCAATAGGCAATTATTCCTGAGTCAAATGAGTTTGTAGTAGTCAGGGTTATTTATCAGCTCGAGTCCCAATCACCAGGGATGGAAACACAGCACCTGCATGGACATGCTTATTTTTGTCTCTTTTTCCACCACAATACTATGATACACATCTAAAATGTGGATGTTGCCACATATAGCAAAAACTTTTTTAAACAAACTGAAACCACGTGCATTGGATTTTTTTTTTTTTTTTTTGACCGGTGGGAATTTGGTAATAGACTATCTTTCTGGTTTAACTGTGCAAACATTTTTGCAGTAGTTGAAGAGAGTTTTATATGCATTTTTCATTATATACATTGCATTTCAAAACAAAATCATTATGATAACACTAAGTAAACTTGTGGCTTATTTCCATCCTGTCTGATGCACTGTAAGGTCCTTTTAAGGTAAAAAAAAAGGGACCAGAATTAACCAGAACTGAGTTTACAAAGAGGAAACAGCAGTAATCATGTAATCTAATTGATTTAATTTGCAGCATAAAGCAGATGTAGTAAATCCACTCAAATCTAATCAAAACACTAACAAAAGTCAGTAAACGAACTAACAGAGTTACAAACTCTTGCAGTCATTATCTTGCATTGGTAAGCCATTGTACCACATGTTAGCAGCTTATCAACGGCTTCACATGGATCTTGGTGTAATAAATTCACATCTGCACAGCAACAACACATGCCATAGTTTTACTGTATATCCCTGATCGAAGGTTATCTGCATGTGTATTGATTCTCTCTTTTAATCATCAGTGTGTGCCCATTGTAGGTCAAAGCATGTTTCCATCAGACTTACATCACTCTAATGAAGAGAGATATCTGAACACAGGCTCCTTCTGCTCTCCAATCCCATCTGTTTGACACAGGGAGGGAGGGAGGGAGGGAGGGTAAGGATGGAGAGAGGGAGGGAGGAGAGAGGGAGGAGTGGTAGACGAATGAGAACGAGGCCAGATCAGGCTGAGGGAGGTTGGGGGGTGGAAAGGGGGGAGGTGCTGTTTAGAGAAAGGCAGGGAGTGAAAAAAAAATCAGAGGGAGGCTGGCTGGGGGGTTGGGCTCTGAGCCTGTGCATGTGTGTGTGTGTGAGAGAGAGAGAGAGAGAGAGAGAAAGCAGAAGCAAATGTGTGTTGTGTATGTCTGTGTGTGTGTGTGTGCACTCACTCTGTTCCTTTCCTTTCTTTGTTTGACTACTGAGTGGGAAAAAAGCAAGACAGAATATAGGGATAGAGGGAGAGAGAGAGGAAGACAAACAGAAGAGGAGAATCTAAAATGAGAGTCACTTTTATTTTTTAAGAGAGAAGGAGAAGAGGAAAGACAAAGAGGATTTCTATTTTGTTTTTGTTTGGTTTTTTTTCCTTACAGGCTGTCTAATAACAAAATATCAATATATAAACAACAACAGTGCTGCATGCTTTTGACATCAGTGTCATATTCTGGAAACTGTGTGATTTGTGTGTTGGCTCTGTGCGAGTGTGCGCTGAGGAGGTGGGGGGAGGCAGCCTGTGCAATTTAAAGGGAAAATACAAGGCACACACAAAGCTAGGAGCAGGCAGGAAGGCAAGGAAGCAGGAAGGGGAAGGAAAGAAAGGAAAGGTAGTAGGAATCTGCTGAGCTGGCTGACGCTTTACCCAATAGCCCTCTTTTGGATTTACTCCTCTGTGCCGACCCTGTGTCTCTGTGATCAGCCTGAGCCTGGCCACGGTAAGACAAGCTTCCTCTCCACAATCTTTCAGCTGTTTTAGCGCTGCTGCTCTGCAGACAAAAGCAGGAGAAAGTTGCTCTCTGTGTGTGTGCTGATGGAGAGGAGCTAAGCTAAAGGCTCAAGCTAAGGCTAAAAGGCGTGAGGAATGCAGCACAAAGGGAGCTTGTGTGCTCCAGCTGGGGCTGTGTGTATGTGTGTGTCTTTGTGGACAGTCTTTAATGTTTATGTCACGGGGCTTCCAAAACTTTTGCATGTGAAGGATGCCCCAAAATAGCAAGCGCCACACTACTGAGCCACTTTCTGAACAATGATCTCTGGATTATTGTGCAGTGAAGTGACTGAAAGCTTCAATTTTATTAAAGTCATTATACACATTGTTAGTCCTAGTGTTACCTAAAAGCAAATTCAGAAATTACATTGTCATTTTAATGGGTAATCAAAGAACACCAAAAGGGGTGTTGAAGGTGCTAAGAGCTGTTCATGTCGGTGCAGATTTAAATGCCCCTGAATGCTCCACAGCCAGCTGGCTCCCCGGCACTGAAAACAAAATAGTTAATTTTTACTTCTCTGTTTCTTTGTTTCCAGTTGTATTGTCCCTTTTCTCTTTTCTGTCCATGTCTTTTTACCTTCATTTCTCACTCTGCACTGACTTAAATGCTAGTTTGCACAAAAGGTTCCTGTCTGTCTTGTCTTCCTGGTCTCATTTTCCTGCTGGAGAGCCACTGTCATTATCTCTGCATCATGGAACAGACAGGTGACTGTCTTGAACCTGGGTCTTGTGACTTTGTTGCCTGGGCATTAATCAGTGAATGTCTGTCTCCTCTGTGCTCTCTCACACACACACACACTGTCTCTCATTAGCTTCTTACAGATTGTATCCGTTAAACACACACAGTATGTTGTTCTGTCCAGTAAGTTGTGATCTGGGGGCATGTGAGGATCCAATAGTATATTCTGTATATCTGCGTGTGTGTGCTCCTCCCTGAGCGAGAGTGTGAGAAATACAACACTTGTGCCAGTGTCTGCCTGGAGCTAATATTGATGTCACTATGTGCTTACATTTGCGTGTGTGTACAATTTGTTACTACGTTAGGACCTTAGGGTTAGGGTTAAACAGTGGTATAAACAATGACTGCCAGAATCAGTAGTCCTCATGGAGACCAAAACTTGGTCTTAGTGAGGCAGAATCTCATTCCTGAGGATCTGGTTAAGTATAGGGTTAAGACCTATGTGATTGTGTGTATGCTTGACTGCAATCACTGTCCTAATTATGTCCCCCTCTCTTTTTCAAACCAATACAAACATTCCTAGAATAAAAGACTCTCTAGAAAGCCACCTCACTCATACTACTGTAAACTGATCTCAACAGTACTCCTCCTCTCACACACACACGTGAGCACCCGGCCTGCACATGCGTGCGCACACATATACCCACACAAACATACTTCACACAAGGCAAAATTACTGTTACTATTCCCTTTGCCACCCCCACTCATCTGCGTTAACCCTGGGGATTTTCCTCCTGTTTCTGTTTTCATTCGTTTATTGGCAGCAGAAGTGGACCATCTTTTACTTGGACATTTTTTTCCTCTCTTCCTTTTTTTAATTCTTCTACCACTTCCTGTCCAGCTGTGATTATCCAGTTGTAGTGTGCCAGGCGAGGTTCAGCTGGGGCCGCCTGCTGTGGACTGGAATACATCATAGCTGTACACTCACTCTCTGACATGGTCTTGCCCTATTAGGGAATACTGTACACAGGACAGGGCCAGCGCTAATGCTGTGCTAATCTGTTTATATTGTGCTGCTAGTTCCCATACTGAAATAGTGTGTTAAGAGTATATGATGGTATGGCATTGTATATTACATTATTGTATTGCTGTATTGATTGATTGATTATTTTTTACAATTGCTATATAGAAAAACACTTAGTGATGGATATTGGACTTTTATTAAAACGTTTGTTAGTGTATTTTTTTCGGGGGCTGTCCACACACACAAAATTCAGCTACAGTTTTCTGTCGTATTGCTGTTTTATCCACACAGAAATGCTATTTTGGATCCCTGAAAAGCTATTTTTTGAAAACGTGTCCCTACGACAGCCACCCTTTTGTTTTACTTTGGAAAAATGATGTCTCATTCCCATACCTCTCGCTTGTGCATGCATCAGTCACTCATCTTTGTTTCTGTAATTGCAAACATTGTTACATTATACTTATTTGAATCAAGCTTTATTCTTAAAAAAAAAAAAAAAAAAAAACTTAATTCACAATGAACATGCTGTTTGCTCATAATCAACATCTTCTCCAGTTTTGGTGTAGCAGTGCTACAGCGCTGTGTACAGATCTAGAATATGTACTTCGGTGTTTAGAGTCATTTTGAGGAATTTCTTGAAAACATTTCCTGAAATGATGCCGTGTTGACAGGAAACTATTTTAAATGACAAAGAAAGAGATTGTTTATGTTCCATCCTGTTTCTGTGTGAATAGGTTCTATGTGTCTATATATTATCTCACAACCTAGTTTAATCAGCCTCAGCACATCAACTTGTTTTCAAAACATGATTATGATGTGTTTTCTAGAATCCCAGTAAATAATGGAGTTACACATAACCCCAAGTGGTCTTAGTTGAACAGCTGGGTGATATATAAAATATTATAAGAGGTTATAGTTATGCGTTGTCATTTTGTGATCATGACCAGCTGTGAGTGAACATGTGCATTTTGCTGATAAAATATGGGATGCAACCTGTGATGACAGTTGATTCTGGAGCTGTCTGTGTAGCAACAAGCCATTTCCTGCATTAAAAGCCATTAGGACACCACACAAACCTTCCTCTCCCTTCTGTCACCCACCATGCTCCTGTCCTTCTCTGCAGATGTGCAGGGGGAGTATGTTTTATTGTTACTGAATTTGTATGTGCATATGTGCTGCTCTCCTCTTTACCCCTCCTCAGCCCCAGGGTTGTCACTACATGCCTGAAGGGGGGGAGATTGTGCAGTCATTGGAATGGAGGCTGAGATGGCAAAGAGAAGGACTGTGAGCGTGATTGAGTGTGCTGCCTGGAGAAGAAAAGGGGACAGAGAGAAAGAGAGAGGAGGAGTGGGGGGGAGGGGTGTGTTGCCTTGTATTTAAAAATGGGTAAAGGGGGAGGAGAAAGCAAGGAGCAGACAGGCAGGAGAAGAGGTCTGGGGTGGAGGTGAGGGGGAGCTGACTGGCTGGCGCCATGGCTCAGTTGTGTCTGTGGAGAGAGGGCCTGGATTTGGGCTAATGACAACTCATGTCCAAGTAATAATTTAAGGCACTTCCATGTAAACAAGATTTCTGTTAAACTGATTAAGCAGATGTTGTATTTATTCAATCAATAGCCACTTCATTCTAAGATCTGTGCTTATGTAGTTTTTGGTGTCCGATGGGACAAAATGCTCAGATGATCATTTGCGCTACATTTTTTGTTAAGATTTTGTGGATAGTTTATATTAGGTGAACAATTTTCTCTCAGGCTCTGTTTTGTCTGTAATAACAGCACTAATAAACCGCTAGGACTCTTCTGACAGGTTATTGTTGTTATTGTAGATCTTCCAGTGTTTTTCTTGTGTGCAACATTGTCATTCATTATGAAATCAGGAATGCATGACTTCCTCCTAAAATATATTTATTTTTTGTATTTAGATTTGCAAGTTACACCTTTATAAAATGTGTTTGAATGCAATCCCAAGCATAATGGCCATCCAAGTCTAGTATGTTGCTCTTTGCATTCATATTGAACAGTAATGACAATTTGAAATACTATTTCATAAATGTCCAGGATTTAGTTTGAAAAGAATTGGTGAAAACCTGGCCTTGTGTTGTTTCTAAAGCATTTCCAAACTACACTGTAGTGCATTAAATACAGCATATACAGTACCTCACTTCACATTGTAACTTTTTTTTAATCAGCAGTCGGCTATCCTGAGTGTATTTGCCAAAATTTTGTGAAATTCCTCTGCTATTCAGGCTTTATTGCTTTCAGCAGTATACAGTATATACACACATGCATCAATACATTAGCTGCTTTTTATCCTGTGGCTCAGTAGTTTGATACTTTATCTATGACTGCACACGAGTGTTATATTCAAAAGCACAGCCAGTGAAGGCACAGAGGGATAAGGGCTTAGGTGGTTAATTCTATTATACAGGGTAAAAGGGCTCAGGCAGATTAGCTCTGCCATTGGAGCTAATTTCCACCATAGAAACCAACTAGCAGTATATGATTAACAGAGAGTAAGACAAAGAGAAAGATGGAGACATGATGAAAGACATAGAGGCAAGGCAGACATGTGCTTCAGTCTGACTTCCTTATTTACTAAGGTTGTCACAGACATAACAAAAGGCCTTTTAAGAGACAAGAAGAATAACTAGATATATAGAGATCTGTGGGTGAGCCACACTGAGATATCTACTCACACAGCAGAGATAGAAAGCTGAGAATGCAAGTATCTTCTTTGAATGAAAGGGAGAGAATGGGTTTTGCTAATTCAGAGCAATGGCTTTGAAGGAAGAGGCTGTGTCACTTCTATGGATTGACATGCTGAGAGAAATCTGTATCATATACACATACATGTGTGCATGCACCTAAACACATATTGTATTACTGTGTCACAGAAGTAGTGAATGACTGACTTACTGAGCCTACATGAGTCCTCCCTGCATGGCTGATTTTATCACAGTTTGGCAAAGGTCAACAGTGGATGTTTTTAGCGCCTCTTGCATAATGAGCATGAAGAGCTGTAGGTTATTTAAGCTCTGTAATAAGGACAGAGTTCTTTATAGCTCATGATGAAAAAGTTTAAAGGGTTAAGCACTAGAGAGAGTGTTCGGTTTTAGAACTGACACGCTGTGTTTGGATTCTCCTTCATAACTGTGAACCTGCAGGATTGTGTGCATTTTTTCCTCGACAGTCTGTCTCTGCTGCTCCTATGTCTCTCCGAAGCATATATTTATTTTCCTGTTAATGATGCATGAATATCCCTGAGAAAACGGAATGGGTTTTTCCCTCTGTTGAATTTTTATATTCATTATTAGCTTCTTGTAATGTTGGTGATCCCTGCAATGAAACAACACTGTGCGGAAGCAGTTGCTTCTCAATGTGCACAAGCACAGATTCACACAAAGACAATTGGCCCATGGCATGTGTCTTTACTCCACTCTGTAATTGTACACAACAAATTTGGATTCTCTTCTGCTGGAACGCTCCTCTCCTATTCCTTTTCTTTTTATTTGTTCATTTGTGGTGTTTCTCATTAAGTAATGTGGCCTAGCCTAGCTTCTCATTATGTGTGGATGTGAGGCTATTACTGTATTTAAGTCATAGGAATGTGTGTAAAGCTATTTTTAAATGAGCATCTTTTTAAATAAAACGTCCAGTGTTTTGAATCTCGAATGTAATTAAAAAATCAAATTATGATCAAGGAAAGTATGATTAAGAAGAAGTTAAGCGTTAATATTATATTATAAATAAGTGTTGGATAGGATAAGTCTGGATTGATTTAACAGTTTGAGTAATTTGAGCCTCAGTCTTTGAGTTTGAGTCACCAATTAAGATTCCAGCTTGAGTCCAGGAGTCAGCTTGTACACCCAGCAGAAACTTGATTAAGCTTGATTAATTAATAAAGCTTTGTCTTTGTAGATGTTCACATTTCTTTAACAACCAATAATCTACTCTGGTTTCTGCCTCTTGTCTCCTAATGCACACACTCGGCTTGTGTGAGATCATACAGCAGGGAGTGTCAGTTCTCACTCAGATTAGTAGCACTGCCAAACTTTTTACAGCAAAAGAATATTAATCAAAGTTAATGACTTATTAAAGTTGAACTAAGTATTTTACTTCCTTCACTTTTCAGCTGATTATTTATTTACTGATTATTATGTCTCATAATAAACTATACGTCCTGAAACAAAGTTGACTCAGAAAACTGATTAACCTTTTCTTAACAAACACTAGCCACCAGCAACTGAAACACAGGTGTTTGTATATGATAAAACTGTAATACGCCCAACTGTGACTCTGCTTATTAGACTAGTGCACCTGATAGTTCACTACTGTGGTTGATCATTAAAGTCAAATGCAAAAAAAACCCACACACATTCATGCATGCACTTCAACCATGACATGTGAGTGACCCTAATCAGTGACCTTGATTGAGCTGATCGACTTACAGTCATGCATTAAATTGATTGTTTCTAAGCAGATGGACAATTTTTAAGAGAGGAACTCTATTTTCATGTGCTTCTCCTTCTTTTCCTCAATTCCATTGCTTTTCTCTCTTTCTTTCTCTCTTCTTCCTTTTCTTTCTCTCTCTATCTGTATTTCATTGACTGTCTCTTTAACCCAGTGCCACACTGAACCCTGACCTCTCTACTTGTGTAACACCTCATATCTGTGCTTTTTGTGTGCGCATGTGTGTCCCAAGATGTCTCTTATTCCACCACTCATTCACAGCTGAGTGCACAGGACTTGTTCCTTTTTGGTAAGACAGCTTTGAAATTTGCAGCTTTATTTTGATTGCATGTTGTGTTGTAACTGCTGTGGTGTTGGTTGTGTTATTTGTTTAAATAGCAGGTCTTTTCTGTGTATGTGGAAAACAAGAGAATGAGAAATCAAAGAAGTGTGTCTGCATGTGTCTGGAGGGCAGTGGGTGCAGTGTGACCTTTATGGGCCTGTGTGTTTGTGTATGTGTGCCCCCAGACCGGTAACATGATCTGTCTCAAGGAGTCAAGCTCTCAATGGTCTGTCTGCACCCTCCTCCCTCTCCATCCCTCTCATTCCCTCTCTCCTCTGTCTTTCCATATCTGTTCACAGCCTTCTCTGCTTTCTTGTCTTTCACCCTGCTTCTCTTTATTTTGCTCTTTTCTCCTGTTAACAAATATTTCTACGTTTTAATCAAAAGAAATGGTTTTAGGGTCAAAATGGGGTTTAGGTTATATTTAGGGCAAGGGTTAGGCATCTAGTTGTGATGTTTATGGTTTAAGTAAGAGGCTATGGAATGCATCATCTATGAGGGCCCTCACTGTGAATGAAGCGTAAATGTGCGTGTGTGTTTTGGGGATCAGTGTTGTAATCAATTGATTTTCTCTGTTTCCTTTGTTTGACTATAGTGTTAGATGTCTGAAAGCTGCCTTTACTGTACTGTACTAATATGATATTGTATACACTGTGTGTGTGTGTGTGTGTGGGGGGGGGGGGTGATGGAGGAGGTCATGAGACAGGCTGACTCTGTCCCACAGGATTTCTATCACTTACGTGTTGAATTACAAGCATCACAGTGTGTGTACTTGATCCCCTCTCAGTCAGACAGCCTACTCTGAATATTTATTCATCTACACTCAACACAAATATAGAATACTATGACCCTAAATATATTCTTGAGGCACTTCAAAATCATGACCATGTGTTTATGTGGCTCTGTGAAATGGAAATTATTAACTCAAAGGCAAACAAGACATTAAAAAGACTCCTACACATTTTAGCTGATGGCTCAAGACTGACATTTGTAGGTGTTTCTAAATATATTGGAGCAATGATGCACTTTAGCCAGTTTTGCCTACAAAATATTAATCCAGAAATCAGATCTCTGAGTCCCCTGACTTTTTAATTTTAAAATGTATAATCAAACTGGACTTTACAACACTGTTGCAGTGTGCGGTGTTCTCTGCAGTGTTTGCATTCTCCATGAGTGACTGTATTAGCTCACAGTGTAAACACAGCTGCCTGCCTCCGGTGGCTACATGGGTGAACAACAGTCTGCCTGCAGATACAAAAAGCATTAATAGGAGGATCACATTCACTGCTTGTACATTAATGTGGCTATAAGATATACTGGGATTGATGGTGTGTTATTTTTAAGGCACATTAGTGGCGATGCTGTAGCATGATGTCCAGATTATTGGTGATGCCAAGCTGGTCATTAGTAGCTGTCTTTGCTCACATTAAACTGCTGTTGACAAGATTTGTCCTGTCTAAAAACAAGCACTTTATATTTACAGCAGGAGCAGGTCTTCTGTTCAGAGACTGCCATGTTGGTCCACCATATTTTTAGTGAAAAACCTAAACATCCTTTCAGTTTTAATTATAAGTGAAAGGGTATTTAGGTTCCTCTACATGCTTAGAAGGGACAGCTGGGGTGAGACACACTGTACCTTTTAAAACAGAAAGGCAGTGTTCTTCTGATCATGAAAACATAAACATAACACATAAAATTAAGTAATTTTAATGAAAGAATAAAGATTCTTAACTGAGTCACTGTAACACACTGTTATTCATTATCACATTTGTTTTTATTCTGATGATGAGGTATAGAATATCAGAGACAAAAAAAGAGATGAAGAAGAAAGGAGAGGGCAGGTACTGAACATTGCGCATCATAAATAAAATGTCAAACGCTTGTGAATGCTAGCCACTGTTCAAGGTAGCGTGAAATCTGCTCTCGTCCCCTCCTTTCTTATCTTCCCTCCCCATCACACCCCTTCTCTTGCTCTTTGTGCATGTGCATGCGTATATGTGTGCGTGCATGTGCACAGGGTAATTGAGGTGTGTGACCTTGCTGTAGGCCTGGCAGGTGTGAATAGAGGGATGGAGGGAGGCAGGGGATGAGATGAATGGGGGGAGAGGGTGAAGGGATAGATGGATGGATGGAAGGCTGTGCTGTTGTATGTTGGCAGACTGATAGCCAGCATGCATGCATATATGTATGGTAATGTTTGACATTCTATGGTGAAAAGAAATACAAGTGCGTGCGTGTGTGTATGTGGGTGGAAGCACTTGTGTTTGCTGTAAGGTCCTCTGCATGCAATTTGGAAATGAGATCGTGTGTGTGGGTGTGTTATTCAGTGGATGAAATTTCCATATATAATTTTGTATATGCTAAATATGTGCATCTGACTCTGTTCTGCATGAAATGGTTGCACATAGCCTCATAAAACATGACTTTAATATTTAAATATGTCAGACTAAATACTATTAACCAGTGACAGTAATATTTGAGATGATTCTCAGTTTCTACTTCATTAATTTCTATTAGTCATTAAAACTACATTTTCTTTTGCACACTGTTGCTTCCTGCCTTAAAATGCATAAATCCATGTTTTTTTTCTGTACCTTTGAGCCAACCTACTGTTTACTGAAGCTGCACAGAAAAAGAATAAAAATGTTCGCGGCAATTTTTCCATTGAATCCTGTCCCTTCTGCTATTACAAGATACAGCTTTATCTCCACCTGTGCCACACCCTCGCTCTTTTTCTGCTGTAAAGCAATCCAGGAATTTCTGATCTGCAAAATCTGACCTGCTGACACAAATTGTAAAGCTGAAAGACTGCCAGATGGCGACATTTATTTTGTTAAGAATAATGAAAATAATGTAATTATTATGTAAATATTTTGCATATGCATGTGTGTGTGTCACTAAATATAGAAGACAGATAAACATAACCTTGTTTTAGAAAGAAAATAAAACCAAAATAAAAACAATATTAGTTACTTTGATTGAGTCCTACTAAACATACTAAACTGGTTGTGTGCTTATGGTATAACTATATGGACATGTCTGTGTAAAATTCATGAACATGAATAGACTTGCAGATGAGTTTTACAGCTGTGCAGATGCTCAATGTATCATTTGTGCTTCTGTCTGAAACTGGGATTTACAGATAGAATAACTTTTCCATGGGGATTTGGCTTGTGAAAAAAAACAAAAAACAGACGTTTCAACATTTTAGGAAGGGCCACCATTAATCATGTTTTAAAACCTTAAAATCAAATAAAGTCCTTATTAAGTCCCAGAACATGCACAATATGATATTTTCTTTCTGAATAAAACCCTTTCAGCCCTTATTACCAGCTGTCAATTGAACATAATCATGCTTATCATCTCCACACTGTACTATCATCTTCTCCACATAATGGTGTGCAAAAAAGAGCAGAGAAGCAGCACCCCCATCCCCCTCTTTTTTCTTCTCCTTCTCCTCTATATCGTTCTTCACCCTCCTCTCTTCCTCTGCCACCTTTCTGCACACTAGCACAGTGCATCTGTGTCATGTCACTGGGTTCTGGCGTCCTGGAGTAAACCCTTCCCCCACAGTTCTCTCCCATACCAGCGCAGCTCCTCTCTCTCTCTGTCTGTCTCTCTCTCTCTCTCTCTCTCTCTCTCTCTCTCTCTCTCTCTCTCTCTCTCTCTCTCTCTCTCTCTCTCTCTCTCTCTATGTCATGCCCCATCTCTTCATCCTTTCTCCCACCACCTCATCCCTTCATCAACCCCCCCCATCTATTTCTGTCATTCTTTGTGTTAATCTATGTGCCCCCTCCTCCAAAATCAGGCACAACATACATATACTTCACTGCTTTCTCTATGCAAACATGAAACCGACTCAGTGCATAGAGTTCCTGAGCTGGCTGCACTATGCATAATCAATCTGCTCAAACAGAATGTGAACAGTGCTTTTTTTTTTTTTTTTTTTTTTTTAAAAACACTTGAAGGTGTTTGTGTGTGTGGCGTCTGAATGTGAGGCCCAAGGCTCCACCCTCTAGAGAGAGAGAGAGAGCGAGAGAGACAGACAGGTGTGGACCAGATTGAGTTCCGCCTCATTTCCTCTGCCCTGTGCAGCTGGTCAAGGACACACAATTATTCAAACACATACACAGGCATGTTTTCAACACATGGTTACACACACACACTTAAAATACAAGGACAGAGACAGGCCTAATGCATGCACCTCAAATTAAGACACGGTACAGGATGTAGAGGAATCAAATGCAGCATTAGCATAGGCTTTTGTATGGATGTGTGTGATCATGTTCACAGGACTAGAATGTATATAAAGAAGGATTACAGCAATAATTACAGCATGATTGACAGATCATCTCCATGGCGATGCTGACAGATATGCAAATGTAGGAAAACCAGTCGCTCAAGACCCTCATCCTGGATATTATTAGTACTGTAGCTAACACACAAAACTACCATGAATGCTTTCATTCTTGGTAGTTAAATATTATAAATACTGGTCTATGTAAGAGCAGAGAAACATTTGATCATGATATACATTCATCATTAACACACACAGTGCACTCTGCACAATTTGTAACATTTTTCACTTTTACTTCAGCTATTTTTTTGATTTATGTTATGTTGTGTGCAACTGTTGAGTAAGATTTAAATCCTTGTCACTGATATTTCAATCAGCCAGGGTAAAGGAGTGCCAACAATTTTAAAAGGACTTGCTTTGTTTTCACTGTAGTTTCCAATATCATAAAACATTGTAGAAAAGGTGCAAGATTAAAAATCATCAGCTCACATATGATGTGATAATGTTTCATAATATTTAACATATGGAATTAGGTTTGTGCCAATATTATCAATATTATTTTCATGAAGCAAACAACACTGTGATTTGAGCAAACAAAAAGTAACCACAAAATCAAAATACACAGATTGCAAACAAAATATCAATTTAAGCTTTCAAAATTATTGTATTTTATTTATTGTAAAATACACTTTTTGTTTGTAATGATCAAAATTTCACTTGCTCCAGTCATTGTCTGTTTGGAACTCATTACCCAAAGTTTTCCCTGCCAACATTTGACAAAGTACTTCATAAAATAATTGTAAGTGTTTAATGTTTGTCATATTATCTTTGAGATAGTGATGTCCAGATAGACAATGACTCCAAGCTCGTGACTACTTCCGGTCCATTGAGCTGTCGCTCCAAAACTCAGTGGCGAGTCAACAGGCAGCTCTGTCCATGGTCAGAAGTGCAAAGAACAAGTCTGAAGCAAGCAAAATTCTTCGTGAAAGGTGTTGATTGATGATACTGACACAAATATAATTCCATATAAACATAGATTGTTTTTTTTTATTTAAGTTTCTCTCTCCATTTTCTTCCATTTTTCAATAAAGATAGATTGTACACGCTCAAGTTTGACAGGTAAAACTGGGAGAGGCTTGCCACCATTGTACACATACACACACACACACACTGTTTTTCTGCAGTATCGATGCAATGTATTTATGGACTAGTGATCTGTTGTGAAATTGTGAAAAAACTGATAGACGTGTGGGTGGAGCAACTACCTTGTTCAGGAAGTGTGGGGTCACCATGTCTGGATGGAAGCCAGGTTAGCCCCCACCCCCCACAGAAACACAAACTTACAGACACAGATTTATGAGTACTTACTTGCCAGTGACTACTTGTCACATTGTGCAAGTGTATGTGTGTGTGTGTGTTTGTTTTTCGTCCTGTGAAAATGACATGAGCCACCATGAGGGGATCACATGTGGGAAAATAAGGTCTTTGTGAGCATATGCAGAAGCTGCTCAAGTCACACACATCTTGCACTTGTGCACGCTGTTACACACACTGTGACTGATGTGAACACAGTCCACTGTCCATTTTGATTTATAGTACCTTGGCCCACTGTCAGTTTGTAACACACCCTTTTTGTTAAACCTAGTTAAACTAGTGTGGCTGGTTCTAAATAAGATATTTCTGTTTTCAGCATTTTATATTCAGTAGGTATGAAATTGCTGTGTTACAAGTGAACACACACGGCAGTGTAATTATAAATGCTTGAGCCATCGTTTACGTTGTGACTCAAATGACATTGTGTAATTTAGCAGTCGAGTTTGGAACCTGTGCTCAGGTATGTGGGCTTGGTAGGGCTTGCCTGACCACTTTCCACTCAAACACAGTTATACATGCTTCCAGAAGGAACGAAACTCATATGAACTCCATACACAGCCCTGAGTTGCCCTTTCATACAACCAGTTATTATACAGTTGGAGAGATGACACCAGGTTAAAGTGTGCAAAAGGCAAAATAGAAATGCATCATCATGTCTGCTCACTTGCTTTGAATCCTCCAGACAATGACCTGCTTCATTCATACACTGGTCCACTCAGATGTTACATGCAAAGTAAATTTTGTTGAGTGTGTAATTGATTTGCATTTACAAACACACACACACACACACACACACACATCTCCCCCAGGTAATGTCTAGAAAAAGCTGATGGTTGAATTTAATACCCTCAGTTTTTGTAGAGGTGAAGAGCATTGTTATTATGACTCATAATCAAAGTCCCACCACTTATTGCTTTCAACAAAAAGATCACTTTCTTTTTTTTTTTTTAACAAAGTGTTTATTTAGTTGGGATGCCTCAGGCCACGTTTCTCAGACAGCATACGTGTGTGATTGCGTGCAAGGAGCAAGTTTTGGCATGTCACCTCCATGCACCTCCTCATTCTAATGTTGTTTGTGAGCCATCAGGAGCTTGTCAGCATTCTCAGTCCTAAGTACTCAGAGACTGAAGTTGTTTTTGCTGACAACAGCTTAACGTGAAAGTTATAAGCTTGAGTGATCCAAACCACCAGTGTTGTCTCAGGTCTGTTTGGCAGTTGAATGTGACCATCTGCCTCATTTGCTATTAAAAACTCATGATTTCAGTATTTAGCAGTATGTTAAAGATTACATTTTTATTATCTATACAGCCAGATGTGCATTTTTAGATTTGCTTTTCTGGTTGACAGGTCTGCAATCTTGAAAGAGTAAGAGTAGGAACTTCATTGTCTGCCTTAGCAAAGAACAGGTGTTTGTGTTCCTCTGTCTTCTTGCAATCAGTTAGGTGAGATGCTAAGTAGATGATAGATAGGGATGACTAGTCAGAGTATGACAAAGTCCTGTGTTCTTTTGTATTGATGTCGCAAGATCGTGCAGACACCAACTGTTGTGGCTCTGAATGCGGTCTTTAGCTGTGAGGCCTGTGCTCTGATTGGCTGCTGTGGTAAAGTTTTTTGGTGTGTCAGTAAAGGGAGAAAGGGCAGTGAAGGTGAAAACATTTGCCAATTGTGTAAGGGTTTAACTAATCATACACCCATTTACATATCTTACTAAAACCACACACACACACAAAATCATGTTCACAGGTCTTGATTTTTTTGACTCAACAACAGTTGCTGTCTAAACCAGATTTATTAACTACTGCTCTTTCTTCTTTTCTCTCTGTCTTCCTATTTGTCTGCTTGTATGCTCACTGCTGCCCTGATGGGTTTTCAGACAGTCTCAGGGTGTGTGTGGTGGGACTTTAGTTGGTTTGTCTGTCACATTCCTCCTCCTCCTCCTTGATGTGTGCCATTTTCCTTCTTGTCCCCAAAGAGAGGAAGTCTGTCTGTCTTGTCTGTCACTTCAATCTATCCATCCGTTTCGTCATGTGTGTGTGGGAGTTGGAGGTGGGTGTGATGGTTTGTAAGTCGGGTGTGGTTTTTACTGTGACCTTTTGCTGAAGCCATGTGGCAGAAGCTCACCAAGCCAAACAGCCCCGACCGCAGCCAACCTGACACTCCTCCTCACTGTCTGTAGGTGTGCCAGCTCTGGTCTCACAAACACATGAATGTTTACAGGCAAATGTGACAGAAAACTGACTTACTGCCTCTCTTATTCATGCACCCTAAAACAAAACAGCCTCCACAGTTTGAGTTTGATGTTTTAGCACGTAGTTTTTCAAATGTTTACATATCTGATAGTTTTGCAAAAAATAAAAGTTATTAACTCAGAGTGAAGGATCGAATGAAGTATAAACATTAAGCATGAAATGTTTTATTAAACTAACTGGAATCTATAAACAAGGTTAAATGACGCAAGTTACTGCCCCACAGATTTCCCACTCATGATTAGCTCCTTAACCTGTACATGCTGATTGGTGATCTCAGTGCAGCTTGTCAGGCAGGTTATCGTGTTAAAAGTTCATTCAAGGATTGAAACTGTCCTGAGTCAGCCTTTTAACACAGAACAAGCAGAGTAGACTTGGTACAAAATGGTACAAAGACACATGGAGGCAGACAGACACAAGAACAGTCTGTCGTTTACCACCACTCATGCCGAACCCCAATGTTGTGTGTGCACACTGTGCAGGTATGAAGCCTGTTGCCCTAACATGAAGAGACCTACTGAATCACCAGTGACTAAGGGCTAGAGCAGCCAAAGCATGGCCAGTTTACTCACGCCATGCAGGCTCACACTTGTGTGTTTGCCACAAGGTGAAAGTGTTAATCTGATTTTACTTTGCAGTTGTTAAATATAAACAGCAAGCAGAAAAGCAGCACAGAAGTAAAAAGGAATACAGGTATACATTTGCCTGAACATAGTGTTCTCAGCTGCCTTCTTGCAGTGTGTGTTTATTTAGCATATGTCCATAGGTTTGTGTGTATTTGTACAGTGTTCGTGCAGGTATGTGGGCTTGGCACACATCTCTCTCTAACACACTGGGTTTCAGAGAATATAATACTGTCTTCCGATATGACCAATACAGTATGGATAGATGAACAAAGCATATGTATGTGGGTTTTTTATGGTTCGACATCTACATGTGTAGCCCTCATGTCAAGAGTTTTTCATCTGCATAGCAGAATCTTTTGCTTTTAATTTATATACACGTTAACTCATGAGTGTGACCACTCTGCACCAGTGAGATGCATCTGAGCTTTGTAGCTCTTTTTTTAATAGACCATTCACCCATTACTTTCTGCAAATGTTTCACAGCGTCACAGTGACCTTTCACCACATTTCGACCGGAGATCTCTATAATATGTCAAAAACACGTGTCCTGCGCCCATGCCAAATTAAAAGCACATGTTCCAGTTCCCTGTATCTATAATTTTTTTCAGCTTTTATTGTGAAATATTTATTATTGTGAGGTCCTTTGCCATTAAGCTTAGTACAGAGTAATCTATAGTGTTTGAAAGTATAACTTAGCTTTGTTACATGCAACAGCCAAGCAATGCAGCTGTCACACGCTGCACATATGGCCTCAGCCTTAGAAAAGATGATGTGATAACTCATTAAACCAGTTTGACCTCATTTTTGTGGTCAGGTTGAATAATTTGCCATCATTAGTTGAAACTGTTCTAATGTTTCATTTCCCATTCATACTGTGCATTGCTTCTACATATGTATGTTGTTTTTTATAATCAAAAATGTGTTGTTTTGGCATTTAATAAGAATTTCATATTTTCATGTACACAGGTTATACACAATTCCTGCATGGTATTTCACATTTATTTATTGTCATTACACTTTTATCTGTTTCAGTTGAGATTCTTGCTTGTACGCACAGTGTTTGGTCTGAATAGCAGGTTAAAAGAGTCTGCTCTACATATCAAACCAGCCATGCTCTTTTTTCTCTTTCTTCCCAGCTCTCATGACCCATCATGCTTTTTCCTCTTTTTGCATCTTTGCAGTAGCCCAAGCCCTTCCTCTATCCTTCCTTTTCTACCTCTTCATCTCCTCTGGTCTTAATCTTTGAGCAGGGTTTTCACTCTCTGGTTAATGTCAAAAGGAGACGCTCCCACGGGTTAACCTTTACTTCCACAAGATTCAGTATCTTTCTACCTCTTGCTCCATCTGTCATTATCTCACTTTCTCTTTCACATGGTTTATAAAGGTATATATTACCTTTTTCTCTAATTTTGTTTTTGCCTCAGCTTTCTTATATTACCTCATTCCCTCTTCACTTTCTCAAGGTCCCTCTCTCTTTCTCTGTCTATCTCTAACCCCCACCTTCCTCTACCAACAGTCCTGATATTGATCAAGGTTAAACGATTATGTAAAACCTTGTGTCATTTCTTCAATATGTCACATAAGACTATATTTGACTCATGCAGCAATTCAGCTTTCCACAGATGCTCACTCTTTAAAGTCTCTCTCTCACCTACCAACATAACACACATACATGCACAGCAGGTTTACATCTTTTCAGTGTGGCCAGCTGTGGCCCTTTAAGGGGTGTGAACTTCAACCTTGAGTTCAAAGGTTAGGGGCCTTAACCACCAGCCTGCAAGATCAGTGAAGGCTGAGCCAGCAAGATATGCCTCATATCGACACACCAGTCTCTCTTAGTCTCTCTCTCTCTCTCTCTCTCTCTCTCTCTCTTGCTTGCACGCACACCCACAAACAATTAAAACCCACCTTCGGCTTTGTGTGTAACATGCTCAGAAGAGAAGAAAGAGAAAACTCATTTGATCAAATTTCTTTCCTATTCCAATGATTTATTTAATCAACTGGATAATCTAAACAAGCAGTTTCTAAAGAGACTAAAGTAAAAGATGCAAAACAGTGATCAATTTCAAATTATCACAATGAAGTTGTTTTCCTCTCTTGTTTCTGCCACATCCGTGACATCTATTCATCCACAGGTGACGCATGGTTAAAAAACACCACAGGGCAGAACAACTGGATATTACTTACCTTTTTTAAATGGGTTCACCTGGGTTTAAAAACTCGCTAATTTTAGTGTGAAAGGGGCTTTTTTTATTTTATACTCAACAGTGATGGATAATACACTTGCTATAGTCTTATGAAAGTGTGTTTCTATTGGACAAAAGTTTCTTAGATGTTACAGTAAGATGGGGAAGGAGGGAGAAGATAGGTTGACTGTTTATGTGCGAATTATGGGTAGGAGGCTTAGAGAGGTTGTGATTAAGAGTGCCACCCATAACATTCTGTTTGTGATTAATGAGAGAAAGTGTGTGTGTGATGATTTGCTCCTTGTTTTTGCTGTGTGTGTGAGAGAGCATTCATGCATGTGTGTGGTGCTTTTGTGTGTAACAACCACTTTACTTTTTTGTACATTGCGGGTGCTGTTTGTTCTTAGGACTAGGACTAGTGTGTGTGTTTGCTAGGTAGACCAGAGTGCCACCTGTTTTCAGTTATGTGACCTAGACATCTAGACATCGTGAATCACTGAACAGGCGGCACATGAGAAACACACACACAGATGGCCGCAGTGCTGGTCCAGGCCCTGCTGTGCATTTTGGCTGACACACACATTGTGGTTTCATTAGCCACACTAAATGACATATCGACAACAGCATGACCACAAAACAGTCAGCAAACGTCAAACACACTTGCTGGAACAAGTGAAGGGAATAAGAAATGAGCTCTGGTTGATTTGTATCTTGTTGTCTTATAATCCTTCATTAGAGTGCTTATGAAGTGAGGACATCTTCGTAGAGCTGGAATGTGACTGTTTGTACTTAGAGCTGGGTATCGAACTTCAGTACTTTTTTGCGGTATTGGGATGGGTTTCAAAAAGAAGACGACCAGGGCAGCTAAAACTAAAGAATTTTACCATAATGTGTTATGCACTTTTTGTTAAAACAGATTTCATAAATTGGTTTTGTAAAATGTATTATCCAAGAATTGGTATCAAATTCCAGTTATCTGTTTTATTTTTAATCAATACCCAGCCCTATTCATACTTGGCATTTACATGGTGGATGATCCAGTTGGAGAGCTCTAGATGTGAACACACCAAGCATATTGAGATTCATTGAGTGATAAATGCTTAGGCCAGATTCAGAAAAAGGTATACTAACATTGCATTGTCTTTAGCCCACAATGAGTGATTTCTTTGTGTGATTTCATTTAAAGCTATGTTATGCTCCTCATGTCAGCTGTATTTGACACTGCTCTACCTTTATTCTGACCTGTGTTCCTTCATATTGTGGTTTCAGGAGGTGGGAGGTGTCATGGTGGCCTGGTGAAAAAAACATCCCATATGGTCTATGATCACCCCAGGTGAGGCTCTCTCAACATTCAACTTAGATTTCATTCCACACACAAGTACACTGTACTCTGTCTACTGCACTACTACCATTCACTATGTTTTAATAATAATAATGGTTTTTCCACTTCGTAATAGTTTTCTAGGTCACTTAGTTATTTCACGTATGGTATTTAAGTGTATATGTAACAAGAGGTAACATCTAAGAATTAAGTGTTGTATACACACTCAGTCACACACAAGGACCACTGTTCATTATGAAGGTAGAGGTAGAAGGTAGAACAGGCAGAGGAGTGGGATGAGATGTGTCAAAGGACAGTGAGTAAGAGCAGAAGAGTAGGCATTAAAAACATTGTGTACACATTGAATCATTGGTTAAGACATTAAAGGGGTGGAGAAATAATGGGTGTGAGTAGACGCCTGGGTTTTTATGCAATACCTCACAAAATCCGCTTGACTAGTGTGTGTATGATTGTCTATTTTTGAAGTCCTCAAAGATGTGAGTACCTTAAAGGCTGTTGAGTTAGATATTCACGTATTGCTCTTCAAAGCCACATTAGTGTAAAAGGGTTTGCTTGCTCTTTTTGCTAATAACCAGTGTGTCAGATTTTCTCATTAAGGTTAGATAATGAATTCATTAAGGAGTATTACACACCACCTCTGCCTGTACCAGTACTTGTTTTGAAGGCGGTTTCATGCAAACTACTTGTGGTCATTCACAGACACTGATCAGCCACAACATTAAAACTGGTAACAGATTCCAAATTTATAGCTGATCTGTGTCCTTGTGACGCAAACTTTGAGTGGAAAAGAACTTTTAACTTGTTTTGGTTTCAGAATGCTGTCTTTCAATGGAGATGCCTCAGGCTGCCGCAGCAGTAAAGAAAATCAACAGTTTTAATGTTGTGGCTGATGAACATTTATTGCTTAGTGTAAAGGCTTATATTGGCTGATTTATACCTCATTCTCAGTGGTGAAAAACCTGTGCACAGGATTAAAGAAAATTTTTTTTCATTGGCATATACTCCCAGCTCGAATGGGTTTTATGGGCTTCTGCTGGTGATCGACATCTGTGGGAATGTAAGACCAGCTCTATTTTTGCAATTTCCGGGATAACATTACAATACACATTCTTTTTCCAGCTCTTAGCAATCAAATCATCACATTTATTTCAGCAATTGGAATATCTACATTATTGGTTAAAAGAGAGCTAAAAGTAAAAGATGCAAGATAGCAGCCACAGTGTCATTATGACTGAAGGCTGTGGCAGAGGTATTGTTTTTATCTTCTGCAACACATTTTGTTTATGGAGTCACTATTTAGGCACTGGTGACACAGGGGTGGAAAAAACACCTCAGTACAGAACAACCACTAGCAATGGGAGCAAAGTTAATCACTTTTTAGCAGCTTTGCCCAGGCTTAAAATTCCACTAAATTTTATTGTGAAAGAGGCTTTAATATTCTCAAAAATGATGTTGTCATGCACTGCAGCCTTATTCTCCAGCATTGATCAAATAGAACTTCAGTCTGAAGATGATGATAGCTGAAATGTTTCACCTTGGCCATAATTTTAGCAGTCACTGATTTTGTTGTCCATGCTTTCACCTTTTAAGATAAAACCTGATCAATCCCCTTTAAAACATGTACTTTAAGCTTCTTAAACTCCTCTAGACTGGGCTTTATTTTTTACTACATTTAACTTTGGGATAGTGAGCACAGACTGCAGTTATTAGCTTTGTTTGTGGTTCTTTTTCTTAAATGAAGGCCCTAATTATCAGGGCTGTAGCAAACCATCCAGCCAGAAACATGGCTGCTGTATGTGGGTGTGCTTAGCCAGTCTGTCTCATTGCCGGCCTGTGTGGCTCTCTGTCTGCTTGTGGTGTGACACTGTGTGAGTGTGTGTGTGGAGGTGACTATTATCATGTCTGTCAGTCTCTTGCTGTACCCAAAAGGCTGACTCACGGTATGCCACATGTACACACACACACACACACAGATACAGTCCCACACACAATCCTACATATTAGAGGTTGAGATGTACCATCTGTACCAGGAACACAGATTCCTACAACTACAGAGCACCCACACATGCTCACATGGTGTGTGTGTGTGTGTGTGTGTGTGTGTGTGTGTGTGTGTGTGTGTGGTATGACAGGAATCTTTGGGTTATATATATATAACCCTATATATATATATATATATATGCACTGTATATATATTTGGGGTGTGAGAGCCATCCTTGTACATACACACACATAATAATAATATATACACAAGCTTCTCTTTTCCTTATACCTAAATACGGGATTGCAGGATTGCAGCCATGAATAAAAACTATAAGAACTTAAACACACATTGCCTTAAAAATCTTTCTCTCTCTCTCTCGCACACACACACACACATTTTGGCTTCTTGGGGTTAAGGCCTGGTTTCAGGGTTAGAATTGGGTTTAGGTTAGGGTTAGGGGTTTAGTTGTGATGTTCAGGATAGGGTAAGGGGCTAGGGAATCCATTATGTCTATGAGGGCCCTCACTATGCGCAAACGTGTGCTTCCTACTACAGTCCCACCCATACCCACATCAATCAGCAATGTTGTTCCTGTTCACTTTGTTGGACTAAAACACATTTACTCACTGACACAGAAAGCTTATTTGAGACAACAGACACAATTCCAAACACACCTAGTGGAAGATATGCTGTAAAAATCTCACTCAATGGGAGCAATATGAGAATACAATAGGACTTACACAAACAGCCATAACATTTACAAATACAATACAGTCACTTTGTCTTATTACAAAACAGGCCATTGTAGAAAAAGAATGGCCACACATACACAACAGTGAGAAGCAGATAATATATAACCTTCATACAGAATGCTCTAGTTTACAAGTCTATGGTACATAATTAAAGACTGGAGCAACTCAGGGAGTAATGGCTTCCAGATGATGATATAAAATATCTATCCAGCTGACTTGATATATTATGGTAATTATATACAGTACATACAGATTATTGTGGTGTTAAAGGAGTTGGGTTTCTAAGTTTTTAATTACATGATATAGAAACCAATTTTGACAGCTTCCATACATTTGAAGAGAAATGGACAATGTATGGACATGCTTGAGCTTCCTGCTGATATTTAAAAATTATCTTTCCAGCTGACTTGATATTTTATGTGGATATAATCTTGATTTATTCATTTATTTATTAAACTATTAGGTAAGGTACATACAGTATTTTTTCACAGTACTGTTACTGTATTTACTGTAAATGTTGCAGCATGCAGTTGATTTATTTACTCAGCTTTTAACAAACAAAAACAAAATATCCACATACAGTCTCCCAGTCTGTGCTGCCGCTGTCTCCACACAAAACACGTTATTGAACACATTCATTGTTACTTCACAATAGACATTAGATCCACCCCAGTGGTACATGCCACACATGCCATGCACTTATTCCATCAGGGGTTTGAATCTAACACACATGTAGTTACTCTTCTCTGCAAAACTAAAGGAATGCATGTTAGTATTCTATGACTCTTGGATCTAGATTTCTTCTGAGATGTAGAGATGTTTCGTGTTCTGATCATATTGTTTTAGTTTTGCTGCTGCTGTTATTTGCTTTGGCCATAAATAACAATGAGTGTGTGAATATACTTATGTCATTGTCACAGCATCATCCATGACACACTCCCGTCCTCTGTGAGCCAGCTAATTTTGCCTTCTGTTGTCCTGCTGAGACAGTCCTTTCTAAATATAAGCACAACGTGTGTGTGTCTGTTTGTGTATGTGTCTGTTTGTGTGTGTGAGAGAGAGAGACTGACACAAACACACACATACTGTTGATTGTACCAGTGTGGCTGGTTGGCGTTATTACAGAGTGCAGGATGGTTATTTTGGGGAAGAGAGCTGGAACAAATGTTTCTGGGCCTAGAGAGACCCATTTGTGTTTTTAAAGCCTTGTTTACTTCATTCAGGATCTAAACTGACTGACTGTGACCACATAACACATACTGGCATGTTCATTGTCCTGTCAATGTTGCCTGTCATTATTATTAGTAGTAGTATAATAATAGTTATTATTAGCATCAGAACTCTGGTTTTATATATAGATTCAGCATGTGGGCTTGGTCAGCAACAAGGCATTGATTATTGATATGATTTAGGGATGGGGATCAGTATCAGTCCAGTACTGGCCAAAATCACTGGATCGCATTGATGAAGTAAATTCCAGTACAGTCCAAAAATTCTATATATTGCATGCCTCGTTATGCACAGGGTGTACAAATTTAAAGAAAAATCACTCTCTCACTCATTTTCTACCGCAGCAAAAGCATTTTAGCTGGGTTGTGTTTGGGCTGTTTATTTCTTCTGTTTGGGGGAACAATATTTGTTATACTGTTGGAGAATTATGTCTTTGAAATGACTTGGCAAAAATGTGTTAACAGATTCACAGTTCATAAATTATCTAAAATGACTATTAGACAAGTATCGGTATAGGTGATATTGGAATTGGATACATAAAGTGGTATCGTCCCATCCATAATAGAATTTAATTGACTATTCAGATAATGTTAAAAACATGTGAGTTCAAAACATACAGCCTAGAAGCGCAGACTGGTTGTGACAGTTGCAGCCATAATTTGAGCCGTATTGCAATAATAATAATACTACATTAGTAAAATATTGTTCAGCATTTGCAGACCGTAAAACTTTAACTACAGTATACTCTTGTTATCTAAGGCCAGAGATATACTGTAGCTCATTTGCATAGAAAACTGCCTGCAGTCAGCGATGCTGCTTACATATTCCAGTACAGTAATACTTTGTATGTTTTGAAAAAATACCTCTTGAGGGCACAAAAGGAAATTTCTAATGTAAAATTACCAGACTTGCCAGATCCCATGTCTATTTCCATTGACCATTGGTTTCCACTTAGTTTAGCATGATTTCAACATGTTCTGTTATAGTGAACTTCACATGTCCATTACTGTTCATGTGCATAATGCTATTTATGCAAATTTACAGCTGACACTCGAAATGAACATAGGATAGACCAGGAAGTTGTAGTGCACAAAGCAAATAAATATAAATGCATTTTAATTACTTAGTAGTGTATAAAACCCTTTTTTATGATGTATATACTACATATGTATTTCTGAACTGCTTTTCATACTCAAAGGCTGGTTCAAGGTACTACATAGGGACATTAAAAAACAAATGGAGACTAAATCAAAGAAACCAGCATTAAGTCAAAAAATATTCCTCTTAATTTATTAAAATGACAAGTTTTAGTTTTTAAGAGAAGTTAAAGACACAATGTAGTTTTTGCTCTCCGGATCCCCCTAAATTTGGAAAACAGTACTGTCTGTTGCAACTGTCGTTAAACATACGCCTGTGATAGCATGTGCATTTGTTGACAAACCAATAATAATGGAGAATTCTAGCCATGTCTTCAACAAGCATGTTAGCGATAACTAGCAGCTAGGAGAAAAACCGCTCCACTATGTGAATATCTTTGAATTCCAAATATAAACAGAAAATGATATGACTTCAATAACTCCACCTGACACACAGCAGCTCCAATGCACTATGTTTACTTTGTAAGCGAACAATGTCTAATTACTAGTCCAACAGTCAGGTCACTATCACTCCGACATCCCTCGGTCTCTCTCTCAGCTGACGCCGGCGAGTGAAAGCAGGACCAATATTCACTCTTGTCCACCATCCAAAACTTCAAACTCTTTGTTATCTGTGCTGCCTCTTCCATTTTCATTGAAGAACAACTCCTGTATAACTTTCACCCCCAAACTTAGACTAGCTTTGTATGCATTAGACAGTTGGAGCAGTGAAGTTGGTTTCACCTTATGAACCAAAGTTACATAGTGCCATTACAGGTGATGGAGATTCTCTCAGGCTCTCCTTCAACAAGGACGCTAATCAAACTGTTAGAAGTAGACACTAAGTTCAAAATATATTTGGAGACATTTGAAGGTTGAAATACTACATGGTGTCACTTTAAGATATTAAGAATTTTTTTAAATTAAAAAGTAAATAAAACTAAATATCTATTGAAAGATTAAGTTTAAAACTAAGACATAATATATGTAAATAGTAAAATAGATGCGATAAAAGGATATGACAGATTTTGTAGAATAGTACTTGTGTCCAGGATCAGGCCGTTTAGAATAGTTAGATATTACTTAGATATTACAGATATGAACCAGAAATAAACATGGACATATCTTACAATAAGCTACACAAAAGATACAGTCTTTACAAACATGCATGAATTTATTTTAGAAATGATGGACCAACTAATAATCCAACTGAGTTTAATTACAGTGACGTCAGGTTTTAACGCTCTTCCTCATCCTAAAATAGATTATCACTTGGAGACTTGCTCCTGACTGTTGAACAGTCGGTCACGATTCTGCCTAAAAAAAGCCTGGAGGAGGCAGAGTTTGGGGAGCAGCTCCGGTACCGGCAGCTCAGCTGGACTCGGTGCCAGTTTGCTCTGTCAGGGAATTCCGGAGCCGTGCGGTGACGTCACGCGCGCGTGTGTGTGTGTGCGCGCTCGCCTGCCGTCGTGCGTAGTCTGTCCCTTTAAAACAGAGCTGAGCGCAATACGAGCTGCTTCTGTCTGAGTGAGAGAAAGAACAGTGGTGAAAAGGAGCTCGACTCCGAGACAGACACCAATAATCAGACAGCCGTTAAACAGGAATCTGAAGAGAATAAAGAGAGAGGGAGAGGAAGGAGTCGATCCACGGACATCACTGCGTCTCCGGCTCGAGTTTCATGGCTCTTTGGAGAGGAAGCGACGCAGACTAACAGGGATTATTATTATAGAGCTGCGGCTCATCTGCGCTCTGCTCCGCCGGCTGCTCGGGAATTTCTCTGCAGCGACTGAGCAACAAAGTTACGGATACAAAGACGCTCCTTTGAGGATCAAAGGCAACATTTTGCACTTTGGAGATTATTATTTTAATCGTCTGTCGTTATCGGGGCGTCCTTTTGGAACAGCTGAATGAATGAACGGTGAGTGCTACTGCGGTGAGACCTGAGTGTTTAAAAGTCCAGGCAGGCGGTTCTGTTTTGGTTACATTCAGGGTTAGTAAGTTACATTCAGGGTTTTTACTAGTAAGTTAGTAAAAGTAAATTTTACTGTAATATACTAAATTATTACACATAGCTAAACGCAATACAGCGGATTGCTGTAGTTTCCATTCAGGTCAGTGAGTAAGTGGTAATTGAGTGAACCGAAACGTGTGATCTTCATGAAATAGATAAGGTGGGGGAATTTGCTGTGTTTTTTTACCCACAGGTGGCTGCTCTAATCCCACGCGTGCGTGCGTTTTTTTAATTCGGCGAATTGTTTTCCTCATATCCACCTGATCATCTTTACCGAACATGGTTATTCATCATTCGGTGTGCGTGGATCATGACTGATGTCTCTAAATTGGCTTCGATTGAAATTGTGGCGGTTGTTTGACTTTGTTTGGCCAAATGTCTCTCAATCCAAATATTCCCGAAAGGATAATTTTTCACAGACAGGAACTGTAGCTCAACATTGTGCTGTTTGTTTCGTCCTTGTGCATCTATTCTTGAAACGGGGTAAATACTGACTGAGACATTCCAGCTCTTGGTCTGGTGATTGTTGCCCTGTAAACTCAACTCATGGTAGGAAAGGGAGAGAAAAGTGTCTGTGTAAGGAGATCTCACGCCACTGTGAGCATGTGTGTGTGCATAGAGTGGGGGGTGGGCAGGATCACTGAGGTCGGCAGCCGTATTAAGTGAATGGATGACTGCCACCCCCATCACCCCCAGTCAATCCTTACACATACAAAGAGCTGGATTGAAAGGAAGTGATTTGCATCACCTCTCCTTCTGGGGGGAGGGGTGGTGTTTTGGGACGGGGTCTCAGTCAGTGCACTGAAGTCTGGCCGGGGACTTATTTGTCACTTTATTACCCACAATAAACGGCGAGGAAGAGCAGAGTGTGCTGGTATGACAGCGCGAAAGAAACAAAGAGGAACGCATTTGAAGGTTCTTCTGAACAGTCGCATCGATTGAGGCGTTATGTCGTCTTCGTTTGAAGTCGAAGGTTGTAAAAAAGTTTCTACTCCAGTCGACACACACACACACACACACACACACACAGGGGCTGGCTCTGTGTTGCCTCAACTCTCCCCCGCCCACGTTTGTCCCGTGATCTCAATAGGAGTGTGTGTGTGAATGAACAGTTACCGCCCATTTTACTACAAGTGGTGATGAAATGGAGGAATATTAAAGTGATACACACACACGCACGCACGCAGAGAGAGAGAGAGAACGTTAGGAATAGACATAAGCTGCAGTTTTAACAGCCTTAGTGTCACAGGAGCTGAGTATGCAGAAAGTGTGTCAGAGAGAGAATGCGTGTGTATTTGTAACCTCTTTATGGCCTTGTCACGACCGGTAGTTTCCTTTTTTGGAGACAAAAACCTGGTTCTTACAAGGCAAAACCTGATTTTTGAGGAACAGGTTAATGTTGGGGCCAGGGATTAACTGATTATGGTAAAGGTTAGAGCTATGAGTTGATGGAACCATGTAATTGTGGTGTTCAGTAACTTATAACCAGAATACAACAAACCCTTTTTTAAACATCTCTCACATCTGAGGCAAAACATTTTAAGCAAGTATGTCTTGTTTCACAATGTGTTTGCACAATTTGTAAACTTGATATTGATATATACTCAGTCTGTTATATTGATATTGCAGTATATACAGTATGTTGTAGTTGAATTATTGCCCAGCTGAAGCAAATTAAAGATGACTTTGATCTAAGATTTTTTCCCTCAGTATGTGTGAGTGATATGTAAATGGGTCAGTAGGCTGGCTTAAAATGCATACTCATTCAACAGTTAACAGTGACGAAGCAGAATGGGTGTTTGTGTATGAGAGACAGAGACACAGTCTGTCAGATCCTGGGGTGTTCTTTTACCTTCAGAAAACTTTGTTTTCAGTTAGAGGACACAAATACAGGTGTGTGTGTGTATTTCAAAGAGAAGCTGGTGGGAGGAAGTGATTGGATGTCATGATGAAACTTTTGTCTGACACCACACTGTTGCAGTCTTTCCAGTAAAGGGTGTCATTTCTCCTATTGAAAGTGACACAAAGCAAGAGACAGAGGGAAGAAGGGAGTACAGGACAGCATCGGCCTTGCTGACAGTGTTTTTTGTTTTTGTTTTGTCAGACATAACCCACACACACCCTGACAAAATACCAGTTCTGCTATGTGTTGGCAAGCACAAAGTTAGGAAATATTTGAGGAATTTCCAATCCCTTCAATCACCAGGTGGTGAATATTTAAAGGAGTATCATCATATCAGTTTAAATTCCACTACATATAATTGATAAACATTGAGTACAGTCATGTTTGGTTTTGAAACAGTACAGACCTTGTTGCATTACAGTTGGGCTTGGTGTGGATTTGTTGCCCTCAGTAATATAGTGAAATGCCTTGATAAATTATACAGTCTACATTGAAACACTGCTGCACACTAACCATGGCCAGACAGGATGGCTTTAGTTTAGGGCCAAATGTGGAATGCCACCATGCAGTGTGAGACTGCCTGCTGTGGTCCAAAAAACAGGATACAGGTTTTTTTTTTTTTTTGCAGATAGTTTTTTTGTGCATTTTATCTTAACTGGCTTTTAGGAAAAAGAAGCAAAACTGGGATGCAGCAGTCTTGAGTAAAATTTAAAGTGATGAAAGTCATAGAAAATTTAAAAAAGGTCTTTATGCACATGTGTACTAGTTTCGCGTTTTATTGCTATTAATTTTTTAATAGATTATTTATTGCTTCATTTTGCATTTCATTAAACTTAATGACACATAATGACATTTTTCACATTAGTCTATCAGCAGGTTTCTATACACTACCAGTCAACCACAAGGGGTAGACTTCCATAATCTTAAATACTGGTCAGACTGTACATGCAGATGTGTCATACTGTATATGCAGATTTTGCTACAGCTTCTGCTGATGCTGTTTTAGATAGATAGATAGATAGATAGATAGATATACTTTATTAATCCGAAGCTGGGAAATTGCAGTGTAGCAGCAGCATAACACACAGTGCCAGTAACAACACAATGGGATAAAAAACAACCAGGACATATTAAGATAAGATAGTAATACAAAAAATAAAATACAATATTAAGTCTACCAATAGCCGTATTGACAGTAGTGCAGAGTAAAGTATAAAGTTTTGGACTGAGAACAGTAAACAATCACTGTGGTGTAATTTAATCCAGAAGGTGTGCTATGGTATGAAATTAACGTACTGAGAGCTTTTACAGGTGCTGGCAGCAATTCAAATGCAGTCACAAGCAGAACAAATCAACTAATGTAAAACACAACAGTGTTTTAAATAGGAGTCATCAATATATCTGAGAGAACATTGTCCCAAAAATGATTCCATCCTTAGTAAATAGAGCTGTGATATAGCTTACGTTCTATTTTTATGTTAAACAGAGTGCAGGGAAAGTTTCCTTTTGAGTCCAGTTCCTCTCTGGTATCTCTGGCTCTTTGCCAGTAGTGATGATTATGATGATGCCATAGCGGAAGGAAGGTGTATAAGCCTACATGATGTGCGTGTGTGTGTGTGACTCATAAACTAATTCAAATAGCTCTCACACCTTGGAAATAATATTGTTCCTTTGGTCTTACCTCATTTCACCTCCTGTGACTACTTTCATCCACCTGGAATACACTGTCAGAATAAACATCAGGGCTACATGCATCAATCGTTTTTTCTGCAAGGAAGGAAAAATAGTTTTAATGTTAAACAGCATTAGTATTTTAGCAATCTGTGAACAGGCCTTGGATGTTCTCTGGACTAAATCAATAAACAGCATCATCATAGGAAAATGGCTGTTAGTGTGTGTCAGTCTTTTTTATTAAATCAAAATGATTGGTGGAACATAATAACACCCACTGTAATGTCAACACTGCATCGGCCATCTGCACACATGCTGTCATTAACTGTGAGGCATTGAGGACACAAACACACACACGTTGTTTTTTTGTTAGGCTGTGAGTGATGGGAAGAAAAATGTGTGTGAGGTCAGCTCACCCTGTGTCTAAGTAAACATGTTGATCAGTCATAAAACCCTATTATGAATCCCTGTCTGTTTGTCTCTGCTTCTCTAGCTTTGCTTAATAATTGTTAGTGAAGACGCTGCTGGTTCCCCTGGCAACTGTTTCCAAGGGAGCAGAGTCTCTCATCTTGTTTAGTGAGTTTCTGAGCTAGTTTATGTGTGTATTACTCATGAATGGGGAATAGAAACACTTGGGGACAGACTTAGTAATATGAGGGAGGGGGATTTTCCAATTCAGATTTTGAGTTTTCCTTTAAAAAGACGTGTTATCAAACCGGAGAAGCAGAAAGAAGTTTTGGGGATTTTGAGGTGGAAAATGAGTGACAATGATCAAGCCGTTGTCAGTTCTCGTTGGTGTGCCCACATTCTCTGACTTTCAGTTTATCGGGATTATTTTCCTTTCTCAAGAATCATAAGCCAGGTGTTGAGTCATTCACTTTCACTGAAGTGCCAAAAATGTTGTTGAGGCTTTTGAGAAATCCAGACTGATTTCACACAGTGTCTGTGAAAATGAAGCAGGTAGCAGAAGGGTCTAAGAGTAGAAGCAATTCATCACACACACACACACACAAAATAAAACAAGATCTATTTGTTGTTGTTGTTGACAAGACTTGTGAATGGCATGTGCCCAACTCATGGCTCTCACAAGATGACTGTCTGAGGTGTATTTTCAAAGCCATGAATTAAAATTGTTAGAATTCTCACTTGACTTGTTTCATGTCTTAGTCACTCAGGATCACTTTCACATACTTTTTAATGATCAAAAGGCTTTTGTAGACACACAAATAGAATTAACATTTGTTCAACAGGAAGCTGCAGCCTTAAGACATTTTCCCAAGGCCTTATTTCTCTCTCATGTACACACACATACACCCTTACCCTTCAGGGAGGCCTACTTCCTGTGGTTTTGACGACAGCTTCCTCTCCCTGAGCTCTGTTCCCCTTCCATTTAACGTCACACACATGTGCATGTGATCTGATCTGTGTGTGTGTGTGTGTATGTATACACGCATGAGAAAAGGAGATGCACCACACTAAGCTGGTGGTGTGTTGTCACAGACCAGATGTCAGGGTGGGTAGCACAGGAGACAAAAGGAGCCTCATGTTTTATTTTTCTACAAGCTCCCCACCCACCCCCTGTTCTTCTTTGTTGGGTTTCTTTTGCCACAAGCAGATGAAAATGTAGACTAACTGTTTTTGTGGCACTGAGGGTCCGGAAATCTTCTTTATCTTTTTGAATTCCCTGCAGCCCAAGCATGTTTTAGGAAAGAAAAAACAAGTGGAAAAAAAGGTTGTTTTGGAAATCGTCAGAGCGCGTTGACATGGCTGACATCCAACAGCTAAGTTGAGACAGCACTTGGCCAGTGTTGGCTGCTATTCAGTGCTGAAATGAGATGCAAAGCCAACCCAGCAGTGTTTAAATATGACAATTTTTTTACTATTCCTCACCACTGTTTTTAACTGCCTCTTTTTTCTGTCATGACATGAATGTAGAGCAGATGTGAAGGGGAACATATAAGCCAGGAGGAGACACTGAAAGACAGATAGGAGCTTTTATCTTGCCTGTTATGGCTAGCTGGTGTGCTGCTACTGAGCATAGAAGGACTGAATGTAACAGGGTGAAGGGTTAGCTCATCACTCTGTCCCCTGGATGGAGGACTTTGTTGCTTGGATGGATGCTAGCAGGAGACAGTGGTCCATCAGTGAGGCAAAATGCCTCTGTTTGTGCAGAAACAAATGTTTGCTTGCCGTGTCTTTGGTTGACCTAGATCGTCCTGTGTGTGTCTGACATTGCATGTGTGTACACAAGTTTGTGCGTAAGTATGTGGATGAGACCACATTGGCCTGCATCACCGTCTTAGAATGCCATGTGCTGGTGTCTGCATACATGCAATCAAACATAAGCATACATGTACACACACAGGGAGCCTAGCAACTAGAAGACGGATGTAGGGCCAGGTTGTTCTTCTGTGTGTGTAAGAGAGAGAGAGAAATGCATGGTGTTTCCTTCTGAACAAAATCTCTATCTGAGACTGATTATGTAATGGCCAAATGGACTGGAGAGAGCAAGGGAGGACAGAGAAAGCAGACAGGGAGAGATATAACCAAGCATGGCTTTGAACGTCATCGACTAGAAACTCATTGTTTCCAGAACTTCCCCTTACTCTGTTTTCTGTTATTTGCCACTTTTTTCAACCTTATCTGGTCATTTGTTATCACACAGTCTCTGCAGAGACTTTACTGGGACACTACCACCCCAGCTGTCTGACATTACCCCTCATTTTCTCTTTTTTGATTTATGTTCAGCCTTTGCTCAGTCTTTGTTCTTATGGCCTCTACAAGAATCCCTTTTTAAGTCATATATCTGTTGCTCTTTACCTCAGTTAATGTAAGTTAGCCCCACAAGTTGTTTTTTTTCCTTAATATTTGGAAATGTTTTAACAGCAAATGGATAAATCTGCTGCCAGAATGAGAGAAGTCAGCTGAGTTTTGCAGATGGAGTCTTGAAACAGTGTTGTCATATGATTGTGTTGTATATTTGCTCCTGGTCTCTCTCTTCTGTCTCTCCCTCAACTCCCTCTTTTTCTTTCTCTCCCCCACCTCTCCTCTGTCCCCCATTTTCCTTTCATCCAAATCGGCTGAGGCAGATGACCGCACATCTTTGAGTCTGGTTCTGTCAGAGATTTCTTCCTGTTAAAAGGAAGTTTTTTCTATCCACTGATGCCTAGTGCTTGCTCATTGTGTGAACTGTTGGTTTTCTTTTCTCTCTGTAATATTGTAAAGGTTTTGGCCTTATTATGTACAGTGCCTTGAGATAATGTATGTTGTGATTTGGCGCTATACAAATAAAATTGAATTGAATATGATTGGTGCAGGTCAGTGGTTGAGGGGAAGGTGAAAGTGAATATATTAAAGCCACTTCACTGAGACACAGGCGTCATTTGATTTGAAAACATGTTTTAACATTTTTTCCCCCCCTGGCTCATCTATTCATGGTGACTATTCAATTCAATATTTCTTTTGTACAACCACATGCTTATGACTTTGGTTTAAGTTAAGGTGGATGTCTTTATTTTTTTGTATTTGTCTGTCTCTTGATCAAAGAGGATTTAACCCCGTTTATTTTCTTTCTAGCCTTGGTTGATGTAGTTGACAACAGTTGGCACAGCTTTGTTTGCTCACTAGAGCTTCTTGCTTGGCCCCACCTCCCAGCTGATAGCTGGCGTTGTCAGGACAATAAATAACTTGCGTAACTACGACAACGAGGCGTTGACAGGAACCAGACTCTTTGATGTCTAATGTTGAGGGGGGATTTCACTTTAATATGATGCAGCCTATGATGGGGAAATTTTGATGTCATATGTTTGGTAATACGTGGTAAGAATATTTGCTTCTCTCATACTATACACAAAATTTAAGTTACTTTCAATTAACCTACATGCACTCACTACACTCTATTTGATGAAGGGACACCACCACATTTTGTGGTTAATTTGAGGTTAAACTGAAAGAACACCTTGATAAAAGTAACTTCAAGTTTTTATATTTTGGTTCCCCAGGATAAATAGTTACCAGAACATGTGTGCCAGTAATGAGAGTGAATAACATTTTTGTATAATATGCATCATCATTTCTCTTCAACTTGATTCGTCACTCGGCTATGAAACCCCCCTGCAGCTCATCACGTCCTGTTTACTGATCTAAACACACACACACACAATCTACCCATGTGGTAAGCTGCATAGGAAGCAGAAATTCTATCACACAGTCCGAGAAATTCCCGCTGTTGTCACATGTAGTGGTGAACAAACACGCCCCCCGGTAACTTGAGTGTGAATGGTGTCCCAGGAGGGCGGAGTTTGAGGACGCGGTTTGGGGAAAGCCTTCTTATAGGGCACTGAGTCAGCATGGGGTTCCCCCATAGATAAAAAGGTGTGATGCTTAAAATAAGGACGCACACTTAATCCTAATTGATCACTGACATAAACCCATTTCATGACTTTGGTAACATCTGATAAAACCCAAGCTGGTATGTAACACTGTCTGCCTTTTGTGTACACTATCCAGTTTCTCACACTGTGCTAGTGAAGTAGCTGTGAGCAATGTGATAACCAGGATAACAGCTGAAATAGATGATCATTTTGTTACAACAGACATAAACACACACCCTCTATAAAAGTCATAATTACAACCTCGACAATGTGTCCGTGTTTGCACTCTCTAGCCACAAACAGCTTTTCACTTCTCTTTATATCTTTCTCTGCATTTTTTTTATCTGAAAACCTGTCTCACTAGTCCTCATCTCTTCCTTTTGATTTTGCTTTTATTTGCAGTGTTACTCTTTCACAAGATAGCCTGTACAGCTCTTCCTGTTAAAGTGAAACTTGATTTGCATCTCTGTTTGCCTTAAGTTGCACAGTCTCAGTGTTTTGTCTATGCGAAGAGACAATGAGTAAAGAAGAGCACCCCCATGCTCTCATTGTGTGGGCCTCCCTGCTGATTTGCCTCTGAGCCCCCCTCAGGTTTTCCACACTGCTCTGAGACCAGGCATCACCTCAGAAGTCAGGAAACAACAGGAGTGAAGAGTAGTGATGGTTCACTGAGTAGAAAGTTACAGAAGCAAAGCAAAGCAGCAGGGAATATAGATCCTTGGTTCATACTGAAACCAAAGCTCACCCTCAGTCTTGACTGAAAACATGTGCTTTGAGGTTTAAGGTTGATGATAGATAGGATCACTTCTAAGTGTTATGTTCACCGTGGCTTCATGTTGTTTTTATGACAGCTTGACATGAATGTTTTTGTCTTCTCCATCTTCAGGGTTGAGGAGACCCCAGAGGGATGATTGGCAGCCTAAGCTGAGATTCAATACTACTGTGAATCAATAACTTGGTGCTACTCTAAAAGGTATGTTCAGCATTAGTGTGTGTGTAGACTTGTCAGTTAACACTTGTATCTTTAACATAGCAGCAGTGCCTGGTAGATGATGATGAATCCTATGTGGAAATAGAGGGTGGTATGTGTTTCTCACTGTGTATAACTGCTCCTAAAAAGTGTGCAAAGTACTGGGCTTTAAATAGAGGCAGAGAGATCCAGAGTTGGTGGGAGGAAGAAGAGAAGAGGAACTGGTGGGAGGAAGGACTGCGTATGACCAGAGCTAATTTAGGAAAACCAGTGGAAGAGTGCTGTGCTGAGCAGGAGAAATGAATCATAGCCTGTGTGAGAAAATCTGTTTTCCCATAATGAATTACACATTACGTGTCACTTGTGCTTGAAAATGTTATCATTACACTTCCTATACATCATCAAGGTCGATTTATTATTTTTATTTTTTTTTAAACTGCTTAGTTTTAAGTTGCCATCATTAACAACATACTTGATGAAAAACTTAATTCTAATCTAACATGTATGTTGCATTTTTATTCCAATTTTAATTTGAAAACTAATTACTCAGCTGTAACGTTTGAGTGATACCATCTGACTTTGGGAGTGAGTAACAAACTGGACATGTCACCAGCCTATCACAGGGCCACTATTACATTACAGTGTGATGGAAATCAAATAGGGCTGGACCGACTAACTCCTTTGTATCTCATCACCTTCTGTCTTTTGTATTATGGGTGTGTGTTTGTGTGTCCAGGTGTCTAATGGTCTTGTCATTGGTGTCATTTCAAGGCACGAGGGTGTCATGAGATGGGCTTTTTATTGTTTGTGGAGACTCAAGCTTCTGTCTTAAATAGAGATTTTTAGTGATTTTATCTTCTACTTTGTCGGTTTATTACACTAACTGCATTGTTGAATATGCAGATATAAACACATCCTCTTGTGCCTCTTTTGTTGTCTGTCTGATTCAAGACACTGAAACATGGGCTTCTTTGTATCCTGACACCTTCTGTATTGTGAGTGTGTTTGAGAAAGCAGAGAGGGAAGCCAGTTATGTCAAAGCTTCTTTTATGTCTTTTCCGTTCAACTGTTTCCCTTTGTGTCATCTCAGTGCATGTGTATATGTGCTGGTGTGGGAAGGTGTGTGGGCGTTTTTGTGGCACTGTTCCTACTCTCAACTCCACCTTACCTCCCTCCATGGTTTCCCTCTTCTCCATGTCTATTTTTTTCCCTTAATCTATCCTTCCATCCTGCTCAGACCGTCTGTCGCTGCTGCCCCCTCTCCCTCTCCATCACGCCTGCTGTAATGAGATTAAACCTTAGTGTATCCATTGGGCACACACACACATAATCATCCACCTAAAGGAGAGCACACTATTCTCTCACATACACTCACCCCATACAAGGCTGACATAAGCATGCAGCTTGCACACTTGGCAATGTTTCCAACACCACACACACTTGGCACATGACCAAGCCCTCTCACTCTTAGTCTTTCCCTCTGTCTCTTGTTATCAGGAGGCCCATGGTAGGGATTACAGTAACCCCAGGTCTGTCTTCATAGGTGAGCTCCCCACTGAGCCATCTGGGCCTCAGCAATAATCCTATTCAGTACCAACTGGTTTACTGTCGCCTCCTACAGGAAGACTGATATATAGCAACTGCAGACAAAAAAGTCTCTATTATTTAAAAATTACATGCAAATGTTTTTGAGGAAGTGTGTGAATATTAACAAGGGGGAAAAATGTAAATGTGGAAATTAACAGACATTTTCCTTAGTTTTCATCTGAGGTCACAATCCAAGCTTTCACTTCAGTCCATTTTCTATCCTATATTCTGTTTATCCCCCACCACCCCACCCCTTCTCTATTGGCAAGCTCCACACATGCACACTACAGCTCGCCTACATAAAGGAGAGTCCACTGGCATATAATGACTTTTCAGTGTGTTTGTATCACACTTGTTCTCACAGTGCCTCTCTTCTTCTTCTTCTTCTTCTTCTCTGTGTCTGTAGCCAACAGGCTTTTAGGTTCTTGGTGCTGAAAACAGAGTCAGACAGTACCAGTACTCTCAGTGTTGGAGTGAGGCCCTCTCTGTGCTGCAGTGGAGGGCTTCACATACAGAGCTATTCTGGTATGTATGAACCCTCTGGTATACAGCAACTTGTAACTATGAAGCACTACTTTTAAACTGCTGATATGCAGTTTAAAAGTAATTAAATTACTTGATTAAACCCCTTATTATACATCTATATAAAATTTAAATGGGCAAACAAATACTGAGGTTACCCTCAATGCCTAACTATTGAAATACACAATAGATGGTTTAGGATATAACTTCATTATGCTACTATTCAGGCCACATGTCTTCTTATTGATAATATGACTGCATCGTTTACATTCACAGGCTGAATGCATCACGCAGTAGAGCAGTTCGGCGGGCGTGGCACACGGGATTCCTTCCCTCTGGACGGACTCAACCGGGGACCATGGGCTCCTGTGGGCAGCCGCGCCTGGCAGCCAACTCCCAGGTCTGTTACCATGACAATATTGTCACACAAACTTTTACAAACCTCCTCATTAACTGTAATCCACCACACAATGTGAGCTAACTAGTGTGTGTCTTGTCTGATTTTTTTTATCAGATGTTCGCCTGGAATGAACCAACACCAGCTCCTCCCCCATCTACCTCCTGGTCCTATGGGAGGACTCAACCACCCTAGTAAATACTTTAGTAATGGGTAAGTCATGTACAGAATCATTAGAAACACACCTACATTTACAGTAAAGAGTGAGTGTTCTACTTTTTGGCCAAAATGAAGCAAGGGTTTCTGTGTCATTTACATTCCATTTTGTCTTTTTTTTGGCTGTGCAGGCCCATGAGAGGAGGTGAGAAGCTTGAGCTCCCACAGCCAGTGCTACCAGGCCTACAAAGGGAACAGCAGAGACATCCTCATCTTCATCCTCCACCTCCTCACAGAGCATGGGAACAATTAGGTCAGCTGTATGAATCCCACCTCCCTCCTCAAGGACATCCTGGTGTACCCTTGCCCAATGAGCACTCTCTCCGTGTCCATAATGGAAGCTATGCTGGCGGTGGTGGACCTCCACACAACTCACATGTTCCTCATATACGGCCCAGTCAACTGCTGAAGGTGAGGAATAATTCTACAATGACTGGCGCACTCACACCAGTGTAAAGGAGATGTCCATAGATGAAAAATGACTTTGGTCACATTTTTCTTTTTCTCTCTCTCTTTACTGTCTGGTTTAGTTTGGGGGTCCTCAGGAGCAGCATGTTCCCCGGGGTGCACCATTGCTGGGAGATGAAATGTGGGCTCAGGTGCACCAGGTAGGAGCTCTCTAATTGGCAGTGATCATGTTTCATTATCTCTATAGACACAAAACAATCCACATTTTGGCAGTCATTTGTGCTTCAACCACACAGGTGAAATTCCAGTCAAGACCACTGCCAGAGCTTTAGCCTAATATTTCAGCAGATGAACATTCTTAAACTGATTCTGCTGCAGTCTTCATCTGCGATAATAATCATCTTTAATTTTTCTCTTCACAGCAGAGAGGTTATTCAGGGAAGATGCTAGGAGGTCAACTGAAAAGACCAGGACCTCCGCTGGGAGAGCACTCAGTTATCCAGCACACTCCTCCTCCATCCCTGCACTCATCGTCTCATCATGCTGCAGAGGACTGTCCCAGCCCCAGCAAGAAGAAAAAGAGTTCAGATCAGGTATCTAACAGCAACACACCTTTTTTAAATACAAAACAAAGTGATTGATTATTATTATTAAGTTTTGATGGTTTATTGTTTCAGTTGCTGAGGCTATCTTCATTTTTATTTATTTAATTTATTTTTGTATTGGAGTCAGTTTAGTAAAAGTGGTACTATAATGTAAAACAGAATACTCGTCTATTTCTTAAGACAGATGCATAGTAATCCAATTATAGGATCCAAAGTAATAAAACAAACATCGTGCAGTGATTAAGTTTTGCATCGTTTTGGTGCTAGGCTCTAAACTTGATACTGTAATGTCCCACTCTGTATGCAGGTATCTCATCCTGGGCTACAGCGTTTCTCTGGTTACAGCCAGCCCATGTCTCAGCAGCAACCATCCCTCCACCACTCCTCCCAAAAACCTCTCTGGAACCCTGTTCATAAGGACAACCCTCCCTGGCAGCCTCACACTTCTGACTGTAAGAACCCAACATCACAGGAGTTCCAGGTCCGAACCGTAAGGAGATATTACTTATTTGAATATACAATCAGAGGTTAATCTTTTACACCTCACCATGGTCAATAAAAAGCCTTCATTGGATTGAGTCCTGTCATAAACATTAACTAATTTTATTAGCTGTCTGAGTATTGCTCTGTCCACGCTCAGCATTGATTTCTTTTCTCCTGTTTAGTTGAGTGCAGAAGTGATCAGATCCTGTCATAGTTTTATGTCACTAATCATCCTCTGTTGCTTTTTTTGTATGATGTAACAGGAAACCAACAAACAAAGAATGGGCAGCTACACCCAAAAGTCCTCTCCTGCCTCTTCCACCTCTTCAAACCTCTCTCCTACACCAAACTCTTCTCCAAGAAGTTACAGCCAGGGATGTGCTTCTCAGCCCCAGAAAGACACATTCCAGCCTCAGGCTGTAAACCATCAGTCCCCTAACTCCACCTACCCCAGCTCTAAACTGGGACTGGCTCCACTCTGCCAGTCCATGGAACCTTGTGGTTCTCACAACCAGAGAGGCCCTCCCATCGGGGGCCAAGGTGGCAGCCAAGCTACCTCTTACTTAGCATCTACCCCAACCAGGGGGGACAGAGATCCACATGTGCAGTCTTCACCAGCAAACCCCCCTGCAACCAGCAAGAGCAGCAACAGTGTGCCTTACAGCCACTTCCAGCCTCACCCAGGGCTGGGGCACCAGGGTCACCCTCTTCCTCCTCTCCCTCCCCCTGCTCCTCTTGCCAGCAACACCTCAGTATCTCAGCAACAGCAAAGTCGGCCACATGAGGCCTGGAGATACCAGAGCAGGCCCAGTAGTCACTCCCTGGTGAGTACAACGTATTTGTACCACGTTTTAATTCATTCTTAAATATGTTTTTACATGTTAGTATTATATTAATTTGATAAGCAGCAGTAGGTGTTTCCACAGACAACTGACAACACAACTGTAATTCAGAAACAGTCATTGCTCCTTACTCATAAAATTCCTGTTTCTTCAGGAGTCGCGCATCTTCAGGCCTCCAGGACTACTACCTCAGCACCAGCAGAGCCACAATCAGGTCATGGATAGTCGGGTTCCTTCCCAGCATCACCATCACATCAGTCCTCCCCTGCCTGCAACAAACTCCACCCGAGCACCTGTTATTACCCCTAATGTTCCTGTGTCCCAGACTTCCAGCTCTGTTAGTGGCTTCAGCAGCTCCAGAGGAGTCAAAGTAAACACATCTCCCTCTACTGGCTGCTCTGTGAACAATGGCAACAGTAACAGCATTTGGCAAAGAGAACGAGAGCCAGGACCCAAAACCTCCACCAATCCTGTCATCAGCGCCACCTCTCAGCTGAATACTGTGCTGCAACCGGGTTGTCAAAGAAGAGGACAAGCTCCCACTGCCACCCAGCCTCAGCAACAGGGGCTGCCTAGACTACACCAACCCATGAAGGAGAAGACGTCATATTATCCTCAGCCTGAAGTGGCGCATCCTCCTGCCTTTTCCTCATCTTCTTTGTTCTCCTCAGGGCACCAGAGAGCAGGGGACAGTGTGATAACAAGCAGAGGTTCAAATCCACTTCCTCACTCTCCTACATGCAGCCCAGCTCCTCACTCAGGGGTCAACTCTGTGAATCATCCTTCCACTCCAATCGTCTCCTCTAGATTGGGTAGACTGCAGGATTCTGTCTCAACACAGTCCCAGATTAATACACCAGCTCCGACCACTGTCCCCCAATCCATTGGAGAGGCTCTAGACAAGCTTGACGCTGAGCTAGAGGGTCACATGCAAGCTGAGGAAAGGAGGAGGAGGGACAGAGAAGAGCAAGAGCAAAAAGTAAGAGAAGAGGAGAGAAGGAAGAAAGAATGGGAGATGAGACAAAAGCAGGAAGAGGATAGGAAGAGGAAAGAGCTGAAAAAGGAGGAGGAAAGAAAAAAGAGAGAACTGGACAGACAGGAAGAGGAGAGGAGAAGGAGAAATTGGGAGAGACAGGAGCAGGAGAGAAAGAGGATTCAAGAAGAGGAGAGGAAAAAGAAAGAGTTGGAGAGGCAGGAGGAGGAGAGGAAAAAGAAAGAATTGGAGAAGAAGGAGCGGGAAAGGAAGAGGAGAGAACAGGAGCAGCGAGAAGCAGAAAGGGAGGAGCAGGAGAGAAAGAAGAGAGAGCTGGAGCAAGAAAATAAAAAACTTAGAGAACTTGAGAAGGAAAAGGCAGAAAACAAGAGGATGGAGGTTGAAGCATGCAGTGCAAAAGGCAAAGAGCAGACTGCTATTGAAAATCTGGAGAGACTGCTTGCTAGCAACTCCTCCCCAACACCACCACCTCCTCGCCTCTCCTCTGCTGCTGCATCTGCTTCGGGTCCATTACCTCCCAGTTCCCAAGCCTCGCCCACGTATCCCTGGCTAAGTCGTGGTGGCGCCCTGCCCTGTCCACCAGGTCAGACACTCACAACTACTACTCCTGCAGAGAGGCTGCAGCCTCCTCCTCTCACACCTCAGACTGATTATGCCAGAGAAAAGCAGAGGCAGAGGGAGATGTGGAGCAACAATGGCGGACTGACATTCACTCTCCCACCAACACACAATACCTCAGGGATGAATAAGCCGGTATACCCCAACAAGCCCCCAGCAATGCAAGCCGCACCCTACCAATCCAAAGACACATCAAGAGAGAGGGAAAGCAGCCATCAATCTCTCTCTACCATGGCACTTCGAGATCCCCCCAAACTGTACCAGGCTTTTCCCAGAGAAAACCATCCACCACCATTACCACCACAATCATCCTCCAGCTCCACTGGAGGAATTCTAAACAAGCATGTGACAGGAAGTGGTAGTGACTCAGACAGTGCTCAGTTTGAGGAGGAACCCTCTGAGATGGCCACACTGCTCCCTGATGGTCTTGCAAACATTATGGCCATGCTGGATGAGTCTATCAAAAAAGAAGAGGAGATGTATGACAGTGAGAAGACTGGCTGTACAGGTCTCCTTGACAACTTTTCTTCCCATGTCCAGCCCATCAAGAGCTACCTGTGTGCACCAGACCTGGTTCCTGCAACAAAGCATCAACCCAACCAGGAAGAGTTTAGCTCCAACCTTCATGCTAGCCCTCCTGTGCTCAGCCGCCAAGGCTCTCTAGCATCCCCTTGCAGTCGTACATCTTCTCTCAATGAGGAGGATGAGGAATACCTCAAACCCCCTTCAGTTGTTGCTAAACAGTCAGTAGAAATGGGAATGGGAGTGGGGAACACAAATTACCGTCACAGTGACCTGGCTAAACTTTACGGCCTCCCTGAGCAGACTAAAAGTGAGGCTGATGAAGATGACGAGGAGGAAGATTCTGAGACCCCATCTTGTTCTCCACCCCCCCAAAGACCCCACCTTCACCAAACAGGTGTAAACAGCATGTTCAAATCTCTAGCGACAGTCTTAGAAAGCCAGAAGTATGCATACAGAGGTGGTCCTTTTGGAAGACCCCCTCCATCAGCTCTGGTCGGGGTCAAATATTCATCTTCGCTGTCTCTCGGTCCCGATATTTGCCGCCAGCAGCAAAGTGGTTCTCCCACATCAGATTCAACAAATCCGCCATTCAGTCCTGCTGTCCCAGCTCTGAAGTCAACTCCTCCTCCTTTGCTGGAAGACAAGAAACTGAAACTAGAGGATGCTGACATCTGGAGATATGATGGAGAAAGAACAGAAGAAATTATAAACTCTATCAAAAAGGAGAGCATTCCCCCCATCAAGCCTATTAAGGTGGTTAAGAATGAGCAACAGTTGATGACCATCTCTGAGTCTTCTCTGGCAGAGCTGGGGAAGAACTGTGAGATCATGCTTAGTCAACAGTTACTTCCTAACAAGAACTCCCTGGATAAACTGAACAGTCATAGCAGAGAGGAGGAGAGCCACAAACCTGAGAAAGTAAAAGAACATAAGGACAGAAACAGGGACAGAGAGAGGGAGAAGGAGACAAAGAGGAAGCATGGCCACAGCAGTAGTAGAAAACGTGAAGAAAGAAAAGAAAAGAAGTATAGAGAAAGGAGAGAGATGGATTTTTCTACAGCATCTTCATCATCATCTTCCACCCATTCCAGCTCCAGCCACAAACGCCATAAAGGCCACAAAGATGGCAAGAGCCACAAGGATCGCAGAATTCTTGGTGACCTCAACCTCCAGAGTAAAGAGGGGTCAGAGAAAAACAGGGGTCACCATGACACTGACAAAAAGAAACGCAAAGAAGCTTCAGGTGCCAGCTCTGCCAGTGAAGGAGAGCATGCAGAATGGACCTCAAGGAGTCCTGGAGAAAGATCTTCTGAGTACAAAAGAGGCTCTGAGGCTGGTTCTTCATTAGGTTCCACAGACTTGCTGAAACTGAAGGCTCTGTCTGATGGGCCACCCAAAGAGCTAAAGATCCGCCTTATTAAAGTGGAGAGTGGGGACAGGGAGACATTCATTGCCTCTGAGGTAGAGGAAAAGAGAATCCCATTGGGAGAAATCAGCATCAAGAATACAGCCAGTGAAATCATCAAGTCCTGCAAGTAAGTGTGAAAGAAGACATTTCATGCTGTAGTGGATTATAGTCTTTAAGTAGCATGGCACACTGAGGCTGGAGGAAAAAGTGATCATTTTTATTCATATTGATAATCTTTCTGTTGTGCTCCAGGGCAGCCAGGATCAAAGGGAAGTTCAAAGAATCTTACTTGCTCCCACCATTCTCTGTAAAGCCCATCATGACCACAGAGGAGCCCATACCCAGAGAGAAACTCAACCCTCCTACGCCCAGTATCTATGTATGTCACAACTTGCACTACAAGATTTTCTACAAACATTGTTAGTTACTGACGTGTTTTCCCTCATGTTTGGCAAGTGATTTTTACTATGATGAAAAATGTGCAACAAAGGAGCCATAACATACAAATGTATTTACTGTTTAATCAACCTGGCTTCATACTTACTGCAGACATACTTGTGTGCCCTCTTGTGGGGATTCTGTGTACATGAATATAACATCTACAGTGTATCTGACTTGCTTGAACATGATTTTTCACCTCTCTAGTTGGAGAGCAAGAGAGACGCCTTCTCCCCTGTGCTGCTGCAGTTCTGTACAGACTCTAAGAATCCTGTTACTGTCATCAGAGGCCTTGCTGGATCTCTACGACTTAGTAAGTTTACATGAGAAATTCATGGTCCACTAGCTTTATGATTGTAATTTTCACTAATTGACTCTCTTTTGGTTAATACGAGGTTCACTAATGTTTATTTTCATTGTGTTAAGACCTGGGGCTGTTTTCTACTAAGTCACTGGTAGAGGCCAATGCAGAGCAGGCAGTGGAGGTGAGGACTCAGGTGCAGCAGCCTGCTGATGAAAATTGGGACCCCAGTGGGACGGGTCAGACGTGGCCATGTGAGAGCAGCCGCTCACACACCACCATTGCCAAATACGCCCAGTACCAGGCCTCTAGCTTCCAGGAGAGTCTCCAGGTACACATCATCTCATACACACATGCCAATAATTGAGATACTGTTACAAGGACTATATGTCATTGAAATTATTGTATTATCTTTAGGAGGAGAAAGGCAGTGATGAGGAGGAGGAGGATGATGACAAGGAGAAGAAGCCATCCAGTTCTGACGCTCCCATTAAGGAGAACTCTAAAGAAAGTAACAGGTAATGGCGATGAAAACTCACTGCACTTTTTTATTACATGTTTTGTCATTTGCAGTAACCTGTAATATTTTCCTCTTCCTCAGTGGTGAGCAGAAACCTGTAGGGAAGATCATTAAATTTGGCACCAACATTGACCTGTCAGATCCCAAAAGGTGAGCAACTTCAGCATAATTCTCATACATCACATAAGCTATAAGCTGACAGATGGAGTCTTAACTACTGTCCATCTCTGTACTCAGGTGGAAGCCTCAGCTTCAGGAGTTACAGAAGCTACCAGCGTTCATGAGAGTGGCATCCAGTGGAAACATGTTGAGCCATGTAGGACACACAATCCTTGGTATGAACACTGTCCAACTCTACATGAAGGTTCCAGGCAGCCGGACACCAGGTAAGGCAACATGACAATAGTTTGTTTGCATAGCAGCTATTTTGACAGGTCACAGTAGGAAAATCACTAGTGTGCATGATCAAGTTATTGATGGCCAAGTTCCATTTTGTTTCAGGGTGCAAGCTGTCATACTATCCTGACTTACATCAAGTGAATCATTGTTTATGGGATCAGTAACTGCTTTTCTTGCCAAAACAAGTGAAAATGGCTGCTTTGCAAATGTTCAATTCTCCTAAAATATACAGCAAAGCTATAGTTAATTTGTTTTTAACAGGTCATCAGGAGAATAATAACTTTTGCTCCGTGAACATCAACATTGGTCCTGGAGACTGTGAGTGGTTCTCTGTCCATGAGAACTACTGGGGGTCCATCAATGACTTCTGTGAAAAGTGAGTAGACAGAGCATCAGTTGGTTATGCATAATTATCTTCATGCCATAAAATCTTTTTTTTCCTCTTATGTGCCCAGGCATGGGGTGGACTACCTGACAGGGTCCTGGTGGCCGGTACTGGAGGACCTTTACAATGCCAACATCCCAGTGTACCGTTTCATCCAGCGGCCTGGAGACTTGGTGTGGATCAATGCTGGAACTGTTCACTGGGTTCAGGCTGTGGGCTGGTGCAACAATATTGCCTGGAATGTTGGACCACTGAATGGTAAGTCTGCACCATTTAGTGACAAAATAGAGAGAGAATATTTTTAGAAGACTGTTTTAACCTTCAACAATGTTTCATGTGCAACTGCAGGTTACCAGTACCAGCTGGCCCTGGAACGGTTTGAGTGGAATGAAGTGAAGAAGGTGAAGTCCATTGTCCCCATGATTCACGTGTCCTGGAATCTGGCCCGCACTGTCAAGATCACAGACCCAGACACATACAAGATGCTAAAGTAAGTTCAGGCAGACAGTTTGAACATTTGACAATTAGTGTGCCTGCCCACATTCAGGGGCCACCAGTTAGAACATTCCCAGTCAGAGCAATCTTGTGCAGGCGTGTGCAGGCATGGGTTCCCCCTGCTTTTCTCCCACAGTCCAAAAACATGCAGATTGGGGGATTAGGCCAAGTGGATACTCTAAATTTCCTGCAGATGTGAATGGTTGCCTCTCATTAGTTGTTAGTAACTCGCTAATGGAACAACATGACTTGCTTTAAGTTTGATGAATGTAGGTAACTAACTTGCGTTGTCCTTACCTTGTGGCCAGACACTGCCTGCTGCAGTCCATGAAGCACATCCAGATCCTCAGGGACCAACTGGTGGCTGAAGGAAAGAAGATTTCTTATCAGAGTCGGGTCAAAGATGAGCCTGCCTACTACTGTAATGAATGTGATGTAAGTAAAAACTTTAAACTTAGCACTTTTACTTGAATGCTCTTCAACTTACAAACTAAACTGCTGCAACTCTGTCTTTTTACTGTGTGTCTAAAATAAAGCAGTGTTTCACTCTGTCTCAGAAGTTATTGTAAAGCTATTCCTTTAGCAATGTACATGCAACAGCACCACTATTTAGAAAATCATTGTTACCCCCATCAAAGAAAAGAAAAACCCACAATTGATTGTCCCTGAGATAACTTGGAACTGACAAAAGTAATACATAAAAAAAAATAAATAGGGACATGTTACACTAAGGTGTCTTCAAACCTGAAATCAGTCAGTGGACCAAAGAAGTTAGGGAGGGAGTTGTCTTGGGAGATTAAAGTCAAACTATAGACAAGCAGGTTAAAATGTAAATGATATAAGACCAGGTGCACATATTAGTCAGAAGTTTAAGGCCCAAAGGAGTGTAACTAACCTCCCTGGACATGACCAAGAAAATAAAGGAGACAGTTAATGTGAATGGTGACCAAACAAGTTACAGAAATTATGTGACTGACTCAAAATATTAAGTTAAAGGTATCATCATTTGTCAGTTTCAAGTTATCTTAGTGAACATTTGGAGTTTTTCTTACTTTAACAGGAGGGTGCCAACATTTTTTTAAAGTCAAACTGTTCTTTCCTCTGCTGCAGGTGGAGGTGTTCAATTTGTTGTTTGTGACAAGTGAGAACAGCAGCAGGAAGACATATGTGGTTCACTGTGAGGACTGCACACGTCAGCGCAGCCCAAACCTGACCAACGTTGTGGTGCTGGAGCAGTACCGCATAGAAGAACTCATGAGCGTATACGACTCGTTCAGCCTGGTGAGCAAACTCTCACCTCTTCTGCTGCTCCGCTGTAGTTTGTCTCCATGAGGTTAAAGTTTTATTTCCGACCTGAAACAAAAATGAGGGTCAATGAAACTGTACTCATCTAACTCTCACATTAATTTCAAACTTGGCTCTGTTTCTCATCTTACCAGGCCTCCTCCTCTCGGTGACAGAGCTCCCCTCCCGCATCTTCTCAGCCATAACCAAAATTCCTGCAAGACGGGACAAAAAGAGACAGTCTTCAACTTAACCGTTCATTATTTAAAAGATCCTTTTTTGCTACTACTGCTAATACTTGCTGAACAACTGGTTGAACATGTTTACTCATCCTTGCTGTTTACAAAAGGAAATATCAAGTCGCCAATAAAATACCAGTTTACTCTCAGATGGTGCTTTCAAATTGAAAACCCTGGCAGTGACAGTGATGTGAGGAACCAGGGGGCAGTTGGTGCTGCCATTGAACAAACTGTGGAGATGTGCTGACGATTTCAATGGCGTGTTTCTCTCAGTACAAGAAAGAACTTTGTTGTTGTTGTTGTCTTGAATACTGAAATTTGTACAAGCTGTTTGCAATTTTTGTGGGGTGCTGTCTTTTTTTTTTTTTTTAAGTAATTTATTTTATTTTTCTTCTAAACTAGATCAGCCTAGATATATACCACATTGGCCTTGTATTTAGAAAAGAGACAAAATAAAAAATACTAATAATAGAGATATGAACATTTTTCTAAAGCATTAAGAATTTAAAAAAAAACAAAAGGGTTTGGAATGCTTCAAAACATACGGGTTTAAATGACTTTTGTTGTTTTGGGGGGAATTTAGTTTTTGTCAATGATACTTTTATTTCCTTTGGAGATTAATTTTCAAGTGTCACACATCATCAGGTCTTTTAGTTCATTTCTTCAATCTCTGTATGAACTCTTGCTCTTTAAAAAAAGAACGAAAATCATCCGGTGTTAATGTGTTGTACCTCCAATTGTTTTGTTTTGATATGCAGATTTTTTTTTTTTTTTTTTTTACTTTTTTTGGCATTGTACATTTAATTTAAAAAAAAAAAAGTTTTCTCTATTTATTGGATATCAATGTTCTCCTTTTTTATGGTGACTGATTGCTCTGCAAGAACTGAAATGTGAGGGTTGTCTGGTGCTTGCCTTTCACAACTCTTGTCTTTTTATCCTGATATATATAAAATGATATCTTTATCTTGAATATAACACCACCTTTCCTGTAGATGATAGGCACACTGCTCACGTAGAGAAGATGACTAATGGAATGCTGTGTTTGTATGCTCAATAAGGAAAAACAAAACTACTTTTTCCAAAGTGTTTTCAGAAACTTTTTTTTTTTTATTACTATTATGTAGGGGGCTTTTAATGAGATTTGAATGATTTTATGGTGTCTGTTAAATATGACAACGGGATAGATGGTGCTAAATGTTCTCTGTGAACAACCTTTTTTGTTTTTCCTTCTTAAAATGAGAATTCTATTTTTCCTGTTGCAATATTACCTTAACCCTTTCCTTCTTTTTGTGGTCATTTATTTATAACTGCACTGTTTAGAGGATTCACGCAGACACACACACCAAACTGAGCCAGACATGTCTTAAACACTTGTGAATTTGTGTGACATTACTATGACTATTAATAAACGCTTTTTGATAAATCCAGAAGCAAGTAGTCATCGTCATATCTCATCTGAACTTTTTTTTTAATACTGGTACACTACACAAACTCCAAAACCAAGAACATCTTAATATAGTAAGGCATCCAAGAAGCCTTCACTACATCACAGAACAATGAATTATAGTGAAGTGAATGATTAACAGTTCCAAAACCTTAATAGGATTGGCATATCTACCAGTCGACTTCCCTCATTTAAGCCCTGACATTACAAAAAAACACTCATATCCCTCAGTTGTGTTTGGCACCACTTAGTCATTAACATTGCCAGCCCTGACTTTGCAGAAGAGAAAAGTTTCAATTTAGAGAATAGCATACAGGTTCAACTCAGGAAGGAGATAGTTCAAGCAGCAGAATTTCACAGATAACAGCAGGAAATAACAGAGCAGCACCAAGACTGGCCTCTCTTTATTTTCCACTGTGATGTTTCAATGAAGAAAAAAGAAAAAACTTTGACGAAATGAACTGGTAAAGGAATTCATTAAACCATTATGTGGCTTTATGAATAAACCCAATTTGTCAGCATTAGAAATTCAATACACACTTTATGTTACACCATCTGAACTCCAAAGTCAAAACAATGTATTTCACCAATGTCTGATAGTTTGGGATTATGTAAAACATAAATTACTTAATCTTGTACTTTTTATATTTAAAGCCTGTCCAGGGTGTAACCTGCATCAGCTGAGACTGGCACCAGCAACCCCACAACCTTCATGTGGAGGACAAGAGCAGTAGCAGATGAGTGAGTAACTGAGTATGATTGCAAATAAGAGACTAATTTTGTAGAACATTGTTTCCATTCCATCTAAGGTTTTTCTGCATGACTATGACTTTTATGACTAAACATTCTCGGATAAAATTGTCCTCAGGTTAAGCTAAAGACCACAAGGTCAGGAGAGGGACATACTGAAGGAAATCCTGCTTCAGTCCACACAGGAAGACTACCTCCGTCCGTCTGTCTATCTCATGTCCACCCTGCTGTAGTCCAATCACAACCACATGGTGTAATCATGATGAAACTTTGAAGTGTATTTATACTGCACTTGCAGAGCATAAGCTGATGATTATGAGGCAACTTTTTGATCTGTAATCACGAGGTTCCCAAAGGAAAAGATAAGAGTCCACATGAACTCTTCTGTCAACAGTGACGTAACAGCAAAAGACAGGGTTGTGAAATGATCAAACAATATTTAAATTGTACACACGTGGGCCTGGAAAAACAAAACAGTGCTGCACTGGGAAGAAAAAGGGGGGGGGAAGTAAATACAAGCTCGAACCAGGTTAAAGGTCAGAAAATCAGAAGAAGACAACACCAATTATTGAGCTTGTGCTCTGATCTCTTATCATTGAGCTGATAAACATCTTCCTTGTCCTTTCTTGTCCTTACTTCATCCTGTTTTCCGGAGGATACAACATTTTTATCTCAGCCAAATTGCCTGATTCTGAAAGAATATTTCATCTTATGGTGTAAACAGAGCTGACTGACAACATCCTGCTTGGCTGCTCAACATTCTGGATCTCAAGTGTCCAATTTTTATGTAAATGAAAAATAAATTCATACCGAAGGAAATCTTAAAAAATTTCTTAGTATACACAAAAAAATAATAGCATGGCATGAGTAATAGTATACGAAGAATTTTTATTTGATACGATATATTGGTCACATTTTGGACGACAGACTATACTATGACGTTTTGGTGCAATTATTGGAGATGTTTCAGAGTCATGTTTGCCACATTTTTGTCACTTGATTATTTAACAACTCTTTGTTGCACAGCTGCTCAAACTGGGGATATAGGAAAAATGGGACCAATTCATATGCTAAATAGGAAGAACTGCATCATGGTAAGTGTAGCATCAACATCCTCACATCTTATGGACTAAACTGCTGCAATGGAATAAAATGTGGTATATCTGGTTCTTATTACCAATTTTTGGACGACATATGACATTTTGGTGCATTTTTGTGCGTGCGTGCGTGTGTGTGTGTGTGTATGTGTGTGTGTGTGTGCGTGCATGTGTGTGCGTGTGAACACGCTGAATGATCCGCTGGTGTAAAGAACAAACACAGGGTTAAAGAACATGTTAAAAATGACTTTGAAAATGAAATGTTCACGCGTGGTTTGTTGTTCACAGATCAATATTATTGACGAGCTGATGTCGAGTCAGGGTCTTCAGCCCTGTGTGTTTAAACATCTGTACGTCATTCTTCGGTCTGAAACTGCCGTTCATGGACGAGTTTTCACAGATGCCAAAATAAAAAGGCTTTGTTTAAACCAACTCTTCTTATTGAATCCTGAATTTTTATGTTTAGCTTCTTGTTTTTTTTGTTTTTTTTTTACTTAAAATAGTCTTCTCTCCTCAAGGGTTAAGCTAAATTAGATTAATTCAAATATTTTAATGGAAAGAAACAGTGGATGTTTTTAAGGGGAAGAGAAGGACACCTTAAAAAGACACTAAAGTAAAGAAAGTTTATAAAAGACTACATCAGTTCTGCAGAACATGTTCACATCTTTATCTCACTGTTAGACAGACTTTTCCAACAGGAAAGTGAAGTTTGTAAACCACTCACTCTCCCACACCAAAGTCCATAGAGAAAATCAGTGATTTTAGCTCACAGGGACACAGGAGCTGCTGGTCCACTGCTGCCTCGTGTGGTCACTTTGTGGCACCGAGGTTAATCTGAACAAAGGATTTCAAACACTGAAGTGACAAAATAAGACATTTGAACTTAGTGATGGAGGCAGCAGTGGATCAACAACTCCTGTGTGCTGTGATGTAAAATCACTGATTTTCTCTATGGACTTTGGTGTGGGAGAGTAACTGCCGTTCATGGACGAGTTTTCACAGATGCCAAAATAAAAAGGCTTTGTTTACCAACACTTGTTATTGAATCCTGAATTTTTATGTTTAGCTTCTTGTTTTTTGGGTTTTTTTTTACTTAAAATAGTCTTCTCTCCTCAAGGGTTAAGCTAAATTAGATTAATTCAAATATTTTAATGGAAAGAAACAGTGGATGTTTTTAAGGTGAAGAGAAGGACACCTTAAAAAGACACTAAAGTAAAGAAAGTTTATAAAAGACTACATCAGTTCTGCAGAACATGTTCACATCTTTATCTCACTGTTAGACAGACTTTTCCAACAGGAAAGTGAAGTTTGTAAACCACTCACTCTCCCACACCAAAGTCCATAGAGAAAATCAGTGATTTTAGCTCACAGGGACACAGGAGCTGCTGGTCCACTGCTGCCTCGTGTGGTCACTTTGTGGCACCGAGGTTAATCTGAACAAAGGATTTCAAACACTGAAGTGACAAAATAAGACATTTGAACTTAGTGATGGAGGCAGCAGTGGATCAACAACTCCTGTGTCCCTGTGATGTAAAATGACTCACTGACCTTGGCTGCAGTGATCCATTTTTGATCGATAATTAACCCACTATTAAATTAATCTTCAACTATTTTGATAATTGGTTAATTTAAAAGTTTTTTAATAATTCAATAACAAAGAAATCATTCAAATGGAATCATTTTGGTTTGTGGACAAAACAAGACATTTGAGAACATCATATGGACCAAACTTTATTGAAGAATGTGGACAATAATGTTTTTTTGCAGTTCACGAGTGTGACTAAAACAGTACTATTATGTACTACTAAAGTGTAGACATAATGAGTGAAGAATATTATGGGAACAGACGTCGGCTCTGACTGAAATGAACATGTTGTGAATTAAACAGTCATTTAACGGAATCATCATCATGAACCACAGAGTCGCTGTGAACATGTGTAAAGTGATGAAGCAGCTGGAGACGCTACATTATTGATGCTCTGCTGACACACACACATGCACACACGCACACATGCGCATACACACATGCACACAAATACACAGACACACACACATGCACACAAACGCACACACACAAACACACATACACAAATACACAGACACACACACGCACACACACACATGCACACACGCACATGCACACACACACATGTGCACGCACATGCACACGCACACACACACGTTAGTCTGATCAGACGATGCTGAGTAAAACCTGAGTCACACCAGTTCACACTGTGTGAAACATGTAAATCCTGCAGCAGCAGACGAACCACCGCAGAGATAAACACTCGCACTTCACTTCAGTTGCAGCACATGCATACATGCATACATGAATACATGCATACATGAAAACATGCATACATGAAAACATGCATACATGCATGAGCCGCAGCAGCACAGAGAACATCATGTTCAGTGAGCGACAGGAGTGGATTTGTGATGCACACGAGGAGCAGCAGGATGAACGTCAGCGCTGTGATGTTTTCAACACGACGCTGACGCTTTTTACCCCAAGAAGCTGGAGCACAAGGACCAGGCCCAATGTTCGGCTCCACGCAGGCCTGAAGACGCCCACCTGTCGTCGTGCCACAGCCAATCACAGAGCAGCGAGTCCAAACTGATGCGATGAAGGAGCACAAATGAGAACGTATGAGAGACAAGTTCTTTAATAGTCAGTGTTACAAGTGTGGTGTTTTTGTTATGCTGTTCTCTCCCTCGTGTGTGGGTGTGTGTGAGGTGTGGCTGTAGGCGGAGCCTTAATCTGCAGTCCCAAGCTAATTGGCTCCAAGCCTAATTGCCTGATTGGATCCAGGTTGACTCAGCTTTTAAAAACCAAGCTGATCCTGAAGATGGCCCTGCTCTCTTCCTCTGCCTCCTGCTCCTGCGTACACCTGGTCCAGCCACAACACTGCCAGCATGTCAGTTCCAATGTTAAACTGACTCTCCTCTGTAACTACAGAACAAGCAGTATTGGGAGTGAAACTCCTCTTTTGTTTGATGATCGGTTTGTTTTGTGTTAGGAAGTTAGGTGAGTGTTTGTCCTTTGGTTCTTTGCTTGTTGTTAACAGAGAAGCCTTGTTTTGGTTGTAGTATTCATGTTTGTTATTTTGGGAGCCTCTCACTGTCATGTCAATAAACTGCTTGACTTTATTTTTCCGTAAAACTCTGTCTGCTGGCGTCACTTGCGGGTGGGAAAGCATTTATGTTGCGTCAAGGTTTTCCCCTAGGACCGGGCCGTAACAGTCAGAATTACAGAAGCTGCTGCTGCTGCAGGAAACTGACGCTGATCAGTGTTTCAACATGAACATGACCAGCAGAATCCACCATATTTATCGAAACTTTATTTACAAAGCACTTTAAGAACAACAGCAGCTGAAACACAGTGCTGGACGTCAGATGTTTTACGTTTATATCACGTTGACGTTAAAAACACAAACGACACGTCA
>JAFBJR010000892.1:0-119160 GCA_016785285.1 Brachirus orientalis
ATCAACTGCCTCAAGATCTCAATAAATGAGTTGGAAGATGAACTTAAGAAGGAGATCTCAAGCTCTGACAACATAACTGAGACTCTGAACCAGCTTCCAATCAAACCACAGGATGAGCTTTTCAAGCGAGTGTTTGGTTGTGGAAAACAGTGTCCATTTTGTTTTGCTCCATGTGAAGCTGGAGGCAGAGAACACAAACAGCATCATGCAGCTATTCATCGACCTCAAGGTCTTGCCAGATTCCACCGCGAAAGGTCAAGAAAACTGGTAACAGCACTGTGTACAACTGATGTGCACAGTCAAAAGGACTTCAGAAATACAGACACTGGATGGAAGTGGCATCCTTACAAGGACTACACTATGTACTATCCAGACTGGATCATTCCTCCAGACCCCACCATAGAGGCATCTGACTACTGGAAGTATGTCCTGGTAAAAAACAATAAGAGGTTTGCTCAACAATATAAAGCTGAACCAGCTGATGTTCCTGAGGCTTGGAGAAGTATCACAAAGCAACAAGCACTTAAGGGTTTGAAAGATGCCTTCAACATGAAGTAACTAATAAATTCTAAAACAAAATTAACAAAAACAAAAACAAAAAAAAGTGTACAAATGCAAAGGAGAGACAAATAATGAAAGGACTTAACACACCAGAATAGTTGACAGAATAATGAAAAATAGAGGTGGATCAATAACTGAACATGCAAATGATCAAACTGGCTAGAAATAACAAAATCTGAAACTTGCTTTGTCTTTATCTGAAGACTAGAACTCTTCAAGCTAATGAAAAACAAAATGACTTTATTATTTTGTGCACAAACATTTTTGCTACCACACAATACAAGGTTCTTTTGCTTTTGTTTCATTTTTAAGTTAAGGTTGTTTCTAAATGTAATTTACTTTGTAGTTGTATGATGAAATTTAAGAGGTTTTTTTTTTCCCCTTTTGTGTTTTTTATTTTTTTTGTCAGTTTTTTGTGTCTTCATTATATCATGTATATATTGACAGGCTTGCAAATACTATAAAGTTGACAATAAATAACTAATACTTCTGTTATTTACAGTATGACTTGTGTACAAGAAAACAATTATTGGTATAGTTGGCTTGGTTTGTAACTAGTGTGCTCAGTTACTCACTCTCACTCATTTTCTACCGCTTTATCCTGCCTTTGTTAAAACTTTAACTTTTTAGTTGTGACTTTTTTAATAAAAGTGGAAATATTTTATTTAAGTTTGCATTTTTTTTTACCAGTTTGTTGCTGCTGTGCCAATTAAAAAGGTACCATTATGTTGGGGTTACCAGTATAACTGGCAGACCAAAAAAAAACAAAACAAACAAATGAGTCAGGTGTTGGTATGGGCACCTCAGTGTTCTCTGATCACCTTCTCTTTTTTAAGATTTTTGAGAAAAAAGTGTAGCCACAGTATGTGGTTTATGTGACTGTATTTACTGACTGAGTTGACGCATCTTTTCTCTGTCTATGTTCAAATACAAATCCAAAGAATGGTATAGGTTAGACACACCCAATTACCGTATGCAACATTCAGAGCTGTATCATTTAAATGCTACCCATCCAGAAGTGCTGCATTCCACAGTTTCACTCCTCCTCCTCCTCCCCAGTTAAAATGTAGCTGGAGTGTTTTGGTCACAGCCAGCCGGCATCAGTCTGAGCGTAACAGTGAGAAAGAAAAGGATAATCACTGAGTCAGAAAGGAGTTTAAATTAACAGGTGAGTGTGTTAAAATTCCTCACTAACAAAAACACATTGCTGTTTTGGAGGGGATAAGAAAATCAAGGATTTCACTCAGGATTTTCATTATCTAAGGAAATTAACAGTTGACAGTACATTCATTTGTCTGAGTTAATTGACTCTGTCATGTCACATGTGATGTACAAGGACATTTTTGACACTTGAATTAGGTGAGGAATTTGCAAATTTCATTCTTAATTTATGAACTTTCAAGTATGGCTGCTAAATGTAAGGGTAGTTTACATTAAATATTTGACACTTAAACCTGTAGAAGCTGCCTGTGAAACTGTATAAATGGTTCACATATTTTTTTTTCATATTTGTTCCTATAAAGCGATTAAGAAATAATTACACTGTATGGTCATTATAGCATTGCTTATTAAACAACACATCTAATGGTGAGATAAGACTTTTCCATAGTACTGTATTTTCATAGATGATGTATATTGCTTTATAGACGTTCTAACACTTCCCAAGCTTTTGAGGAATTTTAGTTTTCTGAATGTGTTTTTGAACAAAGGTGATAGTAAACAGAGAGCGGTGGTATGTGTGTGTGTGTGTGTGTGGGTGGGTGTAGTTTGAGTCCTGCAGGAATGTCAGCGTGTTCTGCCACATTCCTGCCCTCAGCAGTCTATTTGAGTGTGTCTTTTACAGACACAAACTGTCATACTCTTCAAGCATCAGTTTCAGTTGTGAGAAATGACCAATGGTTCATCTGTCTGGTTATGTTTAACTGGGTTACACACAGTGGTTTCAATATATATCCATCCAGAAATCACTTACCATTGTTAATGGCAATGGAATTATGCTGTGACCATGCATCACTCACTGTAATTATCCTCTTTATTGCACAACAACAAACCTACACCTCTACAATAATAATCAATAATAAGAGTAGCAGCAGCTCTTTCAAAGTTCAACTTACACGACTCACGTCTACATTACATCTTCTGCTGTGAAAACTTCCATTGGATGCTAAAATCCGATTATGAATAAGATCGTAAAATTCATATTATTGCTTATTTGTATGTATGACCTAGTTTACCTGGAGATGATAATGCTGTTTAGATGGCTTTGTATTTTGTCTTGATCAGGTTATACAAATATTTTCCCTGAAAGCTGAAGAACAAACCATATTTGCTTCCTGAAGTTAATGATTAGACTTTGGTTGAGCGAAACTGGAAGAGGTGTGTTCACAAAAGCATTCCTGAAACCATCTGCCTGGATATTTAAGAATAATACCTTACACTAGTCTACACTCTCTGTACTGTGGAAACAATTTTGTTCTATCAAGAGCCTTTTTTTAGTTTATATTATTTTTTTTGTTTGTTTTTTCTTCTGAATCTGCAGCAGGTGTGCACAAAGTCCTCACCACATGAACCCTGACCAGCTGAACAGCAGTGGAAGCAGACAACAGCAAAATACTTGATTTTTGCTGAAGTCACAAAATGTAGCCATCAAAGAAGGTATACAGAATGTTCATGGTTTATTTCAAGACAGACATAAACAGACTGCACATAAACACAATAAAATGTTGACAATTGCACAGTCCATATCCTTGACAAAAACTGTTGTCAGATATTTTTATTTATTTGTGCTACACCTGAACTTCAGAGACAATACAAAAACCCACATTTATGCTCCAATAGGGGGTTTATGAGACCAGAGTGATGAGATCAGAGCCTAGACTCCAGCCTCAAATACATTTTTCTGCTGCAATAACATGATAAACATGGGTTTTTATGACTAAACAGCCAATAATTGATTCAAAGGCTGATTTGAATCATGTACTAAAAGAGACACAATAGCACAAGTGTCATATGGATCACTAAAGACACATTGATTTGAACTATATATTATTATATATACATTTCTCTTGGTGGTAATTTATTTTGTTTTTACTTGAATTCATGGATAATTTGGTTAAATGCTGACCAAGGCTTAAGTCAAGTGAAGACTAATGTGCACGTCTGGCTTCCTGAAGGTTTGTGGTGGAACCTGCTGCTGCTGACTAAGACTGATGGAGCTTAAGGTGTGGGTGGAGGGTGTGGTCAGAGTGGTTTGTGGTTTATCACTGAACACTCCCTGTCAGGACGTCGTGATAGCTCTCGCACAAGCAATTGGTAAGTTTCTTATTTTTCAATCAACACACTGTCACTTAAAAACTGTTTGTAAAAATAAAGGTTCTGAATCACAAAATGTTTTTTTCTCTCTTGTAAATCTTATTTTGCTCATAAAGTTTATGGCACAGAATTTCAGGAGAGTATTATGTTCTACCACTAGAACATCTTAACATCCATTAAAATATCTACCTAACTTGCTGTGAGACTACTTCTTACAAGACAAACTTTTCAAATTGCAAAGTTGTCAGAATGTTGATCAGCTGCTTGCATTTATAAAAATTGTTTAACTTTTTTATTTATTTATTTATTTATTTTACAGGTCAGACAGGGCGTTACATCCTTACCTTAAAGTTACGAGGAAATGAGAGACAGTTAGTTGCCAATGACTGTCCTTTGCAGCATTTGGCCCAGCTGGGACAGCTAGCTAATGAGGCCCAGTTCATTCTCCACAGGACTGGTCCCAGTCTAAGTGATGGTCAAGATATGCCAACCAGAGAGAGAGGTCTTCCTCTCTCCAGGCCATTTGAACCAGAGCCCATCAAACGCAAAAAGCCACACAAGGCTTTCACTTTTAATCTGGGTCCATCAACACTTTCCAAGGAGACTAAAACAAACAGAACCTCATCTCCAAACCCCTCCAAAGAGGAGGTGTTTAGGCAGATTCTGCAACAACAGAGGCGACTGCAAGACCTGGAGAGTCAGGTTCAAGCTCTGGAAAGGGAAATGTGGCTGTGGGAGCAAAAGAGTCCATCTGGTACCGTTCAAAATCCGTCTGTGGGAATTGCAGAGGAATTGGAGGAACTGGAGGAGCAGCTAAGGCGGAACGAGGTAGAGCTGATTCACAGCACACACTGGGAAGAAGAATTACAGGTGGAGATAGAAAGAGAACAAGGTGTGTCTTCGAATCTGTCTTGACATTTATAGCCATGTTTGGTGAGTGTCTTTATTTTGTGACATTAGTGAGACAAGACATGTTTACACTGTTATCAACAGATATGCACATACATCTACACCAATTAGAATCATTGCTGGAAGGTCATGGTTGTCAGATCAAGGAGCACCAAATCCGTTTTGCACATCTGGAACACGACATACAACTCACCACCTACAGACAAAGTTCACAGACTGCACCAAGGCAGCAGGAGGATGCTGTGCGACCACTGCGGCAGGAGCTCCACAACCGCCTACAGCAGGGAGAAGAACTAGAGGGAGCATTGTCAGGGATGCAGGAGGAGCTCCGTGCTGCTGAGCGAATGTTACAGGTACAACTATACTATTCTGCTTGGTCACAATAGATATTTAACAGCAGCATCTCAGTGCAGTTACTTTATTTCAGCAGACGTGCAATGACTAATGGAATCACCTTTTGGAGGTGAAGAAATTTTGCAGATAGCTTTGTGTTCACGTTTGACAAACACACAGCTTTGGTCCTGACTAACAGAAAACCATCTTGTCAGTGGCATTGTTGAGAGAGTTTTCATGTGCTGTGTGAGATGATCACTTATCTGCAAAACGAAAAACAACCAAAAGAAGAGCAAAAGATGGTGGTCAAAGATAGGTTGGTGGAAATTATGAATCAACCATGATTCATATCAATAACAGGAACTGTGACTGTGAGGACATAGTATGCCAGGAATTGGACACAGTTGGTAATTGTCAATGTAATAATCATTTTCTCTGCATCCTCTAGGAACGATGGGAGCTGACTGAGGAGCTGAATAAGGAGCTGAGACAGTGTAACTTGCAGCAGTTCATTCAGCAGACTGGTGGTCCACATGCTGACCAGACAAACTCACTGTCCGTCACTGATGTTTACCTCAGCGTTGCTGGTGTTATGGAGTAGGAGCAGCCAAATCATTCTCTGTGTAAGTCAAGGGGAAGTTTTAAATATATGTTTATCAATATCTGCACTGTAGGAGTAAAATATATGTACTATACTTCCTAGGATTTAGAGCTACTCAAGAATACAACATATGTAATATTGACCATTACGTTACACGAAATGAAAAGAGGGCAATCGTTTTAATGATGGCAAGTCCAAAAAGCCATGACAATGTAATTTTCTCTAATTCCTCTGCAGGACCCGATGCCCTTCCAGACTCTTCTCTGTCTCTGTGTACGTTACAAGTACTTTGAAAAAAATAAAAACCTTTGGATTAAAACAAACAAAAAATGCATGTTTTCCAGTACTCAGAATAAAATTCATTGTTGATAACTTGTGAGGAAGAAAAGAAGAAGCAAAGAAAGCGAATATTGTAATACAACATGACAGATGCCAACAGTTGTAAAACATCACAAAGAAGAGGAAGAAGAACAACGATGGCTACTGTTGCTAACAGAGAGTCAGCACTGTCAGAGAATTACTATTAAACCTAATATTCTGGGAATGATATATTTCTGTAGCAGGCTACAATTTGAAAAGAAGTGCAACAGATACATCTCACCCAAAACCATCTGCCTTATCAAAGCTCTGCACCCAAAATACACTACATGAATGCTTACTGTCTGAGAAGTGCAGAGCTGAGGAGAGAGAGCACTGGTAGGAGAGCTTAATCCACTGTTTTCCTTCAGGTGCCTGACTCAGCTGAAGGAAAACATTTAACTTTATCATAATGAACCTCATTGTGGTGTGGAAATGTACTATATGCTGGTGATTTGATTTCATTCTGTCCGAATGAAATTATTGATCATATTTATTACAATATTGCAAGAGCTATATTGGATTTTTCCCCCGACAACTTCATTTATTCTGTGCCAGCCACTCCCACCTCATCAGCAGCGTCACACCCACATGGATCCCCAGCTGCAGCTCATGCGCAATCAAGCATCTATTTAGGCCACTGCCACACGTAATGTGTTGCCAGAATAATTGGCAATTTTATGTGAGCACTGCCATGTTGAGGGAAATGCAGTATCACAAGAAGTAAGAAGAATTAAGGGAGTCTGGGGTTCAGGTTGTAATCACTAATTCACTCATGAATCCACATAACAAGTAATATTTTGCTTAATTTTCTTAGAGAGACAGAACTGATGAGAAGGTCATGGTACACTGTCTGATCTACCCTCCAGAGCAGAAGGTGGCGGTAATGCACATATTACACTGGTTTACATTAAACTCTAAGAAGAAGCTCTTTGACACATTATTCATTGCTACCTCATGCAAAACTCTTCCAAGACTCTTCCTCCTGCTTTTCACCTCCTTTTGTTGACTTTGCCTGGTGCATTCCACAAATAGGTCTAAGTACTCAAAGTTTTGATTCAGTGGCATTCTAATTCATTTTATTCTATTTATACTTCAACTACTTTATTGCCTTTTTAAATTCATGTACATTTCAATCCATTCATACAACTTCAACTTCTTGAAGCTAGCACTGCAGCTTAGCTTATTTTGTACACAAATTCACATACTTTTGAATCTTTTCATTCAAATTCAAGTGCTTCAAGCCAGCAATTCAGCACAGCTTCAGCATGGGCATTAGACAGCAATCCCACTGCAACTTCTTTAGAAATAGCATTTACTAGTTTATTCAATCAATCAATTATAAAGTTGTTGTAATAAGAGCCAAAGTCTTCTACTTTTTTCTTAAGAAAAAAGCTCTCGACTTTTTTTTACCATGAGTTTTGTGCAGTTCATGGCAAAAACAGAGAAAATGATCTTTCACCACAGTTTGTGTTTATGTCTGTCTCATATGCTACAAACAACATTCTGTTTCCTTTTCCTTTTTTTTCAAAACAAGGCTTTTATTGTGAAATATTTATGGGGGCCAATAGATGTGCAGTTTCATACTGAAGAGCGTTGACATTTAATTGATTACACAGGAGTGTTTAAAACTGTATTATGGCAGTAGTAACCCTGTGTGACCAACACTGAGTGAGAAACGCACTCCATGGAAAGATGGAGGGAGGAAAAAGAAACTGATAATCATAGCATGAGGTGCTTAATCTCCACACAGAAGCAAATTGCCGATGCAGAAGATGGAAAACTTCAAGAAGAAGTTGTTCTTGAAATACTGTGATGAAGGTCATCATGTGACATGTGTACTAAACACAGCCACCCTACTGTGCGGTTTTCTATGCAGTAACAATAACATTATGTCCGTATATGGCCAGATTTCGCAGCGGTGTTTTAACAAGTAGCGTATTTTCTGATTCAGGGGGTCTGATCCTGTGCAGGAATGTCCATTCAAACTTTATTACCCTGAATATTTCTGAGTTTCAAACATAGCGGAGCTTCTGCAACCCAGATTACCAAAGTATCGCTCCTTGTTGTAATGCTCATTGTACTGCATATTTAGCCTCAGAATAAGCTAAAAACCTTTTACAGTGCTTCATTCTTCATGTCTTACTCATGTGTACTGCATTCTGTTTTTAAATGAAATGAAGTTTTTCAAGAAATACATATTATGTCATTGGAATATTGTTAAAATCTCTTCTCGATCTCATGAGTCCAATCTGGTCTCTGCTCTTGGGCTGAATGTCTCATCACACCTTTAGCTGGGACACATCAACAGTGACGTTCCTGAGGTCTTTTGGACTGTAAGGTCTTTCAACATCAGACACTCTCGCTCATGTGACCAACTGGGTTTGACCAGACCCTGGTTTGTGTCATAACAGTATTGGTTCATGTGTTGGACCTCTTGTACCACAGTGCTCTGGAAGATCTTACAAGAGCTTCCATAATGGACTGATACATGGTGTTTTCTAAATTTAAAAATGCATGGTTGTATTTTCACTGCCGTTTTAAACTCTTTTCACATATTTATCCATTGGTCCGATCAGCACAGAAGGCCTTTCTTGTAGTTCAGGGTTATCATCAGGAGGCACCCCTTCTGATGATATCGTGCCATCTATACTGGTTTGCACAGATGACATGACTGCATCATCATATGACTCAGATACCAAATCGTTCTGCTCTGTAGTTTTGTCATAGGACTCCATGGTATTAGAATTCCTCTTTAGTAATATGTTCACCTTCCTCTGCAAACGTTCCTTCTCTCTGAGGGTATGGTGTTGTATCCTTTCAGAACAATCAAGCTTTTGAGTGAGTTTGCTAATCTCAGCCAGATACGCTTCCCTTGTTTGATCATCCAGCTGCACTTTTTCATAACTCTCTGGGTAGCTTGACTTCATTTCCAATATTTTGGCTCTTAATTTCAAGGGCTTATCAATAACAAGCATGCATTTCTCTAGATCGGAGTTGATATGCCTAATATGTGATGTCAGTTTTCTGACCTCAAATTTATGCTTTTCAAGTTCTTGCTCACTAACATTCAATTTACTGGTTATAAATCCTAGCCTTTCAGTTACATTGTCAGCTTTGGATTTTTGCATGTTTAGCTTGACTAGAGTTTCTTTCAACCTAGACTCTTGCTGTTTGATATCATCCTCTAAACGTTGGCTCTTCCTTTGCAGTTCAGTTGTTTGCAGAACCTCTGTTAGTCTTTTATTTTCTGAATGCGCATTTCTATACTGCTCATGAGTCTCTGCTAATTCTTGTTTGTGTCTTTCCAATTCTTCATTAAGATTAGTCAGTACGTTAGCTTTTTCCTCATTAAGTTGTTTATTCTCTATAAGACAATTTTTAAGGTTATCCATTAAGCCTGCCTTTTCCTGAGCTAGTTGGTGATTCTCTTTACAGCTTTTATTAAGGGCATCCTCCAAGTTAGCCTTGTCCTCAGCAAGTTGGTGGCGCTCTCTAAGGGTATCATCATACATTGTTTTCAAGAGATTAAGATTATTCTGTAATTTAGCTTTACTGTGGGAAAGTTGTTGAGTGTCTTCGAGGCTATCATTGAGCTTATCCTGTAAGTTGGCTTTGTCCAGAGTAAGTTGCTGATTCTCTTTTCCACTTTTAATGAGTCGCTCTTTTAGATCATCTTCCCTCTCCTTGCCTTCTACAACCTCTCTCCTCAAAGCCTCAATCTTTTCCTCAAGAGACTCTATTGTCAGGCCATTGGAATCTTTTAGCAAATAATAGGTTAGATAAAAATCAAGTAAATCACGATAAGTATAGTTGTGAGGTTGTTGTTGAGACTTTACAGCTTGGCCTTTGTCATCTTTTGCTCTGCATTTTTTGTAATTTGCTTCATAAAAATCAAGCAAGTCCTTATAGGTGTACATGCGGAAGGTAAGGAGGCTGAAGTCTTTTGGATCCTTGGACATTATAGACTGTAGATGTACTGTATGCTTTTTCTTGAATTTTTTAATGTTAAAGCTGTCTTGCATTTTGTGTGTGTGTTTTTCCGAACTGACATCACTGTCCTTTGATCTTGGCTTTTGATCTACATTAACCCAAGAGGAGGAGGATGATGATGTCAGGGAAGAAACAGTGGCTCGGGGAAGAGGACTAAGAAGATGAGAGGAGCCTTTAGAGAGAGGAAGAATCCAGAAGGAATGAATGAAATGAGAATAAAAGAATGATCATGAGAATGAAGAACTTTGATAAAGAGACTAATGAAACAAGAAAATAGTTGGGTGGAGAACTTTTAGCTGAAGTGAAGAACTTTGAACTGCAATAAAAAACTCCAAACTGTGAAGAGCAACATTTTATGGTTTCCTGCTGGAAATTATTAGAAGATGATGATGTCACACAAAGGAGAGGGGAGATGATTGTGCCCTCTCAGTGTACACCCTGCTAAAAGTTATTAGAACTTTGACTGAGAGCTTCAAAGTGTGATAAAGAACTGTGAACTTGGGGCAGCATTAAAATTGTTAAAAGAAGGAAGAAGGAGCAGGGACATAGTTGTGAATGGATGAGTATGAAGTAATGGTCATCCATTCCAGAAGAAACCAGTATAATGCCAGATTGCCCCTGCTGTAAAACAATACTAACCAACAAACCTGGTTGAAGTGACCAGACCTGCAAGTCCATCATATTGTGTTGTCTCAATACATGCTGTACCATCATACAATGGACAGAAGCTCTGCTAAATGCAAATAAAATCATCTGACATCTGGGCTAACTTTGCTTAGCTAAAGACAGCACAGTTTTTATCATGGTAATGCCAAATTGCCAAAAAGAGCTCCTACCCTTGTGACCCGACTCCAGATAAGATGGAAGCAGGGCAGCTTTGCCAGCTGTTAAGGCCTTCTTCTAGTAAAAGTTGTCGTGCATGCTTGAAAGGGCATGGCAGCTATTGGCTGCTTCGATCTTATGTACTCAAACATTATCACATTACCAAGCTGTTAACTTGCTGCCTGCACACAGTTTTTACATTGATATGAGGAGTTTTGACTGCAGCTTGATGTGTTTGTTAATGTGGTCCTGTGCTTTAATTTTTAGCCCGTGTTGTGGTCTTAAGCATCTGTGAAGGAATTTTCCACCCATTTTCCATTATTTTACTGTTTTTCAGCTCATCATCAAAATTCGGTTGTGCAGAGGACTAAAAGCTACAGAAGAGGTGATCATGGCCAGTGGTGTTATTGTTTTTTTGTTTTTGTTTTTTTATTTATTTTTTTTTTTTGATTTTGTGTTTTCGACTTTTTAAAAAAAACATGTTCTTATTTTTTAAAGGGTTAAAATGTTGAGAGAATTTTACCCAAATCTAAACATGACTGCATGACTGTAGCTGAATTAATTTTCATTTTGACCACAGACAATGCAATCGTGCATGTACACATATGTTGTACCTGGTATTCCTTATGTTGTGGAGACCTAAATCACCACAGATATTTCCACTCCGCACTTTCTGTTCACCCTACTTGATTCCACTCACCTGGTTCACACAGCTGCTCTGCATCTCCAATCAAGCCACTATATAGACTGCTGCTTATGACGGACTGCCAGGCTGTTCTTTGCCAATTCAATCCAAGACATTCCAGCACTTGAACGGACGGACAGATTTGCTGTTTTGCACTGTTGCAACCACTTCCTGTTTCTGAATGACCTACTTTATCTTCTTTTTCTTCTTTTGGCCTTCCCTTCATCTGAGTTCTGGAAATTACCTCAATTCTTTCTCCCTGACATTGAGAACTGCCTTAGCTGTCTCAGTGGCAGTGCTATCAAAGGATATTGCAAAAGGCCTCTGTTGTACTGTGTGCTGCATCTGGGTGCAACACATTATCAGCCCATTGAAGAGTTGTTTGTTTTGTATAACAAACATTCGATGTATGCTTGCTGGAGGTTCTCTCAAAGTTACGGGACAAGTTTCTGTACCTGTGGTTATGATATATCATCACCCTTTGATATTTGCTCTCCATTCGTCCCCCATTGATTGTTTTACAGTTTTTTTCCCCCATGATTACCTGTAATGCTCAGGCAAACCATCAATCTAACACTATTCCTTTGCAAGAGTCCAGCTCCTTCCCCTCAATGTCTTTGTTAGTTATGTAAAAATACTGCAATTCCAGTAACCAATTGTAATTATTTTTGGCAAATTTCACAAATTTTACGATTGAAGTGGAGACAGGAATTAGGGTGAAAGAGTCATGGAGTGCCAAGCAAGTAAAGATCCAACTAGTAGGAAGAAATATTGCAATATTTTTAACAGATCATAGATAGCTGTCTAAAGTATTTGTAAGGTTTTTTTCAAATAGAGAAATCATGATTTTGTAATATTTGTGCATATTGTATTTCCGGATAATCATGCGTAGACAATATAATACCAGCTCACCATCTCACAAAATACCTTATACAGTATACATATACTCATTATATCAGCAGGTAATAATGTTACATACAATGTCTTATCACAAGAGGGCAGCATACTACTGAATATAGTGAACTTCCTCAGAATAGTAGAAAAGGATATCACAGTTCATATTTGCTACAGTTAAGTAAGTTATTGATAACAAAAAAGGTTAAAAAAAATTATTTGTGTAAAGCAAAGATGATGTAGTTATGTTCACTCAATTCAAATTTGTTGAAATGAAAATGTTGAAAGAAAATTGCAATTCTAAGCTTGGGAATGAATTAATTTTGTATTTATTATACTTATAATAAATCATTGAAATAAAGAACAACATATAATTTATAAGATTTTAAATTTAAGCAATAAGGTATGACCAATATTAGAGATAAATAAAGGTTCTACCTTTGCTCTACCAGTGACCAGTCATTTCAGAAGACAGATTTATTCCAATAATATGTGCACAAACAGAGGAAATACTATTGTATTAGGCAGGAAATGCTGAGATTAAGACCTCAGACAACAATGACAGACTGGAAAACAAAGTGACCATTGAAGATACTATGTAACAGTTAACAGCATGCATGCACACACACACACAGTATGTACAGCCCATGTAGATGCACAAAACATCAGTGTTGTGGGTTGCTGCCACTAGAGAAGTCTCTCACTCGGCTTTGGGATGATAAGCCATGGTAACAGAGTTGGAATCTTGGCTTGACTCTAAGAGAATGCCAAAGATGTGGGTGGGAGCCTCTGTGTTACTATACTGTACAACTGTTATTGCAAAGGCATAAAAACAGGACCAATCTATAATAAAGAAATCCCACTGATTCAGATTATTGATTTGACCACTATAGCATAAGGTTTAAAATCAATTTCATGACATCAAAAAGATTATTTATCATAATAGTGGTAAGTATCACAATAAAGCAAATGTATGCAGCATTACACTCATCCACTGGAAGTAATTGTATTCAACTCAAAAAAACCTCATGTGTAAAACTGCATTTAATTGAATATAATTGATTTATACAACAAAATTTGGTAAGATGACTACAAACAAATGATTGCATCATTGCTGCTTTATCCCTCTAAATGTCTTTGTAGTTTTTATTTAATTTAATGCCAATGTCCCTCTCGCTCTCCTATACACACACATACACAGGGTGTTGTGTAAGCTCACTGAGTAGCAGACTGCGACACAACCTTTGGTTCTGCAGTCCTCTACCCTACTGTCCCAAGGTGCACAGCTATAGCCTCCTCCTACAGCTCTGCCAGCTCATCAATAAACTGCAATCCCGTATTCATCCAACACTAATCATATTGCGAGAAGAGCAGGACAGCCAGACCTTGTGTGCATCATCTGTGTGTGTGTGCAGCTCATGAGGGAGTAGGGAGGGGTTTTCTTGTAGTAACCGACTGCCAGCCATTACTTCACTGCAGCAGCAGCTTTCATCCTGTTGGTACTTAGTGAACCAGACACACTAACCTGTTTATTCTCTCTCTCTCTCTCTCTCTCTCTCTCTCTCTCTCTCTCTCTCTCTCTCTCTCTCTCTCTCTCTCTCTCTCTCTCACCTCTGTGTGTGTCTGCATATTCAGCAGAGCTGCCCTCCTCTTTCCTCATCACTCCTGCGGCACTGCTCTTTGCTTGAAGGGGAGACTGGCCTGCTCCTCAACCACTGATCCTGCATGACTGTCACAAAGGTAAGGAGGCTCCAGACGGGGAATAATTTAAACAATCTCCAGTGATGTGGAGTGAGATTTGGGAAAGGAAGAATGACTCAGTCTTTTTGTTTGTTTTGTTGTTGTGTGTTTAGAGTTGTTGGGTACTCTCTGTTATTGTGACTGTTCCTGAATGATATGATATGATATGATATGATATGATATGATATGATATGATATGATAAAGTTCTTTTAATTGAGTAGAGGCAATTTCAAGTTTTATTTCAGGCCTGACATTTGAGGACTTTATGAATTATATATTTGCACAAGAATTGCTGTCAGTTAACACATGTATGTGTATGTGCAGGATTGCTAAGAGGGGAATTGTTGAAGATAATGTCTGGCAAGTTTCCATGTTTTTCCGTTAATATGTTTGAATATTTTAAAATTTGATAGTGTTCCCTTCAGTCATATTGGGGCTTCTCCTCGCTCTTTTGTTGTACGGATAAGCTTTCATTGCTTTGATTGCAATTTTTGAAATGTTGTTATACACTTATTCTTATCAGGTGAAATGCAGTTTTCTAAACTAAACAGTGAAAAAGCACAAAGAAACAAAGAATAATGTTGTTTTAATTAATGGAAAAGTGATTTAAGTGTAAGCAGGAAGAAGGTGGAGGGTAAAGGTGGCCAGATGCACTCAAATGAAGAGGTGGAGCCACACACACAGTATTTCTGATATAATCCAGCTTCATGAAAAGTATTATCATTTAACCATTTTGTATTTGCCTGTGGAAGAACACTTTTATAATTGAGGTACAAGTATACAAAAGCTGTTGCAAAAGCAAACAAACACAAAATTGGTGACTCTATGATATTAATATGAGAATTAGCATTAGGTCTCGGTGTAGGTTTGGTGTGTGTGTGTCAAGCTATTCTTAGAGTCACTGTATTGGTGCATTGGTGGTTGCACTAACTTAAAGCTGCAGCAGCCACTTGAATCCTCTTAATCAATTAACAACACACACATACAGAGAGAGAGAGAGAGAGAGAGAGAGAGAGACAGGAAATTAGCACGCCTGCTCCCATGTAGAGAACTAACTCAGCCAGAAATAGATGACCTGATAGACAAATAGACATAGGACAATGGACACATCACACTTTAGAATGGTCACACTCCTGTACATTCCACACATGAGCTGTAAAACCAGGTTGGAGTTTACAATTATATATATATATATATATATATATATATATAAACCTGCACACTGATGGACTCACTCAAAGTAAAAGTTTCTGCCTGTGAGTGAGACTAGTGTGCATCTGTGTAGGTGGATGTTATGAGAACAGACAGAGGAAAAAGTCAGGTGTTACTGTGCTGGCATAGAGCCAAAGCCTGAATCTAATGTAGAGAAGGCCAAAATTCAAAAAATGGAATTTTAATATTTATGCTCTTGACTTTTTTTCATTTTTTTTGTTCTTTCTTTGCATTTTTATTCCTAGCTGCAATTGTGGACAGTATGTCAGAGAAAAGAGTGAAAAGAGCAGGCCTGAAATATTTGCCAAAATAATACGTATAAGTATAAAAATGCATTACCTATTGGTATCTGAAAGATGATTGGTGTGGTGGTAAGATACGAGGGAGCTTGGCTCTGCCTGCCAACAGCAGAGAAGTCACCTTGGAAAGTATACCAGACAAGAGCTTCTATGCTGACAGAGCTGAACAGCTTTCTACATCTCAGCACAAAGGCATATTGAAAAGCGACAGTCCCTGCAATGCCTACTTCTCTTTTGTTTTTTGTGGCTCATCCTCTTGAAGTTGCAGTGCATAACCTTTGGTGATTTGTTGTTGTTGGTGTTATTATTCTGCCTGTTTGGTCTTCATGAACAAAAATTATATAACATTTGTAAACCGCAATACTATCAGACCTGACTGACGGTGGATTTGAATGATTTTTGATTCATGGACATTTTATTATATTTGAAAGTTACACACTGCAGTTTTAAAAATATGTATTTTACAATTACAATGATTATAAAATATTAGTCAATATATACATATATAATTGTGTGATTAATGAGCCTCAACATGTCAAGTAAACAGTAAGATTTACAGACAGAGCATCTGTGAGAGGGGTATTGTTATTCAGCTTATCTCCTCCTTTGATTAATCTAGTTATTATTTAAAACTGATCAGAGGACTATTCAGTCAGATTTTTGTGCTTTTGTGTTAACTCAAGTTACAGGCTTATTTGCTGCTCCCATCAATCAAGCATGAATACATCAATGTCAGTAAACATAGTCAGCAAGTTCATCCATTGGTTCAGGCTAACTTCCTGTCAGTGCTGCAGTAAGCATTATCCTCCCTCCTGTATCTACCCTGGCTCAGTAAGTACAATTAAAACAAACATGGGCAAATATTATTTGCCAGCCTTCTAATATTAGGGAGCAATGATATTGACTTGTTAGAATATGGCTTTTTAAAATATTACCTGATCTCAGCATGTGTTCTAAGGCTGAATCGACAGAAAAGCTAGTGAAAATCTCCCTGAATGAGGATAAGAAACCGGTGATAAGGTATGTTTATGTCAGCCTGCCTGTACATTTTCCATTTTCACACACAAAAAAACCTGAATGGAAACATGCTTAATGGTTGGAAAAGTTGGCACATTGGTAAAGGTCTATGCAAATTAGAAGTAGTTTTATTTGCACACATATCAATTAGTGATAGTGAATTTGACCTCTGCATTTAACCCACCCTTTCTATACACCAGTAATGAACACACACAAACCAGGTGCAGGAACATTGAGTAGCCTTGGGAGCAATGGGGTTGGGTACCTTGCTCTGGGACACCCCGGGCCATTGACCCGTCCCAGGATTTGAAACAGTGACCCTCCAGTAACAAGCCCAATTCCCTTCCATTTGCCCATGAGTGCAATGAAAACTGTTTTAGCTAATACAAAAGGATGTTTGTAAATCATGCAACATAAAGTCCCTCCATCTTCGGCATTTCACTGCACTAGAAAAATAGTGGAAAGGGTGGGTATAGGAGGATGTACCAGCCTGAATGTCGACATGGTTTTTCATGCTGTTGTCTTATTCTCCAATGCACCAGCTTCTTCTATTGTCTCTGAGTTAGCAAGGAGTAGGATTTGTGGCACATGTGCAAAGCCCCAGGCCAGCTTGACTTCAACTCTAGTCTGACTGAAACACTATGCAGTATGCGGTTGTAGCTCAACTTCCAATCGTATTATTTGGCTGTGCTAGTCCACCTTTATGAAATTCGATTCGGTACAACATATTTCATTATATTTTAAAAGTATGGTTTTATTCAGATTCAACATAAATTTACTTTATTTGTATGTAAATTTACTTACTAATATCATCCTCCAAATACACAGGGTGCAACAGAGGCTGGGCTGAGCATTGATTGTTGCCCCAAGTTACCTTCCTTTCAGTTTTAGCTATCCTCTTAGTTCATAGGGCTCAAGGGAGAGGCAATACGGCCACAGCAGGATTGTCTTTGTGAAAAAAAAAGACCTTCTTTGAAGGTCATCCAGCCCAGCCCTCCTTCTGGCCAACCACCTCCAGCACAAAAGGACTGAAGATTGTTTCATATTCAAAGCAATTTTGGGGATTCAGCAAGCTATTCATGCTGTATGTGCCATTAAGCACAACAGTGAGTTTCTGGAATAAAAATGGCTGTTGAATGATTGTTGAATACCTTCTCTTTTGGAAGGTCTTCTTTTACATGGTGACCCCTTAAATGGTCCAGTTGTTTGTAGTTGGATACCATGGAAAGATCAGTGTGCTGGGGGTGGGCCTGACCTTTTTGTTCCTTCACACCAGCAGAAATGCTCCTCAGTTAACACTGAAGGGAGTCCACGTCCTCTCTCTCTCTCTCACTCACTTACCACCAAAGCTGTTAAAGACAGCTTCAGTTCAGAACCTTGCATGGTTCTTGCATCTGCAAAGCTTTGTATCAGAGACATCTAATGACCAGCCAATAAAACTTTTTCAAATAAGTCAATATCAATAATTATCACCATAAATGTGAGATAATTAAGGTCTGAGTTTTGCTCCTCCGTGAAAGATGAAGAAATTGCAGAGAATCATCACACAAATCTGAGGAAAAACATTCAAAGTAATTATACATATTATGCATATATATGCATATGTATATGGAAAATCTCAGTAAGTTTGTGCAATGCAAAAAAATATATCAGTATGTAATCAACCTTCCTATTAAAGAATATTATATTACTGATCCAGGTTTAACTCTACTACAACAAATGGCTAGAATCTCTAGCTCTAAAACCTTAATTACAAATGAGAATCACATACTTTATATTTAACCTGCTGATGTGGAATTTCTATAATTCAAAGTAACACTCCAGCTGTGCTAAGTGTGTTTGCAATTACACAGATGCAAACACCCTTTAAGGATGCCTATTTTGTCCTGATGGTAGTCACATGTGTGGTTGGAAAAACATCTGTCAGCCATTTCAGTGTGTTTATGGTATAGCTTCTGCTGTTAACTGTACAGCTGTTACAATTTCAGATTTGTTTCAAGAGAGCAAAGCTTTGACAAATCACAGATTCAGTGTTTATCCTATATGCTTTCACAGTAATAGTCATTTTATTTGTGTAATCAGTTCAGGCAAAAAAAAGATGGATATGGAAACCCTGCTACATTCACAGATGAAGCACTTCTACACACAAAAAAGTTCGAAATATTTTTTTTCAGGGCACTACGCCCACCATAAATCCTAATTGCATTGAATTTAGACCATTAGCCATTTCTCAAACTTAATGTTTGTCTGCACGCTGTCACACACACAGCAATTCCAGCACATTAAACCAAAGAACTAAATATCTAATTCAACAAACCAAAACCTGCAAAAAAAATGCAGCAGTTTAGGTGAAAGGAAAATTGGAAAAAGTTGTAAGAATGCATTCACCACAGGAAGACATTCAGATCTCATGAGCTCATTGCCTGACAGAAAGCTTTCTTAGAGAGAGAGAGAGAGAGCCTGAGATATGTTTCCAAAATACTTGGGGAAACTCTTTATTCCTTATGTCACTGAAAATACTTTGACACAATCCAGACTTTTTCACCAAATATTGAAATATAACTTGTTGTAACCTCTGTTGGCATTTATTTTGGGAAATGTTGCTGAAATAAAAATACATTTAATTACAAAAAAGGAAAAGGGAAAAAGAAAAAGGAACATAAGAAAGAGAGATTTTCTTACCTACATCCCTTTCCCCACCAGCTGAGATAAGCTGTGTGTGTGTGTGTATTCAGGACATAGGATGTGCTTCCTGTTTGTTGACCTGGGAATAGCGCACTATATGGCACTGAGACAGGATGCAGGATGCAAAATACTTTTACTCTGTAAAAGTATTTTGTTCAACAATAGATTGAGGTTACATTTAGATAATTATAAAATTCCAGGAAGCTTCAGTTTCTTTATGGATTTCCATTTGCTTCCAGGTGTCATGGGGCTTTGTTTTAGTCTGGATAGCTTTGCTGTAATAATTTAGTGAAAGTTACAGTTTGTCAAAATACACCTATTAAGGGGCAATCTTTGGATACCTGATGAGGCACCCATAGCTTTCAGCCAGGAGCGGTCTTCATCAGGCAGTGAAGTGTTTCAAGCTGGTGGGCTGGTGGTGCCGATCAAATCACTGCCCATTGAAAAAGCTACCTGAACTCCATAGGGTCCCCAACATTTCCTGGGGAGAACATTATGGACATTAGCGATATTAGCCTAGACCCAGCACATATCAGAGATGTGAGGATTCATGGGTGGTGGGGTGCTTGGTGACTTTTGGTTGACTGTTGTTTTGGTCATGGTGGAATTGGAGAAAGTGGACAATAAAGGAGATTAAGGGGAGAAAACACAGAATTTGGATGTGGTGTGAGTTGGATTCTAATATTGACAAGGTTCTTGACAATGAAATCCAGGAGTGAGGAGAATGTGAGATGATTTCTTGACATCTGTTGGACTTGAGCTGGTTCAACTCTGAAAAACTGACTTTCTGAGTTTGGAACTGTATTCTAAAGCTGCATAAACCTGACCCAACAACATTTTTATATTGTTTCTGTTTATTTCCAGGCAGTGCTCTGACCAGTGCATGTCCAACAGATGTTCATGAATGACCACAATTTGCAGTTTTGGTCTTCTCTCACACCCCATATGTACAGCTGTGATGGTGAGGAAAGGGTGTCATAGACCACACATAAGAGTAAGGAAATGCAGACGTGTCTTTACAGTTCACTCCACAAGATCTTGCATTTGGGCACTCCCAATTTGTCCATTCGTCCTCAGATCCTTGTTCCACTGCCTTTGCCACTGGCCTTTCTTTCTCTTGGCCGTACTCTTCCCTGGATAATTTCTCGCCTCCGTCTTGCATTTCCCCACTGCTGGACATTTGTGGAGCCAAGTCCTTGACACCCAGAACAACAGTTTCCAATGATGTCCCATAGCTTCAGTACATTCTCTGCCTGCTCTACAGCTCTTGTTTGCTGCCCACTTTTGCCCAGATCTTGTTCCAACCCAACTTGTTTAAACAGGTCATCACTTGAGTAGGACTTTACACTCTTTATTTATTATTATTATTAATAATAATAATTATAATTTATTTGATTTATAAAGCACTTTACATTTGCAAACAAATCTCAATGTTCTACACAAGCATACTTAAAAACAAGCAAAAAACATACATTAGACAAAGAGCAAGCATAAAATACATGCATTAAAGAAAGTATCACCCATGTTAAAATATATTCTTCCACAATTGGTGACAGGAGGAGCTGTCCAAGCCATCTCTGTAGGTGTTTGTTGATTTTTTCTCTAGATGCCTTCTACAGAAATCAAGGGGAACTCATAGATTTTGAAGAGCCAAAGAACTCTGGGCAGAGACCAAACTACATTTTACAGGGAGTCCAGAATTGTTGATCCCCTTCAGATCCCCTTTGTCTGTCTGCTTTACACAATTGGTGACATTTGCTCTGTCTGTCACTGATATATCAAACCACTTACTTTGTCCTCTATGAAATGACCCCACCCTGGACTTGATGATCAAATTTTGTGGTTGCCTTGCCCTCCTTGATAACCAGACTCATGGACTTTTTGGCCTCAAAGGACATCCTTGGCCATGTGTCCAGAGTTCTCAATACCCACCTTGCTTCAACATGCATGTCACAGGTGGTGTTGTTGTGATGTCACACATGAACCAGCCAGAGTGCTGGCTGAATGACTCCAGCATGGGGTTCTGCTGCTGAGATTGATTGATTGATTGATCGATACTTTATTAATCCCAAAGGGAAATTGAAAAATTTCACATCCATATACCACATATCAAACATCAATTAGTCCACAATTATTACAAGTTGAGAAGGTTTATGCTCATTTTGAATTAGATGGGGAGCTGATACATCCTATTATAATTTCATTTTGTAGGTCCTGCCAGTCAGTTGTGAACTTAACTGATGAAAACAGGATTTTGAATCGTCCAAGATAACTGGTGAAGAAGTCTTGGACAGCCTCGGGAATGTAGTAGTGGTCAAGTCCTTTTTAGATGAGGTAATCTGGTACTGACCTGTAGGCATTTGCAGGGTCTAGCCAAAGAGTATTGGGTCTCATTTCTTCTGCTTTTCTGGAAATGGGGTTAGTAAAGCTATTATGTTTTTCTGACTGTGTGTCTATTTTTATTAGCCTGGTCTATCATCATCAAAAAATAATAATTTGATTCCACTGAATCATTCCCAGAAGCCAAATTATCAATGGAACAAGCAAGAGAAATGATTCAGCAGCAAATTAAATACACAGTAGCAATCTTTTGTAATTACCGTTCCCCTGTTTCAGTCAAGTCAATTTTATTTATATAGCCCAACATTACAAACCCAATATGCCTGAAGGGCTTTACAGTCTGTAGAGCAAGTGACAACCTCTATCATTAGGCCCTCTCATTGAGTGAGTGAGGCTAAACTCCACAAAAACCCCTGTAAAGGGAAAAAATGAGAGAAACAAGAAGAACCTCAGAAGAGGGATCCCAGGACTGACAGATGTGCATTAGGTGTCAGATGTACAGAAACAAATTCAGGAGATTATAAACAAAACATCAAAATTACAAAGAGTGAAAACATAGAAATAAAGAATGTGAATTGTAGAAAGTGATGTCATTTGTGACAGAAGCTAATAGAGAGACAGATGGTTACAATAACCATAACATCAGCTGGTATTCATGTTAATATCAATAGTTGATAATGAATGCACTTTTTTTAGAAGTATCCCTACACTGCAGACTATCATACTGCCATTGCAGTGCGACGGAGCATCCGCAACAGTAGCTATGAAGCCTGAATAACTTGAAGACAAAATGTCATGGAATTTTTTCGAATAGTTTCATCCCACATCATATTCTTAACCATGTGTCAAGTCAATAGAGGTGCTGTAGTATGTATATTTCATTGCTCATGCAATGTCAACTCTAAACTCTGCTTTAAAAGCATTGGTTTACATGTAATATACAACACAAAATATAACACATCTACTTAATATCACTATATTCACATTTAGTCAATTTATAGACTTATATATGACATGTAAGAAATCTTGATGAGTAGAAATCTCACACATCAGACATGCTGATTGTTGAGTTTGAACTTTGTTGATCTTGACAGGCAACTTCCACATACACAAGTGCAAAATGGGAAATAGATTTGGCCGCATCACACGTCTATAGTTTTGTTGTTGTTGAAATATTATCTAATGTCTTTTTCTTTTATATTGGACCAGTTTGAGCTCACATCTGCTTTGTTTTTTTTTAATTGTACATAAATTATAAGAAGAAACAAATACAGCACATTTGAATATTCTCTATGTGAGAGTATGAATTTATTTTTTGCAAGCATTATAATGTAGGTTGACCTGTATTTGACACTAAATGAGACAGTGAATATACAGTGAGCAGTGAGTGGGGGGAGAGGGACAGTGAGTGAAATCAGGATCAGGGAAGATGATACTACCACCCACATGCTCTCTCTCTCTCTCTCTCTCTCTTTCACACACACGCAGATATCCACATTAGAGTTCATCTGGGCCAAACTCAGCACTGTATTTTGCCCATGGGCACTGACAGCAGTGTAAATATAGATTTTAGTCTCCGCAGCACAAAATACTTCGATTTTTTTTTTTTAAATCTCATTCCTCTTGCGTGTGGTGGGGGTTCAGCTCACATCTCTTCTGTTGCTACTTCTTTATATTAATGTAATGCTTTTTTAATCACCATGGTACAATATCAACTAGAGTCTATTGTTTGTTATTATGACACACACAGTTAGGTAGACATCGTGGTCTGATGTTCTGAGACATTATAACCTGGATGATAGTGTAAACACAAAAGTTCTGATGAGTGTGTTGGTGCCAACACAATATAATAACCCTAATGTTTTTCTTGGAAACATTTTTCTAACATTTTTTGTCTAAAGTGTCTTCTCTCTGTTTCAGAGCTATCAATATTTTGTCCATATGGTTTTGGTGAGAAAATACTATAACAGATGTTATAGGACAGCCAGTCCCACTGACCTCAGTCTATTTTTTATCTCATTGTTTTACCTGACAAGAGAAGGAAAAAGAAAGATTAATGAATAATAAATAAACAGACCCAGATAAACTGAAGATATATTGAAACACCACTAGACATTTGAGTGGTGATAGTGGACACTATTTTTTTGGATGCGTAAGCAGAGCTATAGGCCTAAAGTTTGTTTCCGTTAATTCTTCACTTTATGTTAACTATAGTTGTAATTATGCCATCTTGTGCTATTTAAAAGTCAATAAAACAGCTACAAAGAGATGGAAAAAAGGCGACAAAGACACACAAAACTAGTAAAAAGAGACATTAAACAATCAAGAAACAAGTTAAAAAATAGAAGAAGAAAAAAGCCCATGGAGAGATTAAGAAGAGACACAGAAAGAAATAAAAAACAGATACAATGATATACCAAAGAAATGTAGGCTGACAAATTATGTTGCTCAACAAAAAATGAATTTAATAAATTGCCTATTTTCAGTCTGGTTAAGTTGTATTTGCTTTACTGAAAATAAAACACAGTAACACTGACAAAGTCTGCAGCCTCTATAATTACATCTCATCTGTGAGCAAATACTGAAGTTTATAATTTTCATTAAAGCATTTAATGCATATTACTCTTGCATTTATATTCATTTACAGTAGGTGCACATGAATAACGGACCATATATACACCATAACGGATTATTGTCAAATCTACCCATAGTAATACAGTCTTCAAAAAGCTGTGGCACAGACACAAGGGCGATACAGAAAAAAGCCTAAGTATGACTCAGGAAATGAGCAGATCAGAGGGGAAGAGAAGAAGCCAATAATAAAAGTCCCTCATGGAATAACATCCTAAATTAAATATGAGTCTCAACTCAGAGAAGTGAAATGAGGTCTGTGTTTTAAAGCTGCATTTTAAACTAGGACACACACTGTACAGTAGCTCTGCTGTACTGTAGAGGTCCAGTTAACAGGCTGGCATTAAACAGGTCAATGCAACAAATTGGAAAGAGGGAGAGAGAGATATCCTGCATATGGATAGATATGTCTTTCCATGTGCAAGGTATTTATTATATGTAAAAGTATGTCATATACAATCATAACAATGTAAAAATTAAAGGAGGTACAAAAACATATGGAATGCAGCCCCATAAGTTACTATGTTTCTGTTGTTAGCTTTCCTGTGAGTGACCTCATTGACCGGCTCCTATCAAATAGGTCAAAGTTTAACCGTCACCTACATGTGGGAATTCCGTCATTTCAAATGTCAATTAATAAGCTCATACATGGATGCAAAGGTGACAGCTGCTGTTTCGTTTTCACTGTATCCATATGTGAATCCATCCATGTCGCTGTGTGTGTGTGTGTGTGCGTGCGTGCGTGCATTTACCAACTCCATTCAGTATGATCAGGTTTCATACTGTGGAAATGTCTTGCTACAAGTCGTATGTATGATTAAAGACTGAGATGTGCCTTTGCGTAGCAGAATGAGCAGAAGAAAAAAACATTTTGGGCCTATTTATGTCATTTAATAGCATCATGAAGACATTCATGTAATCTTATAAATCTTTTTCTACCCCACTGTCCTCTTGATTCTCACTGGTCCAGTTTGCCCCCCAGAGTCATCAAACCACAAATGACCTTGTCCAAATGATGATCGGACCATGTAGTGATACCACATATACTTTTTTGTTTCTTTGTTTGTTTGTTTCTGAAATTAACATTTCTTTATATCCTGTAGTCTAATTTCTTTCTTCACCTTCTTTGAATTTATTTAGTTACTGTAAAGATTTTACAGGGAACTTGCATCTTTGTTATTTTAGGCATTCTTTACAGCTAATATTTGGCATGGCTTGTCAGCAATGCGTTAAACATTTAAATGGGTTTTATTTTAATGATCTTAGTGTGTAGTCATGGGTGTGTTTGAGGGTAACATTAAACCCACCAGTCACACCAATAATGCTGGGGGAGGCACTTGTAATGGAGGACTTGGCAGAATGTTTCTGTGCAGAGGGAAACTGTTTAAGGTTATGAGCAACACAGTCATCTATTCATCTCAAAAGTAGTGTATACATGTTATTTATCGCTCCTGATTTAAACTAAGAGTAAGATACTGCACCACTCAGTTCAGAACAGGTTTTTCGTGGACAGAATGATTGCCCGCAAAAGTCCTGTGAGAGCAACATGCACATATGTGCATGGGCACAGAGACATTTTCTGATTAAATCACATGGCTGATGGACAGAAAAATGATATGTGCGTCAGTCTAAAACAAGTTAAGATGTTAATGTTGCACTCCAAGTGGTAGATAAGGCTCTAGTAAGCAATGAGTGTGGCAGTGAGCCATCGTGTAAGATTCAGGAAATAAATTCTGCTAAATATTTTCAAACTATCTTGCAAGATATCAAAAATATGCACAGGCCTATCCACTGATGTGAAAACAGGCATCAAGATCTTTGAGGTCTTGAAAAGACACTGTAAATCTGTGTGCATACATCTCAAAATTTTACACAAAGTTTCTCAATATACAATCCATACTGTGACTGCAACTGCATGTTTCATCTGCAATCACCTGAAAGTTTTGAAATGCAGAATCCGTGGATCTGAAGTAATATCTAACAGACTGATTAATCATTCCACAGAAATGATTGTGTGAAGTTTCTTCAGTGATGGATTTCAATCATCTGATTTAAGTGCTCCTCCTGCTCCTGCTTTTTAAACTCGGTGCCAAATGACTTCCTCATTTGAAACCACGGATTACAGTTTATAGCTGATGGGATTTGTGTTGTTTTCTGCTCTATTCTGTGTTGTGTTTTGTTGTGTACTCCCATTAAATTCACATTATTTTGTGTTGCTTCTGTCTAAGTTTGTCAGTTTCCTCCTCAACACAATTTCAGTATACATCAACAGTATATTTCAGTGTATTAGGAAATGTCCACGGTGTAAAAACATAGCAAATTCAAGCATTTTGTCTTCAAACTGCAGCATCAAATGATTACAGCAGATTGTCTTACTGTGTTTAATGGGTAATACATTTAATGGGTAAAAAAATAATGCCAAAATATCAAACTGTCGTATTGTGATAGTAAATCAAATTTTTAAAAACATCAATATTGATCTTCTGACAGTTTTTGTTGTACATGTGTATGTGTGTACCTGGTATTCCTTATGTTGTGGGGACCTTTACACAGTCACATTATCAGGACTTGTCTTTCTTATGGGGAAGTGAATGTAAGTCAACGATGTGTGATGCTCCAAAAAGCAAGTGGCAGACACTCTTGGGGAAAAAAAAAAAACAAAGTAAACACAGGCTTATTAATTGAGACCTTTGCTTAAGATTTTTGAACGACTGACTTCAAAAATGGCAAATGAAGAAAAGCCTATTATTTACACTACCAGTCAAAAGTTTGGACACATTAAATGAGAAACTTTTGACTGCTAGTGTATTTTAAATGATATACAGTATTTTGTGTGATAAAGAGAAGGTTAAAGGAAAAAACAAACAGTATTTTTAAGCCTAAGCCAAAGCTGATTAAATACTACAAAACATACCCACAGTAATTATACTGTATTATTAGAATAATAACACTAACAATGCATGGATTCCAGGACACCCACTCGTCCATGTCCTCCATATTCTGATAAATGCCCCTTAGCAGGATTTTTGTGTTTCCTACTCCTAAGTAGTATGCACTTTGCACCATTACCACTGCTTAATAGGGCTGGCTTAAAGCCTAAGAGCTGCCATTATCTGAGCTCCTGCATTATCAGAGAATAATATTGTCATCATGCACACCCACTCCACCTCCTATGCAGCTCTGTTTCACAGCCCTCAACATAATGTTGCCCACTTTGTTCGTTTCATTCAGGTATAAAGATGACCAGGTATACAATCTTAATTAAGCTTGTTAACATGAGCTTAAATTTATGACTAAGAATGTCAGTATCTTTTTCAAAGGTTTCAAAATCTTTTACAAAACATAATTTCTTTTAGAATTGTGTTACCAGTTCAGTCAATAATATATTAAAATAAATAAATATAGACCTCCTGGTAGCAGTTGAGGAAAAAGAAAAAAATGTTTTGACAATACACCTGATGTTATCAGAATATCCCAATCTGAATCAAAAATGTCTAACTCAGGTCACCATGGTCTATAAGGTACAGTATATCCCATGGGGAGCGTGAGCATCTGCTGTATACCTTTTTGAATAAAGCCCTGTGATGGACTGGCGCGATGGACTGGCGACCTGTCCAGGGTGTACCCTGCCTCTCGCCCTGTGTCAGCTGGAGTTAGGCACCAGCGCCCCCTGTGACCCCTAGTGGATAAAGTGGTAGAAAAGCGTGGGTTACAAATGGGGCCAAATTCACCTTTAAGCAAGGTATTTTTAAAATATCTCACTAATTATATGAATTACTTGTACATTAATTTGCTATTGCATTAAATCACTCTAGTATGACTTCATAGGAGACTTTTTTTTAAGGAGACCAAATTTATATAATTTTGGGACATGTAAAACTTAAAAATCTAGATTATTATGTCTGTCAGTTTGACAATATATTCTAGAATGCTACATCACACTTCTGAATTGTTGGTTATGTAGCTTAGAAATGTAGAATGGTCCATTATTTCTGGAATCTTGGGTCAGAAAATTCTCCATTTGGGCTGCTTAAGCAACATTGCAGGACAAGATGGTGGCATCTGTAAAGCAAGGCTGTTGCCTAAAGTACAGGCTTATTTTAAGGTTCTTATGTGCAGTATATTCACTTTCTGCCAATAAACCTTCTTAAAAACAGCGCACTAGAGGAATCATGGTTCATGTATGGTTAAACATCAAGAGTGTTATGGCACAGATCAGGAATATATATGTAATATCCTAGTTTTGTAAATTTGATTTGCATACAGTTAGATTGTTCATGGACGTGACCCTCTTTTACAAATTATTAGAAATTAAAAATGTTACATCTCAGTTTTGGAAAGTTGGGGTCATGTTAAGTTAAACTTCAAGAATGTGACATCACAGTATCATTGTGTAAGGTCTGAAGTCATATATTTAACATTGCAGCAATGGTGTCTTTCTACATCAGGATTAAACCAATGATGCTGATGGTTGGCTGACAGCCATTAATGAAAATCCTTTACCCCTATAATACAAAAGTCCTTTATGGCTTCATGTGTGCCATCTGATATTTCTGTAGCAGTGTAGAAAGTATTTCAGCACTGTCAGATGTAAACTTGTCAACCCTCTCCACACTCAAAGATTGCAAATGCCAAAGCAGCCAATGGGATATTTCTGTTTTTGTGATATTTGTTTGCAGAGACGGAAGTCATGATAAATGACTGAACAGTTTCACTGCCAAGTGAGAGAGGGGAAAGAAAGAGCTTGACATTGTGGCCTGACGGGGCTTCACTGAGTCGTCATTGAATCCAGAGGATTTGTCTTTTGTATCTATTGAATGTGAACTCAGATGGTTCTACTTCCTTATTTGGCAAAAACTCTAAGGAAATCTTGATTGGAAAAGTTTAACCCATTGATATAACTTGATGTGGCTTGAATGGGCCTTTATGGTTCAAAACGACTGTGTATGTTGCCACCGACTGTTTACAGTTTGAGACTGTGTGACTGCAGCTGAGCTGAATGAGTTCAGTCAATGTGTTGAATGTTGATAGTATGAAAACTAACTGTAAGTGTATTATTTGTGTTTTTAGACATTTAATGTCTGCTTTTACACTTTGCCGGTCGAAAATAATTGCTGCATTCTAAAAATCTGAATGAGGATTAAAGACTCCCACACAGACTAGGAAAGAGAACGGCTGTGCACAACGTAGCAACAGCAGCAGCATTGACTTGAGGCAACATTTAAAAAAGAAAAACCCATTAGCACAACTCTACTGTCTCGAGTGTTCTGCCTTACAGTCATGAACCCTCCAGTAAATGTGCGTTGTACTGGTGCAGTCAGACAACATATGGTCAGAGATGGTAACAGAAAGTGACACACAAGTACACCAGTACACAACACAAACACAGGCCCAGGACCAAGGCTGTGGACAGACAGTGAACCTGCAGGGCTCCAGCAATATTTCAGACACAGAGACAATCATCAGCTGAATTTTCACTATAACACCCACCTCAGTTATATTAACCCTTAAGTTAAGTTTTTCTTAAGAGACAGAGGGGTTTATCATTTAAAGGCTGCAGAGTCCTTTTATTAAATATTTAAATATGCATTTGAAAAGTACAAATTATACATTTATTACTAATTATAGGTTAGTAAAAATTGTTTTTTTTGGTAAAATGCAATTTTGATGAACACATTTCATTAACATGGTAATTTTAATAGTAACAATAACCAGGCTTTAATAGTGAATGGTATGGTGTTTCTTACAGAACTTAATTTAGCTTCAAATTCATTTGATGTGTTAAGGCATTTTGAGTGAAATACATTGAGAGACCAAGTCTAAAAATTAGAACAGGACATGAAATGTGTACAATTTACCATTTTTTCCCCTTCATTCAGCAATATATCAAAATGCAAAAAACAAAAGTTATGCAGAGTGCAGGATAAGTCTAAAAACGGTGTGTAGATGAGTTGTAAAACAAAAGAGTTGGTGGAAACACTTCTGCTGGTACAGGATAAAGGGCCCTCATCCTGGGTGGGAAAGGAAAGAGGATGAAGGGTAGTACTAATCCTGCTGGACTACAACTGTGGAAGAGACAGAAAGAGACAGAGGGCTGAGCAGGGGGGGGAGGGGGGAGTTCCAGTCCTGCAGCTATCAGTACAAGTAGGAGGAGAAGAGGGAGTTTAAAGAGGGAGGGCATGAGAGAGAAAAGGAGGTAGAGTGCACACATGCCGCCTGTTTGAAGTAGAAGGGGAAGGAAGAAAGAGAGGAGATCCTGGTGTCTTGCTTATCAGACGGGTGGATGTTTGCAGACTGAAAACAAAGCACAGCAGGAGCTCTGTGACTGTGGTGTCACTGTAAGGAAGGACACTGGTAAGGTAAGATGACCAATTCATGTGTAGTAGACCTGACAGGGGATTTTCTACTAGTTCAGCTGGACATGAAGATATTTTACTGGTGAAAGTATGCAAAGTGAACAAGACTTCACAGTGTGTAACCCTGGAGGGAGAGACACACAAGTCTTGTGATCTGTGTTGGTAAAGACAGTGTATTTTCCTCTCAGTCTTTTGGATTGTGTGTGTGTGCGCGTGTGTGTGTGTGCTCATACTGCAAATACTAGTGAGACAAGACAGACAGAGACAGACAGACATCCCCTCTGTCTCATACGCCAGTGGGCAGTGAATGAGCATCCTTGTGAAGAGAGCTCAAATCAGCTGAGTCTTCACTCCCCATCTCCTCTAACCATCCCTGGGGCCACTCTCTGCTGCTCTTCTGTTCTACATTAATTCTTTAACAAGCTGCCATTATGCTGCTCGTAGAGACACAGCTCCAAAACAGCCCGTCTGGATGTGAATGGGCCAGATCAAATGTAAATTTGTTTTCTGAACTGATCCATTTTGTCTGCCCTTTGGATTTCAGTTTGTTATGTTGATTATGGATGAATATCCATCATAGTTAATTAAAATATGTACATTTTTCAAACCCTGTACTGTACCTGCCAAGTAGATACAGTGGATAACTACTAAAGTGAGCACCCACACTTGTGTTTTTTCCATTTGCAAAGGAAGGGGAATGGAAAGACAAGGGCAGCAGCATGGTACAAGGAAGTTTGCATTAGCATGCGTACAACACTCCAACCAGTCCCCCCTCCTTATCTGAGAAACAATGCTCAATAGAGGTTTGTCTGATATCATCCAATGTTGCTGCCACTGATTTGCCACTGAATCATGAAACCTTTCACCCCCTCTGTTCCTCTGCTGTGCTCGTAAGGTCAGTGCCATTATGCACATGAACAGATCCGGTCTCAGAGCATTTTTTTTTTAGAAACAAAAAGAGTGAATAATTCCCACAATTTCACTCCCTTTGAGGGCAAAGATCATTTCACAACCACTTCCTGTGTCTGAGGCACATTTTCTCAGCCCTGATGTCAGAATCAAGCATTCTCTCAGTGCTTTCTCATGGTGAAGGTGGTCCTGATAAACGAAGTGGTGGCACACACCGGCTGCCAAGCTGAGCTTCAGTAATTAATCACATCTGTGTCATTATTTTGTGATGATGTTTTATGGAACAAATGTCCTCTCAATTGCTTCTCCTTCTCAGCACATTTACCATGAGCTCTGAAGCGACATGAAATAGTGTCAAAACAGTTTTCACTCTTCCTCTGTCTCACTCCACTGTCAAGTTTGGGTGACTTCACACAAACGCATGTGTGACTGTTAGTTTGCACAGATGGGACAGCCCACCCTGCAACTGTGGGTTTGTACATGTGAACAGCAACAGTACACTTCACTGATCCCTTTTTTTTTTTTAAATAATCATCATTACAAGTGAAACATACCCAGTGCTTATTAAGCTATAACATAACCACAATACACAATACTTTAATGACTCAGGAAAGTTCTATCCAGTTTTTGGTAAGTAAAACTTAGTGGACAAGTTTTCAAAGAGTAGATGTTCATAGTTAGGTGGCAAAAAACTGTGCTGAGACACTTATGCTGTTCTGGCTTATAATGTGTGGCTCTCAGTGTTTTTGAATTGTATACATTTCTTTTGTTTTTGCATTGGACAAATGTTAATGTTTGTCCTTGATTTTCCTTTTTTCTTTTCTTCATCTCAGATGTCATGGCGTCCGACCTACCGAAGCTCCAAGTTTCGGAATGTCTATGGAAAAGTAGCCAACCGGGAGCACTGCTTTGACGGTGTCCCAATCACCAAGAACGTCCACGACAACCACTTCTGTGCTGTCAACTCCAAGTTCCTCGCAGTCGTCACAGAGAGTGCTGGTGGAGGCTCCTTTATGGTGATACCTGTGTCCCAGGTAACCGGTGCCCTTACATTCTTATCCATTTGTTGCAATACTATTACTGTAACACATAAAGTTAACAATCATTGTGTGAGTGACTCATGCAGATTTAAAGAATTTGCCGACGTGTTTTGTAATGTACCATGTTTTCTTTTTTCTTTCGGCTTCATAAATTACTGTGGTTTCAGCTATTTATCTGCACAATAAAAGCACAAGTTAAAGGGTCATTCCCACAGAAATGAAGCACAGACATTACCTGTTATTGCAAAGCCTGCCAGTCTTAAAAGTCGTGTGTTGCCAGTGGGAGCTGGGAGGTAATAGCGGTAAAATCCATAAATTCAACAAGAGACTACTGTTGTTTTGGAATGTCATAGAAAAGAGTGTAGAAGTGTTCCTTCTACTCACGCTCACCAGATACATTCACATTTATTGCTGAATTTTTAATTATTCAACAGCATAGATTTTGAGATTTTGAAAATATTTTTTTTTCCATGAACTGAATGGAACTCAAAATATGTTTACTTACTGGTGATTCTGGGTGTTAAAGGAAGTCTAAATGAACGACGATTCATGGTAAATATGTTATTTTGTGCCCTGCAGTTCTCTGTACTTTGCAGACAATGTTTGACTGTTTTGCTTCTTTAAGTGAGTCTGTGCCAAGGTGCTTGAAAAACTCTTGGCCACAGAGCAGAATCCAGCGAGGCAGAGACGTTTTCACTTAGCTGAGCAGATCCACTATCTGGGGCAGAGAGAGCTCAGCTATATTTTACTGTCTGTGTGTCCTTTTACGCCTGTCTCTGTGAGACGTTTTCAAAGGGCTGTTTGAGGGTTACAATTGGTTTTATATGATGCTACGTTTATGGCCGTGGTTTCCAAATATTGCCGGGTTCCAATTTGGCAGAAAAAATTTATTTCTGGCCCCTTTTAATGGCACAGCATCATGTAATGAAAGTAAAAGTTAGAAAGTGCTGAATTTCCCTTTTGCTTTTCTTTTAATCTCATGAAAATGTGAAATTAAATAATCTGACCAAACATCTGGTAAGTCTTCTTTTTAGGTTTTTACATATTTTGTTCAGGTAATATATAAACATAATGCACTCATAATTCATGAACTGAAACTCAGGTCATAATGTCATTGATTTCCTGCAAGTAAAGGTTAATTGCACTTAAGCATTTCCCTGGGTTTCTGCTGAACTGACAAGTCACTTATCATATTTAGCTGCAGCAGAGATGCTGGCTGCTACTTCACACAGTATCCAACATCAAGTTTTCCTATGTATTAGACCATTAAAATAAGGATGAACAGCAGCAAAACTTATTTAATTCAAGTTTTTAATTTTGCCTTATTTCAGGCTTCAAATCTTGCATGATTTGTTTATATTCTCAATTAACTGCAAACACACAAAAACATGATAGCACTCATTTAACATATTGTTGTAAAGGTATACAGTGCACATTCTGTTAAATGCAAAATATATGATAATCCGTCCACAGCTCCAGCGCGGAAATTCTGGAGCCCCTCCAAACTCCCCCATAACAATGAGGTATGCTATGCACAGTGATATCACACTTAAACCACAATCCATGGCTATGATAACATTAAATAGCAAAATGAAAAATCTACTGTAGTGTTTAATATAATTATTAATATCTCTATACTAAAGATAGAATTTATAGAAATATTAATAGATTAAGAAACTCCTCCTGTCCCTGTAGTGGGTGAAGCTAATGGTGAGGTTCAAGCATAGCAGAGATGTTTTGATCACAGCAAGGGAGACTGACACATGGTTCGTCCCAGACAGTCAGTGGAGAGTGGAAGGACCCCACTGACACCAGCTGGCACACAGTCCAGCCCAGACAATGACACATAAGGTCACAAACACGTCTTCCTCACATCACTGGGTGTGGTGCTTTCTGAATCACAATGTCAATGGCGGCTGCTGCTGTACTACAGAATTTCTACTATTACGGCACACTGAGCTTGTTGATCAAAAGTGAGTAGAAAAACAACATTGATAATGTCAAATCATTTAAAAGCACGGGAGGTGATCTTTTATTATGTTTCATCTTTTGAAATTGTCTCAGTGTCCTGATGAATACATGAATGAAGCAGTTGATAATTTGAAGCCATAAAGCTTTGTCTAATTATGTTATTCATCACAGATGAAATGATTAGACTGCCCACCTGCACACACACACTTGTGCACTCATCACACGTGACCAGATGATTGTTGTTATTATTATGTTAGTGTTAGGTGCTTTCTCACCCTTTAATGAGCTGTGAGTTTATAATTAGTGATGTTATGTTCCTCTTTCCAACATTCTCACTTGCCCACTAAACATAGATGATGTGTTGTTGTAAAGGTGTCGCTTTGAAGGCCTTTTTTTTTTTTAATTTCCCAATTTGTTGTTGCTATTTTTTAATAATTTGTTACTCAAATTATGAATCACCAAAGCAAATAATTCTGGCTTTATTATTCTGCACTTGTACTCCTTTTTTTCTACAATATATTTTGTATTTTAACGGCAGCAGGATGTGAAACATATGATACACAGTATATACAGTATACATTATTTCCTTTAAAGTTATTTTAGTGATTCACAAAAATGACAATTCTTGGCATTTGGCACAAACAAGGGCATTACTTTGCTGCAGTATCATGCATGTATGACCATGATGTTGAACTGTCACTGTAAACAAGGTCCCACTGTGCCACAAAAGAAGTGCAGCAGTGATCCTGTGACAGAGACCAAACCACCTGACTGTCCTAACACTGCAGGCTGAGCAGACAAGCAGCAGCACTCACTCATTTTCTACCGCTTTATCATCCACATCCACAACTCCAGCTGACATAGGGCGAAAGGCAAGGTACACCCTGGACAGGTGGCCAGTCCATCACAGGGCCACACATAGAGACAGACAACCTTTCCAAGTGTCCAATTGGCCTAATCCACAAATCTGCATGTTTTTGGACTGTGGGAGGAAGCCAGGGAACTCGGAGAAAAGCCGCGCACACATGGGGAGAACATCCAAACTCCATGCAAAACGGTTCTTGTTCCGACCAGGTCGCAAACCCTGGTCTTCTTGCTGCAAAGGCAAGAGTACAAGCAGCAGCGACACCATTCATTAGATGAGGTAAAGCACAGCAATAAAATATTCCATTTGTTTAATTTACTGCACATGATTCAGCGTGTGCAATGGCCGTTCATTGGGAAGAGGTCACCTTTAATATTCTGCTCTATATCTGAGTAGGCTGGCTCAGCAATACAGATCTGTAACTGACTAATCAGATTAGTTCTTTACTTCCTTCTTTTTCAATAATGTAATTCAAGTATTATCTTCACTTCAGCCACAGGAGGCATTGTATAGTTCCCATACACAAATCTACATGTTTTTGGTTGTGATATAATACAATCACAGAGCAGCAGAGGTCATCCATGTTAGTAAGGGCATATTGACTGTGGTCAAAGTGTGGTCTCTCCAGTGAACTAGAGTTGTCAGTACCTTGTCAGTGCATCTGTGCATCACCAGTGAACTGCAGAAACTCTATCAGGCCTAATGTTGGTTTGTATCCATTATATAACCAATTGTTATCTTGGTTGTTTTTATTGTTTTGATCCTAGGCTGCAGTGGAGTCACACAAATGTGAAATTTACAGAATCCTAAAATTTAAAGCCATACATGTGTTGATGTTCAATTTTTACATGAGTGCTGTGAGAACCTGTCAATAGTACAAAGTCATATAGATGATCGTTCACCCTGCTGGTTTCAGTTTTTGATAAAACTATGTAATGTGTTTGAGTTTGCTGTGTTTATGAACAACGCTGTGTTGTTGGGTCCTGTGTCCTTGTTTGCTCTAATTTTTTCACTTCACACTTGTGAGGTTTTGCCAGACACTGGTTTCCTTTGGTTTGAGCTTGTGCTCCTTCAACATATGAGCAAAACCCACAGTGTATTTGACAGTTGAACTAGAAACTATGAAACTTTGAAAAATATGTGCTGATCTATGAGATCTATGATTAATTCCAAGCTGCACCGTAGCTGTATGATCCTGCCATAAATAAATAAGTGCAATAAGTGATTGGGGGCAGTTTGAAAAAAGAATTTATTTCATTCCCTGGAAATTCTATACATAGTCCTTATTGGAAACAGCCAAAAAGTCATTATTCAAAGGAAAGGCTTGATGACACACCTGAGGTCAATCTTCAGGGTTCAGTGAGGACAGCACATATACTGTGGCATTACTGGATGCTCTTAAACAAATCTCTGAGGAAATTAAAAGAAAGAGTTCAGTGGTTTGAAATCATCAAATATTAATGACATCAGGAGAGACTGTAAAAGGTAAAAGATTTGTGTTGTCTGTTGTTATGAGCCAGTGCCCCACTGTGGACTCTGTGGGTTATTGCAATAACAACAATGTGCCTCAGACATCCCTTTGCAATAACCAGGTCATTTTAATTCTGCTCTGGATTTATTCGGTCACCACAATGATGTCATTTTACCTGGGTTGTATTTTATTGCTTTTTGTTGATGTTCAGATCAACATGAACTAAGAATGGTTTTGTTTTCTCATCAGTCATTATTTGAATAATTTTTGTCACATTATATTCACTTGGTTTTACCACAAATCATGATAGATATGTGGGGCAATGCAAAACACGGATATATTCTAGTGCCACCAGCATTCATTTGTAATTTCCTGTCAGTATTGTGGCACACAGAACAGTATGCCTGTCACTTCAAAAACAGTTTGTCTCATCCAGTGTGTACAAATGCAACTATATACATTTCTTCCATATTTTAACATCAACCGAGACAACGTTAGACAACGTCAGAAATAACAGTTCAAGATTTTCAGTTGTCTGTATAGATACATGTAAGCATATTCACTATACATATACTGCTCGTGAGTGGTCACAAACATTTCACTTCATGAAGAGTAATTCCTTCATGGAGTGGAGGAATCAGGTCAGGTGAAAGATAAGTTGATCTGTAAAGTTCTCTGTGACAAGAAGTGTAAAAAAAAAAACGAAACTCGCCTTTTTTAAGAAATTAAAATACTTTTAACTCAATAAGGAATAAATGTAATGTTTATATAATTTTAATTAATGTTCAGGAATGCGTTTAGGTTAAAGCAGCTTTGTGTTATATTCCTTTTTTTAAAATACAAAAAGACTAAATTTAACTCTTAAACTCTTTCTCTCTGGGTCAAAGCAATGAGACTTCAACATTCAACATCAACAATTGAATCAATCCTGACTCGCTGTGTAAAGCTTAAAGGGAAATGTAAATTATTGATCATAAAAATGATATACAACCCTGGTATCCCCAAAACATAAGAGTTAAAGGTTGTGCTTCTGTTGCTCTGTTTCAGTCTGGTCGTCTGGACTCCCACTACCCAAAAGTGTGTGGCCACCAAGGCAATGTACTGGACATCAAGTGGAATCCCTTTTTTGAAAACATTATCGCATCCTGCTCTGAGGACTCTTCGGCAAGTGGCCCACATTCTCCTTATTCGATTTTTTTGTTATCATGAGATTCATGGTTCGGTCTCCAGCTCATTTAGAGCATGCCCAAGTGTCCTTGACCATGACCAAGACTGGATGAAGTGTGTGATTAGTGTTAGGGAATAAGCGTCCATTTACCGCTCAGCATCATTACAGAGGGTTACATTTAACTTGATGACTGATCATGTAATGTCTCACTGATTTTGTGAAATTATGAGTTAGTTGATGCTGACACCATTGGCCCAAAAGGCAAAGAGGCCACAAGTTCATTAGAGAGAGAGGGCCACTGACTAACAGAGAGTTCGTGTCGTGCACAACCTTGTGATTGAATGTTGTTTTAGGGCAGTGGCCTGAAAATGACTGCTGTAAAATGCCTTTGAATATGATGTTGTAATCAGCTGTTTAGTAACTGATTATTTAAAAAAAAAAAACACAACATCAGTATCACTCTTAATCTTACACGTTTCATGACCAAAAGCTTAGACCCATGCTGGCTTTTCAGTACATGCACTTGTTGCATTACATTACTAAGTACAGCAAAGTAAAGTTGCAGAATAATCTCCTCTGCTCACAGAGCCTCTAGTCATAGCTGTAATCCACTTTAATCCTAATATACCAGGTTTCAGTTATAGCATGCAGTCTATTTTTGATCAGTGGGAGCTGCAGTTGCAACATATGGACAGAGTTTTGCAGTTATTGAATTTTGAAAGACATGCAGTGGCCTTAAGATTGAATACTTAAATTTGCCTATTAAAGATCCAACGTTGAATATTTAGAGGGGTATATTGGCCTAAATTAAACATAGTAGCCTCAAGTTTTTTTGTGTAGGTTTTAAGTGCTTTAAAAAAATGTTTTTGTTTGTTTTTTTGTAGCCTTAGAATAAACCTATTATCTGTTACCATCTTTTGCCACTATGTTTCAACAGCAGCCCAAAAAGCTAGAGCCTGCATTTTGCCTTGTGAAGCAGAAGTTTACTACACAAACATAGACAAATGACATTCCTTCTGGTACATTCATCAGACTACACGATATTTTTGTATGATACACCACGTCAGAGCACTCTGTTATCCTACTGGTCAACATCCAGGTGCACGTTGTAGGAGATGTGAGACTAGGCAGTAGAACAGAAAAAACATGCCAGACTTCTCATTGGGGTGTTGTGGAGCATCCCAGATGCCAAATTGCTGTCCTTCAGTTATGTTACACTACACATTTGTTCATTGTTCCTGACATTCATAATCACTGGAAATGTGTTGGTCATGACCAAATCGCTTGAAAACTGGCCTGAATTTGTGGAGTCTGATCCCAGCATAAGGCTGACTAGTTTGGGAAAGGGAGGTGTGAGCAGAAAACTCTTCTGTTTGTTACATTTGGCAGTCTCATCATTAGATGTCACTAATGTTCTGTTAATGTGCTTTGTGTGAATGGTTTATGTTGGTGTTCTGTGTATTCATTTGTATTTGGTGCATGTCCATATACGTGTCAGGTGCGAGTATGGGAGATCCCAGAGGGTGGTCTGAGGCGAAACATGACAGAGGCAGTGCTGGAGCTGTACGGTCACAGCAGACGGGTGGGTCTGATTGAGTGGCATCCAACCAGCAGTGGCATCCTCTTCAGTGCTGGCTATGACTATAAGGTACCTAATCAATCAATCAATCAACTTATTTATTTAGCACATTACATACAACAGGTTGTGTCCCCACATTGTGCTTCAAGGACACAACATGCTTGCATCAACACAATAAAATCTAGGGTTCAAAAGTTTGGAAAAGTTAGGACTAGCCAGTGAGTCCCACATCCTCCTATGGAGTAGGCAGGGTGATTGATTACTCATAGACATATACAGCAGTGAATCATTCCATGCAATCACACTTTTTTGAATCAACTTTATTTATTTTAGTTATACTTCACGTTACGTTTCAGCAGCATCTAGTGCCGAATGTGTCACAAAACAGTGTCTACTTTCATTCACAACTTCACAGCCTAATCCTACCAGTGACTCAAGCACCACATAATTCCATCAAAATAATCCTTCCTTCAGATCCTGATCTGGAACCTGGAGATCGGAGAGCCGGTGAAAATGATCGACTGTCACACTGATGTCATCCTTAGTATGTCCTTTAACACAGATGGCAGCCTGCTGGCCACCAGCTGCAAAGACAAGACGCTGCGAGTGATTGAGCCTCGCTCTGGGCAAGTCCTTCAGGTGAGAGAGAGCCGAGTGATGCTCAGACTGTACAATAGTATTTATATGAGTATAGCCACTGATATTTTCATTTGCCATACTCTAGTGTTTATCGTTTAAGGGATACAGGGGAGCTAGAGCCAATTCCAGCTGACTCTGGGCAAAAGGCATGGTTCACCTGTCCATCACAGGGTGGAGACAAATGACCGTTCACACTCATGTTCACACCTACCAATAACCACAATCTATGTCTTTGAATAGAATAGAATAGAATAGAATAGAATAGAATAGAATAGAATAGAATAGAATAGAATATCTTTATTGTCATTATAACATGTACATGAAATTGAGTGCATTTTTTATTAGTGTAAAAGATACAAGTCTTTGGATTGTGGCTTGGATTGAGTCTTTGCTTTGTGGCTTTAGTCAATGATGGCTGTCACACTGTCCTGACTTGAGTGAACTACCAGAGCCACTGCTAATGTTTTCACTAACATCAGTTCTTTTCCTGTGAAAACATGTCAAAATGGCTGCTGTGCAATATTTGTATAAATCAGTCTTAGACTAAGTGAATTAAAACTGTGATTGATCAGTAAGCACTGAAGCCGTACTCTTTGTTTTCTGATCCACCAGCAAGCCAGTTGTAAGAACCACCGTGTAAATCGCGTTGTGTTCCTGGGCAACATGAAGCAGCTGCTTACCACAGGAGTTTCTCGCTGGAACACCCGGCAGATCGCTCTCTGGGATCAGGTCAGACAACACCTCCATATGGCTCATGCTTATAATGCCAGAGTGGGCAGAGGAAGTGTGTGTTTGTGTGCTTGTGTCCTTGCGTGTTTCACTGTGTGGTGTCTCCTCACAGGAAGATTTGTCTATGCCAATTGTGGAGGAGGATATTGACGGCCTTTCAGGACTGCTATTTCCCTTCTATGATGCTGATACACACATGTTATACCTGGCAGGCAAGGTCAGAGCCGTCCTCTACTATGCCATAACATGGATTTTGTATTACAACTATATACAGTGTGTATATATATATATATATATATATATAAGACCACACTTATTCACTTCTTTCCTCAAGAGAGATGTAAACAATAAGGACAGGGTTGAGTAATCAGGGCACAGGAAATAAATAAATTATTTGAAAGGAGAAATAAGAGAGGAAGTCAATAATGATGAATTAAAATACTTTTTAATTTTGACTATGTCCCACTCACTTACATAGAGAAAGCAGGGCTTATTACCTTCCAGATGTTCTAGCTTCAATTTTGAGGAGGTGTCATTATATATCTATGTTAGATATGACAAGAAGCACAATCAAAGACAGCTTAGACTGTGGTAGTACTCCAAACTGAAGAAACAAAAAATACCTTCCATGAGTTACATCTTTCATTTTGTTGCCTTTTGCAGGGGGATGGCAACATCCGTTACTTTGAGATCACCACAGAGAAGCCATACATCAAATACCTTATGGAGTTCCGATCCCCGGCCCCACAGAAAGGACTAGGTAAGTCATTTTGCTGATCAGCAATGTATGAAATCACCTGCTGAGAGCAAACAGTGTCACTGCATGCCTTTGTTCTTGTCTGCAGGTGTGATGCCAAAGCACGGGTTGGATGTCGGCGCCTGCGAGGTGTATCGCTTCTACAAGCTTGTCACTCTGAGGGGCTTGATTGAGCCCATTTCAATGATCGTGCCAAGAAGGGTAAGAAGAGATGAAGTGATAATAGAATTAACTGATTATCCTGTACCAGCTTCTCATGGCTGAGCTGTGTTGGCAGTGGACAGAAACACATTGAATTCAGGTGCCAAAGTACTGAGAGAGAGAAGAAAATATCACATTACTCTAATACTTAAGTCATTTCACTGGCTTCCCATTTAACAAAGAATTTTCATTTAATTTTAAAATACCTTGTAGTTGTTTGATCACCAAATGGTTCGGCTCCCCGGTGTGTCTTGCCTGCTCAATATCTACCACCCCATCAGACCTCCCAGGTTCTCAGGTTCTAGTTGCACCCCAGGTAAAATAAACAGCAGGTAAAAGTGCATTTAGTTACTGTGGTCCTGTTCTCTGGAGGGTTTTCATAAAACACAAACTGCAAATACTGTTTCAACTTTTAAATCCTAATGAAAAACCTTTTTGTTTTCTCAAGCCTGTGAGTAATATTAATGTAACTATGTGGGACAGTTTGTGTAGATGTAAAACAAGAATGCATGTGGTGTGTTTCATGGTTTACAGTCAGACACATACCAGGAGGACATCTACCCCATGACAGCAGGAACAGAACCTGCGCTGTCTGCCAGCGAATGGTTGAGTGGCATTGATAGAGGTAGGAAACACATGCACACTGGAATGGCTACTGTACCATTTGGTAGTTTTATTTATTTATTCATTCATTGTTTTTATGAAAAGAATAATGTTTGGCCAAATATACAGTAAACATGCATATAAAGATGGTCATGAAAAAAACAAGCATATGTCGAAAATATGCTTGAATTTATTTAGAGGATAGACATTTAATCACAACCTTACAGTACGACAAGGTAACACGGGGCTTTCATATTTTCCAACAGACCCTGTCTTGATGTCCCTGAAAGAAGGTTACCACCGGCCAAACCAGTTAGTCTTCAAAGCCCCAGTAAAGGAAAAGAAGAATGTAGTGGTGAATGGGATTGACCTGCTGGAGAATGTACCACCCAGGACAGAGAACGAGGTATGTATGTGAAGAACTACATACCAAATAAAACTAATATTAGAAAAGTCTTTTAGTTCTTAAGGAGGAATAAATATTATGAAGATTTGAAACCATCAGCTTTATTGTAAATGATTATATTCTAGCAATGATTCAACGAATATACTAAATTGAAGAGAGATTGTCTCTTCAACCAACTGTGTTTGTAAAAATCCTGATGTCAATCAATGGGTGTAGCCTTGGGGCATCAGAACAACTTTGGCGTTTTCTCTTGTTTTCTTGCATATGTGAAAGTTCATTTGTTTCATGCATGTTCTCCTCTCTCTATTTACAAAGCTCCTGCGGATGTTTTTCCGGCAGCAGGAGGAGCTCCGGCGGCTGAAGGAAGAGCTCACCACCAAGGATGTGCGAATACGTCAACTGGAGCTGGAGCTCAACAATCTGAAGAACGTGAGCCCCAACAACGTTTGACCTCTTTTCCTCCTGGACTGGCAATACTGCTTCCTTTGCCCCCAAAATCTGACCTCCAACAAGCTCCTGAGCCTTCCCACTCTGCTTTTTATAATATAACACATTATAACTTAATTTATGCTGCCCTGCATCGCGCACACAATATGATCACTGTTTGATAATGTCTTTTCTGGCGCAATTATTAGATAATTAAAACAATAACATGATACAATTATAGTTTATAGAGGCAAGGCAGCATTTATGGTTTGACACCTTAACATTAAATAAATGGCATTTCTGCTTCAAATAATCTGTACTTTTGAGCTAACATAGCCTCAAGTGTTAAGATCAATTATAGCATATTGTTGGCCTAACTAGACTCATCACTGTCTCCTAATATTTCTCTTCCCCAATGCCTTAGATACTGCTGCAGACACAGTTTGCAGCAACCTGCAACATCATCTTGAGATGAATGACATGACATAGCACATCTGCACACAGCAGAAGAGAAGAGCATTTCGACACACAGATCATGTTTTATACAGAGCTGCTTATTTCATTTCTTCTCTTCTTGCCTACAAATGGTAGTTGTAAATTTACTTCACATCTTTGTCACATGCACTCATTTCCAGAGTACATATTTCAGTCACATACAGTGTTTTTATTCTTTATTTAAATAAATGCTAAAGCACCCGGGGAGCCATGGATGCAGAGGTGGCGTCTCCAGGCTGTTGTTGGGTCTTGGATTTTAGATATTAGGCTTCAGTTTCTGAGGGCCACGGTGTATATTTTGTTTCTATTTATTCGTCACATATTACTTTTCTAGGTAATAACATTTGTTAATCCCATTGTTTTTTTATATGATGTTGCTGTGAAAGTGATGATCGTGGCACTTGTTAGACTTTGCTGAATATTTGTGGTGAACTGGAGCAAGGGTTGTGTGAAACTGGACCTTAAGTGATTATTTGTTTGACTCTAGCAATGTAACTGGAGATGAGGTATGGAAAATATAGTCATAACTAACCTGTAATATTAACCATCCTTTTACATTTAATCAAAGTAGAATCCATTACTATTCCTGATAAATGTTAGATGTGTAACTTTGCTCTAGAGACTCGAGGCCATGTGCCTCTCCTTCCCCTCTTAGATTAGGGTTGTGCTTAAAACTGTTGCTTAACCATCATTTTATATTGTTTAAGAAAGTGGAAAAATGATATGCATTTCATTAGTTCTATTATGACAGTCAGAGTAACAGAAGAACATGGCATTGCATATTCATGGTAAATAAATAAAGATTAAAATGAAAGTGGAAAGATGGAAAAATCTACCATAGACTGAAGTGGAAGTCAGGTGAAGTTGCAGATGATGTTTCGCTGCCAAAGCATTTCATGTTTCACTAAAATGAACCATTTCTGAATATTATGGACTAACATGAACAGAATATTTTTATGTGCTCTTGCTTCACAAAAAACAACTTTGACCATCCTTCATTATGTGCTACAAAGCTGGTTATTAACTGTCAAAGTTAACACTGGGTTTTCAATGTCAGGTGAAAAAGGTGACATCAAAAACTTGGAGCAACATCGTTAGGAACATGAATAAAGTTCATAAAATGAGGAAAAAACACTGATGCCTGCCATTAATGTCAGCTGGAGCAACATCCTACAAAGTGAGATATACTGTAAATGATAATCATTACTAAAAAGTGTTAGGGCTGAGGATAAACTATTGCTTTTCTTTCTTTATTTTTTTCTATTTTGCTTTTTTGTCTGAATTTATGATAATGACTTTTTTTTAAAGTTCATATCAGACTGCCATTAGTGCCAAAGCAGAGAGAAGTAGGTAATGCGTGATGAGTAGAGTCAAAATTAAACGTTCCTTTCTAATCTGTAGAAATACTAAACAGTGTGGGTCATTTTTTTAATAAAGCATCAACACAGACAGGAATTCAAATCAAAGCTATAAAAGTTTATTTATTGGCTATTCCTTGTTAGACCCTCTGCTTTAACAATGGTTCTGAGTCATGAATAAACAATATTGATCATTTGTTACTTGTGGTGTGATTGTTCAGTTGTTCTGATTTGTTATCTCAAATGTAAGCAAACCCGCTTTAAAAGACTGATTAACAGTATTTAACCTGAAGTTACCTTGATACCGGCCCCTTCCACTGCACGATGGGTTTTCAAGTGGAGAAAACAAATTAAAACTGACTCTAATGTCTTAAACCTGGTTACATACTTAACTGTGTAGTTGCGTTGTCAGCAAGGACCACAAACTTCAAAATATAAAAATAAAAGGGATTTATTGAAGTGAATGAAGGGGGAACGTAACTTGGGTCATGACAGTGGGATTAACAAACTGGAAAAAAAAAAACACTGAGGTAGGCCAATTTGACCATCTTATACTGGTGAAAACAAAGTCCCACGAACTGACTGTTTTGCAGAGTTTACACTTTGAAACAATACATTTTTAATTCATACTGCAGCTGTAACCTCCATTTACATATCAAGTATTTCTCTACCCTACCACCACAAATTCAAACATTGCCACCTGTGTGCCACAGAAAATAATGTGGAGAAAGCAATAATGAGCTCTGACGCTGAACATTTCCTTTGATGGAAAGAGTATGCATACAAAGTTGTCTTCAAATTCAAGAAATTTCACACTGCTATTTTTAAAGATAAAACAGCATACATATTTAATATCTTATTACAATTCGTAGTTTCACCTCATTTGTCTGTTCAATGTCTGCCATCATCAAAGAGAATACAAAAAAATAGATTTGGTCATTATTTACAAGAACACGTAATTTCCGAAAGCTGAGGGTTTAAGGAGGAGGAGCAGCTTTGACAAGGGCAGACATTTTTTTGTTATTATATTCTGATATTTAAAAATATGCCCTGTGAGGTTTACACATGTGCATGTTCAGAAAGAGGTTTCACACCAGGATAGCAGAGAGTATTGGCATACTGGTGACACTACAAACACATAACTTACATTAAAAAAGAAGTACATTGAAAACAATAAAGTGTTGAAGATGAGGAGAGGACAGTCTTACATGAAATCCAGTAGTTGACTTTGAAATGTATTAAACATGCACTCTTTTTTTTATTTTATCTTTTCTTTTAAAGGGGATCTTAAAATACACAAGTCATTGGAAACTTGTCTTACACAAAGAGTGAGAAAACAGAAACATTTCTTTAAAAGGTTTATCTTTGCTATTATGGGATATTACACAACTTTGTGTCCACAGGGCAGTCGGATGTGGACAGTAAATCTGACCATGGGAGCAAGGGTACATAACTTAAACATATTTCTACAGACAGCCCTGTCTACCTGACTGTCCAATAACATGAAAACCACCCCTACTGCAATATTCAACTCGGGGGGGGGGGGATTTGGGGAGTGACTTGGAGATACAAGTTTAAAACAGTTTAAAACTTGGCTTCATGATGACTTTCAATCATCTTCATCCTCCTCCCCTTCTTCATCCAGGTCCCTTTTTCTTTTCTGACCTCGTTCTTCTTCTAAAAAACAAAGAGTTGTATTTAAACATAAAATCCAGAATCAAGCAAATAATTGTTTCAGGTCATGCTTCTGCATTTTTACATCCTTTTGAGTAAATTATCGCACAGTTTATATCCTTATTGGAGGAATCATGTCCTCGCATGTACATTTAAGTGCATTTGTGTTAAACTGGCTCCTTATCTTTGAGTTGTGCTATGTGGGGTCAAAGACTATGTTCAGATTATCAGTCTGCAGTCAAAGTCATACATGTCCTGTTACAAATGTCTGACAATAAAGAGGATTTTTATCAATGTCTTATTATTAGGTTTATGCTATCAAACCTAATCAGAATCTATGCTGCTTTATATGCATGTTCTGTCATATTAAAAAGGTATTTGTGCACGTGTGTCATTTGAGAGAGCAGACGCATTCACATCACAAGACAACTGTAGTCATGAATGTGAATCATTAAATCTGATCTGTATAGAATCAGACTTTTGATTTGAACAATGTGGCTGGTAATCTGAAAATAACCAAAACCTAATCAAACTATCATGGAGTTTGAATTTGAAGAAACTCCCTCAAAGCTTCCACCAGAACTGGACAGTAGTAGAGCCTGAAGATGCCTCCATCCATGACGGATGCTGGCATTGAGGGATAAAATACATTTGAACGAGAACTGTTTCATTCTTAACTTTTAACAGACCCATATGACATATGTGCTTCTCCTCTTAAGAAGAATTTAATGTTATAGAGGCCTAAGTATGGTTTGTAAGGCCATCTTAACCTTTGAACACCAATTCACCACAGTTCTGCGAGGCAACTGAGTTTTGTGGAAGACATTTCCCCTCTCATCCAAGACCCTCTTGGATAAATGGAGCAGTACTCTTTACAGCATCTACATTCTTAAATATATTTGTATATATAAGACACTATGACCAGGATGACTGGGGACCTTTACAGAAAACAAATAATAATTGTTTAAATAGGTGCGCCTGGTTAAAACTGGATGCGTGACTGCTGTGCTCATGTTTGGGTGTTCACACGGGCTGCATTCCTGGATTCCAATGTGATGTGATTTTTGTTTTATCAGGCAAAAGAAATGGAGAATCTCCCCCTCACCTGATGAACAACCTATTCACAATTATATCAGGAGAAAGGAAGATTCTCTCTCTGCTTATTGAACACACAGTGGCTAGTAACTATATTTCAAAATTGTTGAATTTGCATATCAAAATATATAAACAAAGAAATATTTGTATTTAATTATACAGTATTTATTACAATAATTTCAAAAAACAACTGTACTGTAAAAAAAAAAATAACAGTACAATATAATCTTTAAATGTCTATTTAAAACCTTCAATAGAAAAAGAGATTTCTGGTATGTGGGGTCTTCAAGATCCTCCAGAAAAGATATTTATTGTGGCTGGTTTGCTCTTCATTTACTGGCCTTGGTGGAGAGGTGTGCAGTGGTATTGCTCAAAGCATTTATGCTACTGTGGACTTGGTCCTGCGATACCCAGTGGGGAAGGTGCAGTAAACTCTTCGTCTTGTTGTGCCTCCAGATCTCCCAGATATGTTAAAATATGCAGCTGTGCCTGGACTTGGTTCCTACAGGACAGCCTGTTCAAGGTAGGGACTAAACTTAGGGCAAAGTGATACATGTCTTCTTTCTGGGTTGGGACATGTGGTGCCGGAGTAGTCATAGGCTGAGTAATGACATCCAGGAGCTGTTGTTCTACTGTTGTAGGTAAAGTAGATGCTCTTCTTCTGTTCCGTCTGCTGACCTGAGGTGTTGATTCAGCAATCAAGGATTGCACTCGAGGGTGGGGTGTAGGGGTGCTAGACTCAAGTCCTGGCAATGGTGGCGTGGGACTGAAAGATCTTTGAGATGCTAATGGCTGCGTGGCGGTAGAAGCTTTTTGAGAAGAGGGTGTAGGTGTGGAGGACCTTGAATGTCCTGTCTTCACATCTCCTTCCATGGCAGTGAGATTCACTTGCTCATTTACATCGTCAGTTATCTCCACTGTGTTTCTTGAGCTGAAAATAAACAACACTATATGTCAGTATAATAATAGAAAAATATTAATCTGTGTAGGTAAAACACAACTTTGGCAATGACATTAATTGTTTTCTTGGATTCATAAGTTAAAAAATGTAAATATAAAGTAATTCGCATACTAACCTTTTGGCCTGCACGACTCAACAGGAAAGACATTGCATTTGTATACTTCATTCTATGATTAAATCATTGAAATCTTACCCTGTTTTTTGCTGCTTTCTGCTTTTTACAAAAGCATCCTGCAGGATCTTCCACTTCTGCTTGCATTTTTCAACTGTGGAAAGCAAAAATATGTGTTTATTAAACTAACATTTTTTTTATCTTTCATACACAGGTTCTTAGCATCAAGAGAACACTTTACAAGCCACCCTTTTCCAGTATCAGGCTTGGGAAGAGCACTGTCTCTGCATATGTACATGACCTGCAGGGCATTTGAGAGACAGATGGTAGACACACATTCCCCTAAACAGAAGGCATGTGGAAAGACATTACCTCCAAATTTTGGTCAAGTGGAACTTTCCAAACTGCCCAGGTGCCATTGTGACCATGTGACCATTACAGTACCTTAAGGGCACTCTCTCACCAGGATAGTCCGGGGGACTGTTCGTCTGGGCGGAGAATGCTGAAATTTTTCACACCTTTATTTGGTTCGGTTCACCTTCACACTGCCAATCAGTAAGCGACTCAAACCACATAGACAACATCACACAGTTACAACAGCTGCTCACTCTAAATTAGCACAAGAAGCTGCTCAGTATGAGCAGCAGTGAGGCAGCGAGCTATCCAGCGTGTTGCTCTGTACATTCAGCAGTACAGAAAAAAGACGGAGAGCGAGAGACTACAATTTGCTGCTGTGGTCACACAGAAGCAGAGCAAGGATTTAAAAGTTTTCAGATCACATATGTCCTTATTTCAATCACTCCCTCTATTTGGTTCATATCCTGTCTCTGGTTTGCTGGATAGTCCATTTGCCTTTCCCCACTGTAAGTGAACTGCACCAGGGCTGAAGTGAACAGAGACCCACATTTTCAGGCAGACCAGAGTTTGCTTGGTTCAGACAAGCACCCTTTTAACTATGGAAGCCTTTACTACAAGAAAACATTCTCCACTGTCCTGCTTTGTCTGGTAGATGCAGACGTTACACATTTGTCCAGGTAAAGAACTTTAGCAGAGCAAGTGATGGAGGTGTACATGCCAGCTCAGCGTTTGGAGGGGGTACAAAGGCTAGACTTGAATGTGCCTCCAAAGAGCCAGATCAGGTGTGCAAGGTCCAATACTCTATAATAGGGTAGGGGATGTTGGTGTCCCCTTGAAGACATATCTAATTAGGCCATTTCCTGGGAACAACATCCCAAGATGAAGGAAAATCTTCTATTACCAACTGTCCCAAGGATGGTAGGTAGAGATCGGTGTTTCACAGTCGGATCACATTGAAACCAGAGAATGTGGAGTCTGCAATGATGGCAGCATGTATCCTGCACAATTACCTCCTGATACATGGGTGAAAACAGAGGGAGCAGAGATTACAGCGTATATGAGAAGCTCTGCCCATTTTTCAGCTCCCCTGAGGGAAAAGTGTTGTGGCAGGACAAAACAGTGTAGAAGAATGGTAAATCAAGAAGCATATCACAAAGACTGTTTTGCCATGTAAATTACAGGTGTAGAATTCAGTGCATTTGTAGTCTTCCGGATGATATGGTGGAGAGGGAAGGTTGCACTAGGCAGAAGGAGTGTGAGTTTGGGGCTGTACTGTTGCTTTTCAGTCATTAGCAGATGCAATCTGCACTACTATCAAAAAGAGCAAGAAGAGCAAGGACCAGCTCATCTCCAAACAACATATCTACTTCAACAGAGCTAGTGAAAATGCATACCACCAGGCTTCTTGCCACTGCTCATGATTGGCAGGTCCACATTGATCTGGGAAAACAGCTGAGGTTCTCAGACCACATTGCAGCCACTCAGCTCCGTTGTTTAAATATCTAAAACAACAAGGCAAGTGATAATGTCTGAACTTAACATCCCATGGGAAGACTGGGTATGACAGTGGAGTAGGCAAATGAGCATAAAATGATAAAGTAGGCAGACGTCATAGTAGAATGGCAAAGGAACACTTTGAGAGCCCATTGCAAAGAATTGGAAGTTGGCTGCCAGGGTTCTGTTGGCTGCTCACTAAGGTCATAGGAGCCATGAAAACATCCTGGAGGCAACAGAAAAGGCCTCCCGTTGGCTGTGGATCCAGAGGGGAAATTCATGGTTGAACCCCAGGTGGGTTTCCCTGGTGAGTGTTTCTACTGATTTAAAGACCCTAAACAACAACGACTCAGGGATCATGCACTTATGACATGTCCAAGCAGCACCAAAAGGTGTAGTCTATGCTTTTTAAAAAGTATACGAGTGAATTGTATTACAAAGTTGCCTACTAAAATCAATTATACATTAAATATATAAACAAGTAAAACTACGACTTCACATAAACATTATCTACATTTATCTTCGGTCACAGACAACATGATTTGAGGGGGTGGTAGTGGGTAATAGAAAGAGAAGAAAAAAAACTTACTATCTTCATCGACAGCTTTGGAAACCTCCTCTCATGCGTTTTCCTTTTTTGGCGTCTTTTAAAGTTGAATTCCATGGATCATAGAGCTCCGTGTGACTTTCCACCTTGACAATCAGTTTGCTGTCATCCAATGTGGGTCCGACGAGTGAAGATTTGAAACATCGCGTGAGTTTTGTTTACACCAACAGAGAGAGACTCTGCCCTTCGCCTGTATAACTGTAAGTTTTCCTGTAGTTGTAGCCTTCACTTTCTCCACATACATCTACTTTGAATAGTTTAAAAAAAAACATAATATTTGTGTTTTTTTATGTATTTTATGTGTTTTCAGCCTAGACACAAAAAACCTGTCAAAGGGGCATCTTGTAGATAAGATAAGATAAGATAAGATAAGATAGACTTTATTAATCCCACATTGGGGAAATTCACTTGTTACAGTAGCAAACAAATGTAGGCAGGCAATGTACAATAGTACTTGTGCAGAAATAGACCAACAAACAACATTATATACAGAAAAGAAAAGGAGGAGGGCTACGTTCACTATATGCAATGTATGCGGTATAAGTACTGCCTTGTTTATAGAATGATGCATAATAGACTTGAAAAAATAGAATACAAGTATGTATAAATACAGTATAATATAGAGTAATTACAGTATGATACAGTATGACATTGTATATTATATAGTATAAATATATGATACAGTATAAGTATAGTATAAATATAGTATAGTATAAATACAGTATAACATAGTATAAATAGTAAAGTATAAAATATAAATATAGTATAACCTGTACAAGTAATGAGCACAATATGGCAGAGGTAGAAGTGGTTGAGTAGTGCAAATAAGTAGGCGGTTATAGTGCTACATTAAGAGTTTTTGGTGTTGTACAGTCTGACAGCAGTTGGGATGAATGACCTGTGGTAGCATTCTGTTTTGCACTGTGGGTGCAGCAGTCTGTTATTGAAGGAGCTGCTTAAAACCCCCACAGTCTCATGCAGTGGGTGAGTGGGGTTGTCCATGATTGATGTCAGCTTGGCTAACATTCTCCTGTCACCCACCTCCTACTATGTATGTTATGTCATATTGCTGCTACAGTGCTAATATTATTAACATTACCTGTCTATTTCTGCTGGAAAACACGCACGTCAAATGTGAAAAATCAGGATAAACAGGATGGATGCGAGTCTCACGCGCATCTGTGCAGTGTGAACGCTCTCATTTGTTAACATGGGGGCCAAAATGAAAACACAACACACACAACGCATCCAGTGTTAATCAGGTATTAAAGGCTCAGCAGTTGGTACGCCAGATACCAACAAAGGCAGTTAACTAGGCTTTCAAAAGGTTTTTACGTATAAGGAAATGCTTCCAAATTGTAACTGATGCACTTTGGTAACAGTGAATGTTAAAGCAACATGTGTTGTCTACACTTAGCCTGTGGTGTGACATTAAACTCCGTTTTACTTACCCTCCTCATCTTCATCATCAACTTCTTTGTCATTCACATCTTCTTCCTCTTCCTCCTTTATAATAAAAAAGGTCAAAGTCATTATTGGCCAATTCAGTTTTCATCATTTTATACATTTAGAATAAAAATCACATTTATTCTCATCTTCCCACCTCTCCACTGAGGTCCTCCTCTTCCTCTTCTTCATTCTCGTCTTCATCCTCCTCTCCCTCTTCCTCCTCATCTCCTGGTGCTGCATCTTCATCATATTCCTCCTCATCTACATCTGGTTGAAATTGTTTGACGGTAAATTATCAGCCCAATGGTCAAATATCCGAATTAAACACTTCAACACATGGGCCTGTGAAGCACTTCATCTGTATAATTATACTCACCATCTTCATCCTCCTCATCATCGTCCAATCCCTCTGCATAAACCTCAGTGTCAGAGTCAGGTGCCTCTTTGTCGTCTTTGTCGTACCCATCCAAGTATGTGAGCTGGGGTAGTAGCTTAAAGACGTTGTCTCTGTATTCGTTCAGGTTTGTCACCTCACAGTTAAACAGATCGAGGCTTTTCAGAGTACCCAGTTCTTTCTGTCATAGGAACCATCAAAGTTCAATCAATAATAAAGCCTGCTGTGCTGTGTCCTGTTAACTTAATGTATTATTACTTACCAATGGCTCTATTGTGCTGAGGTCTTTAATCTTGTTGCCACTGAGGTTAAGATGTGTGAGGTTGGGGCACTTTTCTGCCAGAACTTCCAACCCCCCTGAGATCCTGTTATCGCTGAGTTCAAGCTGTCAATCAAATGAAAAATGAAAATATGCAACAACGAAAAGCCCTAAATGAAACTTGTGTTGCTAAAAAAAAAAAAAACCACTCACCTTTTTAAGTTTATTTAGCTTTGGCAAGTGGGCAACTGTCGTCAAACCAACATTGATTGTGCTTAGAAATTCCAGCTCTTCAAATTCATCTGTTAGACCCTCTATTTTGCCTTCGTTTGAGCGACAGTTGTCAAGCACAAGTTCTTTGACCTGTAGAGCAAACAAACATGTCTGGTCATTGTTTTATAAATTTTGACTCATCAAATGAAAGATATTGTACTCAGTGTGATAGAAAAATCCATGCTGTAAGAAAGGTGAAAAATAAAATGTTTTGTGGAAGCATGACCCTGAGAAGGAATGATTAGATTTTTGTGGTAATTAGGACTGCCCCCCCCCAAAAAAAAAAAAACATTTTCCCATTCACAATAATTCTCATTTGCTTGATTCATAAAATCAAGTTTTAAATATATGCCATTTCCTGTATCCTCCACACAAATATCACAAGACTTGTGAGACTTGGCCACACATGACTGCCATATTTTAAACATAATCAGCATTGCCTGATTATTATTTAACAAATATGCCATTATATGTTTGCTTAAGTTCAAATTTTGTGTATCCTTTGTTATTATCAAACTGTTACATTTTATAAGGTGGTGAGAGAAAAAAAAAATCAGACAAACACATAAAAAAGTAAAAGCACTGTATATCAAAATCACATCACATCAGAATAGATTAAGATAGAGTGAGAGATAAGGTGACTAATTATTATTATTATTTTAATTCCTTTTTGTTTATTTGTTTCATTTTCTACGCACTCCAGTCAACATTCCTCACCTCCACTCTGATCACATACCCTGGTATATACAGTAAAACAGTATTTCTGTTTTTTCTTCAAGTACCAACAGAGGAAGCTTGTGTACCACTGGTGGTACATGTACCACCGTTTGAGATCCATGGGATTAACCCATTTGTTTGACCTCAATTTTTAATGATATACAATAAATTGTGTTTATTTGTAAACAACATGATGAAGAGAAAGTTTGTACCACAGTTTGAAAGCAATGATATTAACCCACTTGGTTGACCTCTAATTGCAGTGACGTACAGTAAATTGTGTTTTTTATAAAAACACAACATGATCAATACTGACATTATTGTTTATTAATATTGAGATACAAGGTTCATTTGCTTCTGTGTTTAAACATAAATGTCATCTTATGTTCCAATCTGGACGTGTTGGACCCAAACATGTGCTTAATCTTTTGGGGCCATAAACCCGTGATGTTTGGGAAGGTCTGCACCCCAGTGGATAAAACCACATAAAGCTAAATAATGCCACTATCTGATTGGATAGTTAACCGCAAGCTTGACGACGACTCAACCAATCAGCGCTCAGGAGCAGGACTACAAAAAATGTGCATCAATAAGCTGTAGGCGCACCAAAGTATCGCGATGCGCTGACTGTCCTCACGTTACGTAAATAATACATTGAACTACTTTTCCCAGTAGAAACAGGCAGCGCAGCGGGTCCTGGTTTGTTTTGACTAGATAATTAGTTAATATGTAATAAGAGATGAGCGCGTGCAGCGCGGATACATATTAGTCGTAACAAGTAGACACCATACACACACACAGACACACGGAGCTACGAATCGTGCACAGAGTCACTAGTGAGTAGGAGGGGCAGCTAAAAGACATTAGATCGCTGCAAGGCAAACGTTTCATTGTTGCTTGTGTTAAAACAGCTGCATCTTGGATTGATGGCGCGTGTAGGCTCCCGTTAATGATCAGGTATGAGGGGTCGTCCGAGGCTTGTGTCGAATAAAAGGGAAATTAATCGGTGTGTTTGGCTTTGCCTTTGTTTCTCGGTAAGATGGCGGCTTGTCCTAGTTCAATTAAACTGGAGCAACAACGCGGCTCCTCGGTTTCTTCCCGTCGGACCATAATCTCATTAAGGTCGGAGATGGCGGAGACTCCTGCTGAACACACATACAGCGGTTCGCCGGGGTGCGGGCGTGTTTCGGCGACTCGTGTGTTCGTGTTGTCGTGGCAGAGCCCGGTTCCCAGGCTGGTGACTGTCCGCGCTAACGCCACAGTCTGTCCGCCGCCTGTGCGCTCTGTGGCGCCGGCTGTACGCGGCTGCGGACTCCCCGCTGCAGCCGCTTGTCTACGCTTTCACGAGAAAAAAATAATAATAATAATAACCAACCCGAGTCGAACCGTACAAGCAACTCCGGGTTCAGGATATCGTTGTGAGGCGACGAATAGAGGTGGTGATCTTTACGCATCACTGATAATTCCGTGCATCATTAACGCGCCAAGAGCGCACAGAAGGCGCATCGAACAACAAGAAGATGAGAGAAAATCGCAAGGTTGATCAAGAGGAAGGGACGCGTTCGTGGATCAAAAGTTACAAATATGGCTTCTCTCACGCTCATTGCCTTGTTTATACCGCTACTGCTGCTGCCGTGGTGCATTCACGCACCGCTTCAACTGAAGCACCAGCTCAGAGCCGCACAAAAGTTCCAGCTGCGCTCCCGCAGCACCTGGACACCACAAACACCGCATACCGCACAGCTCCAGCGTGAGCCCACATCTCCATCACCCTTTAACTTGTAAAAAAAAACTTTGTATCTCCCCCACACCGAGGCATCACACCAAAGAGTCTCCATTAGCAAAGTGGGAAACGTTACCAGCGAGAATGAAGCCCACTTACGTCTGACGGAGTGCGGTTCCGCAACTCTAGATGAATTCTTTTCTTCATGTCCATCCTGGTTCCGCGCGCGCCCCCGATGCGATTCACACTTTTAATAATTACTGCAAATGGAACTCGCACCTCCAGAGCAAGCTGCTGTTGTTCATTCAAACTTGATCCGCTCGGTGGGCGGGAGCTAAGCGCGGGATTGTCGTCACCGCTGACCAATCACAATGATCGAAGGAAGAGGCAACGGATTTACAGAAGCGCGGGCCAATGGAGCCGCCCATGTGAAACTGGGTGGGGTTTTGTTGATGAGGTTAGGTTGTTTGTTAACTGAAGTTTGGATAGATGATTTTCTGTGTACTTACAGGACTCTGTAATGTTTTAAAATAAATTGGTGCAACAAGAAGTGGATGCTTCATGGTCGCCTGTGTATTTTTGTCCTACGAAACATTCAAAACATAATAAAAAAACAAATAAATATAAAATCAAAAACATCCAGATCATAGTAGAACAAGAAGAATGGGATTGAAAGTCTGAATTGTGTTTGTAATTCAAACTTAATGCAAAGATATTTAAAGAGATGGGGGACTTGAACATCTACAATCTGTTATGACCTGGATACTTATGGAGATAATGTTAATAGGTGATGAATGATTTCAAATTCACAGTGATGCAATATTTACCCACTTATTGTAAGAATTACCATCACAATTTACACCGTGAAAATAAATACAGCACAACAAAGCAGTCACAAATTCAATCACACAATGGACAAAAACACAAGAAAAAATACGCAGAATAAATTGTGAGGGGGGGAACAAAAAAGAGGTGTCATACTGAAAGGTGTGGAAAAACATTTGCAGGTAATTTCCATCAGCAAAAAATACAATGACAGTAATAATAATAATAATAATACAATAAAATGTTTATTCACAAAATGAATGCAATCACAAAAAAAAATTTTTTAAAGGTAATCTTTCAGCTTCTTCCTTTAGGGGTCACCACAGTGCATCGTCTGCTCAACTGTCCTCATGTCCTCCATCACAACATCCATGATCCTTTTCTGGTCTTCCTATTTTCCTCCTCTTTCTATAATAAAAACAGGCTATTTTGGAGCTTTTTAAACACTGTACGGTTGTAGTGTGTCTATGTTTACAGTACACAACAACACAATACAGGAAGTTGTGTCTGACCTTTTGGAGCTCACTCTGGGCACCAGAATAAAATTACAGGTCGTTTTTTCTTACATTGTAAATGATACACTCTTGCATTTCCCATCCAAACCAAGTCAAAGTCGATACTGCACACACTGGTGTGTTCTTTAAACAAAGAATATTAAATGTGTAATTTACTATTATGGTTGCCTAGGTAACCCTCATACAGATCCAAAGGAGATAAGGATGATGCCAGTCTCCATTCAGATAAAGAAGCATCAGAGTCAGCTTTAACGCTTAGTGACTAACCTTTGGTGATTTTTTTAAATGTTACTATTCTGAGAGTGATCAAATAACACTTCACCAAATGCATTTACACCTGGTATTAACATGCATCTCCCGTTCCCACATCAAGATCTGATTGCCCCCCATGTGCTGCCATATTGACAACTATGTTAGCTGCACATTACATGAATTTGCACTACTGTATGGACTCCTCATTGCTTTTTGACACAGGGGAAGAAATCTTCAAAAAAAGCAAAAAAACTGACAAAAATAAAGGAGACTGTGCCGTTTTCTCTAAGACATCTTCGACATCTTTGTTGCCACCAACATATTTCTGCTCGTAGTTGTCATGGGTGGAGCAGAGAGGCATCTGAGACTTGTTGCATTTACACTTCTGTTCAAGGTGATCTCAATGGGTCTCCTACCACCTCCTGAAGTGGTTTGGCAGATTGGATAACAATCCGTCCTCGGGTGTATTTACACCTGTAATTACAAGTGGTCAGGCGCTAGCCGATTTTAATCTGATCACAGAAAATGCATTCTAATGCCAGGTGTAAAGGGGACCTATTTGATCTGACAGAGCGGCTGTTTGTGAGAAAAATGAGAGGCAGAAGCGTCTCATGCCTGTCACATATCTATCTCTTGCATTTCTCATCCAAACACTGCCAGAGTTGACACTGCACATACACTGATAGCCTTAGTCAAATGCCAAATTTGAAGCCTGTCAAGCAAACCATTGGACATAAATGCAATTAGAAGGCAGACGGGCATTCATTGAATTAATAGAGATTATTATAAGTGCGCCCCCAAATCCTTTTATGTGGGCTAAGCTTTACAAAGAAACACTCACTTAAATAAGAAATTAATGCAGTGATATTTAACCATGTCTGACCATTACTCAGATTAAATTATCTCAGTTAATTTCCTCTCTCCAACATGAGAGGTTTCATCCACAAGGGGGAAGCAAAGCCTCTTTTTTTTCCATTTTTTACAGCCTAATTCTAGATACATGAAAACACAAGTAAAGGTTGATGGGGAGGGACTTTAATTCTCTTGGTGTGAACAGTAACGTGTCTGGTGTGGCTGTTGGTGTTGAGTGATGTGAAGAGAAGATAATGAAGTCTCTAGCTCACAGGAACATTTGTCTGCCAAATACAAAACACATGCCAATAGTTATCATGAGGGAGCACTGCCTGTCTCTACATCAGAGTCTTACTGCTTCTCTATAAATACTGTGCATATTCATGATAAGGAGACATGTCTAACTGTCAATAACCAGCCCATACAAACCACTAACTTTTTTCTATTTTGTCAACATGCTAATTATTTTGTTAATAAGAATTTCATTTTCACTCTAAATGCTTGTTAAATCAACCAAAAGATTATACTGTTATATGTCAGCCAATTTAATACTCTCACTTGAGAGGCTTTAACCAGAAAATACAATACCTATCATTTAATGCTCGGCTGAAATGGTTACTGTTATCATGTTTCTGTTTAATTTTTAATCCTCTAGCTGATTAACCATCTAATTACCTTATAGCTCTACAACACATCAGCACTCTGCTCCACTTTGTCAGTGTCACACTGCAGTATGAAAGCAGGACATGCCTCACTGAAAATGAGGCTAATATAAACAAAGAGAAACATCCGCCATTTAATGGTTGGCTCTATTATTAAGTAAATTTGTATTTACTGCATTCATTCATTCATTTATATGTATGATGAATGTTAATGAAAAAGAGATTATAAATACAGTGTGTTGTAATATGCATATAACATGTAATAAAATGTAAAATCTAATTAAGAAGCTTTACTATTAGGAAATATCTGATAAAATTTGAAAATTGAATATCACAATTTTATAAACATTATGATACAGTCAATTACACAAAAATGAACATTTAAACTCTGTTTGGCACCAAATCTTGATTTTGTTCCCTCTAATGCACTGGTAGATAAGAGCAACAACAACATAATAGTAATAAAGTTTTTCTTATTTCTGATTTTTGGTTTTGGCATTTAGTTGTGATTGTTAAGGTTAGGGTGAGAGGTAAGGGAAGACATTATACAGTATGTCTCACTAAAAATGCTGTACTATAGTGTAAATAAAGTGATAAAAAATCCACATTCTCCAGCCGCTGTGGGTTTTGAGAGAGTCTGAGAGAGCAGGAACACCTATTGGTTGTTTCACTACACCTACTCTGCATTTTTCTTTGGTGGGTGCACTCACAAAAAAAACTTCTTATGCTGCAAAAAATCGTCTAAAAGTGAGACAAACAATAAACACAATGAAGTTGACAGTTTGAGAGATGAACAGATTGCTTGGTCATAGGTCAAGTATGAGTGTGTCTGTCCATGCTCACCTCATAAGAGGACCTCAGGACTGACACCAGCAATCCCAAGCTTCCAAAAAAACCTGCCCACTGCTTTAAGTGTCAGTCCTCTGCATTCACAAGTCAGATTTTGAAATTAATGAATATAAACATGTGAGAAAAGGTATGCACAGGTTTAACATATGAAAACAATGAGATGTATGTCAAATTGCCTTTAAAAACAGAAAAAGAAAAATATTCATTTAGTTGGCATGTGCAGTTTATGTGCCACAAGATGGCGACATTTGTCAACAAGAGATTACATTGACAGACTGTTGAGGTTACTAGAAACAATACGGGTTGTAAAAAGGTTGTAAAAAGTTGTGTTTAAAGGCAGAAAAGATAAGTACTTGACACGTTGAGTTCACCTTGAACAGGTCACCGAACACCTTCTCTTAAATATATGTATTTGTAACCTTCATTTACAAAGAAAATTACACTTATTATTTGTCCATTTTCATGGCATAAAAGTGAGATTCAGCTCGTCACTCACACTTTATGCAGCTGGCATTTTATCTCTCACATGCTTAAATGTTTTTTCATAGTGCCACTTAGTTGTCGGTTGTGATGAGCTCGTATCCCACAAGCACAGCTGTCATCATGAAGTGGAAAACCTGAATGCTCTTGATTAGAGTGAAGCTTTCCCTCTGTCTTAACGATGTGACATTTTCAGAATGGCATGATTTTTAGATGCATCTTTCAAGCAGGTGTGTTTATCTCTTGGGTAAAGTCAAGAAAGCAGCTTTACCATCAAGGCCTCGTTTCACAGATTTTCTTTGTGTGAAAGCTTTACTGCATCAGGGCATAGAAAGTGTAAAATAAGTCAAACATGATACGTGTGGCTGTTTTATAATATAAAAGTAATCAAGAGTTTTTCCCAAAGAAATGTTAGGAGAGATTTGTTTTTTCTTCCCCTCTTCAAATACTCTGAGAGCATTAGTGTTTCAGATGTAATACTATTTCACATTTTTGGTTGCTTTTGGATACAATTGATCACCTATATGCTTATTGTTCTTTATTATAAAAGTCAAAAGGGTTGATCAATTTATCTATGTTTTTTTTGTTGTTGTTTTATTCTGACTTTTCTTGGTGGTTGTCAGCAATAACGATGTAACATGATTTGTTTGCTGCATCCATCATCAGTGGGGGAGCATTTGTATGTATACAGCAGCAGCAGCACTGCGGTGGGTGAGGTAAGGAAGCACTTGTCCCACCAAACCACTGAATCACCAGGTTTTTTTTAAGTAAGAGAATATACATCTGTTTTTCTTTTTGAGTCCTCCTTTTTGTTTTCAGTCATACACCAACCTGTTTGCGACCATTTAGTGACTAAAGGAAATCACTGAACTACATGAAAAGAAACCTTGGCCACAACTGATACTTGGCTTTTGTCAAATAACGAACCACCATCTATTCTGACTTCAAGGTCAACGTTTTAAAATAAGCGTCCTGCTGAGCCAAATTTTGAGGATTTAGGCAAGAATCAACCACCTGCACTATAGTCTAGATTAGTGTACAGTGTACATTTAGCCCATTTTAAAGGACAAACTCTAAATGAAAGTGTCTTTTAATAAGGTAATTTTCAAATACTAAAAACTGCATTTAATTATAATCTGAATGAATGAATGAAATGGCTTCACAGAACAACAATTGCCTCTAAGTACATTCAGTTATTGATGTGAGTTATTTACCGCAGAATCAATAACTTAAAGCTGCTTACTCCTGTCAATAAATCCCTTTTCATTGAGAGTGTGACACATGCAAACATGATGGATGATCAACTTAACGAAGTACAAGAACGAGTATCAGCTAGACACTGACCACTTTTGTTTGTAATGAGTTGTACCATTGATGTGTACACACAGTGATTTACACCTATCAGTTCACATATCTATGGCCTCATTCTAACAGACGGGAACATCAGTGTCCAAAGTAGCAGATCACTGAGATATCACCCACCGGTGCCTTTTTGCAGCTTTTATGTTTTTACATTGGAAGACAACATATTTGGATGAGAGGGTGGAGCTGGGGATGAAGTGAGGGGTTGCTCTTACTGAGGGGAAAGGGAACCGACGGGTGCAATCACAACAGAGCCATGCCCCAAAGCATAGCCGACCTTTTAATATATTTTCCATTGAATGAAGCCTCAGTCTGATGCTCTGTCTCTCCTCTCATCCATCATCTGTCCTTCTGTCTGTCTGTCTGTTAGCAAAATAACTCAAAAAGGATTTAGGTGAAACTTTCAGGAAAGGTATGTAATGGGACGAGGAACAGACGATTAGATTTGGGTGGTGATCCGGATCGCTGTCTGGATGCAGGATTTTTGTGAAGGACTCTGTATCATTGCTTGGCGGAGGCCTGCGCTCTCCGAGTGCTTCTAGCTACATTTGTGATGGTTTGGCTCATCTGACTATTGCAAATGAGGAAGCCAACACAATGAAGTTGCATCAAAAACAAATATTTTTTCAAAAAAAATGTAACTTATTCAAAATGTACTAGAAACGAAACTACAGAGAAAATCAAAATTCCAGCTGTTTCCATGATGGTGTCAGGGAGGTGATGTAGATGAATTCAGTTCTGAATCAAACAGACATTTATATATGTTTAAAGATTCTGCATTACACTTTTAAACTGATGAAAATATTTTAGGACCTACCTTTTAGCCAAAAGGAATTCACTTCTTGTACCTTCTGTGATGAGAGCAAAATGAGCACTCAAGACCGACATTGTCAGTGCACATTTATTATTTATGTTAATGGATTCTGGCAGTTTGGTGATAGTACCTTGTAATGCAACACCCATGCAGGACAGGAAGATGATAAACACACACTAATCTCCTCTAGCATGCATCCTAAACACACTGCTTCCTGGCCATGTGATGCCTTCCTCTCACATCCAGCTGGAACTGTGAAAACTGTCACAGGCTTTACTCTTCATTCTCAGGGGTGTTCAAGAAAGACACTGAAATACAGTTAAAAAAAAAAGAATCCTCTTTGCAATTATTTTGGGTGTTGTTTAGTCTTCCACACATATTTAATTTTGTATCTTGTGCAGATTTTCTCAACTATAACATGCGCCACTGATTATCATAAAAAGATTATCATAAAAAGGATACCCATATATTCCACAATCAATGAAATTAAAAGCAGATTTTTCTTAAGGGACACTGAGAAGCTTTGAGTGTTTAGTTCTGAACTACTGAAATTAAGAGTTCAAACATCCTTTTGTTTAATCACATGCTGAGAAGCTGACAAGAGTAATGATGCAATACACACAGTAGGCTGAAGAATAACAAGAGAAAAATAAGGTCAAATGCATCTTAAATGGCAGTGCACTCAGAATGGTGCTACATGCAGTTAAAATTTAATGGAGCCTCTCCATCCTGCTCAGCTGAATCAGTCATATGTCAGTAACTACATGTTTATGCCCTTTGTTTGGGATTTCCTTCCCACCAAACATTACCTGCTTTGTTCAGCAAGCCTTCATTGCTTCCTATCAGCCTCTGCCTCAGTTTAGAATCAAACTGGAATTGGACACATGAATCTAGTTGCAAGGCCAGTCTGTTTAGACTGTGTGAACATTCACTCACAGGTTCTGTAGGTAGAGTTGGTCCACCACTCATCTGAAGGTTTGCTTCTTGGTCCCTCTGCTGCATGTCAAATTGTCCTTGATCAAAGTGCTAAAACCGAAAGAGTCATGACAACCATGCTGGCTGTGCCACCGGTGTGAAAACGAGGTGATATGCAAATTGCAAGTGGCTTTATGAGTGCAAATGTTATATTCTTTGAGTTAGAAAAGTGGTACATATAAATGCAGTTAATTTAACACAAACCAACATATCTCACTGGGTTACAATATACATTATAATGAATATAAACAGTGCACACACAACCTAAATTATGTTTGTGTAATGAAAAAATAGATTTTACAGCTTCTCTACTTTCTGTTGTTAACGACATACTTTAGCAATGTTGATCATTTAGATTATTGAATGGATTGGCTTGGTTTATGATTACCAAAGAATCCTGCCTTGGTGACCCCTGACCCCTTATTTTGCACCAAATACAGGTTAACATTTTCACTTTATGGTAACTACCACCATATTAAAGTTTGCCCTTTTATGGTCTCAGTGTCAAACATATTTGTTGAATTCAACGGTTTATCATCAGATAGCTAAAAAAATTAGTGGCATTTGCATCAGCCTCATATGAACTTTGTTTTAACAGTAAGTGGCAAACTCTGTATGTACTGTTCTGTAATGGGGAACATCAGCATCTCAGCAGTTGTACTGACACTGACCTGACTGACATTCATCAACAGTATTCGTTCCAACACATACAGAAGCACCATGCCTCCTTCTCTTGCATTTCAAATACTCTGACAGGCCACACAAGTGAAGAGAGGCACTGCAGACATAAAACTATTCATATTTGTGTGGATTCTGCTATGCAACACACATGATTTTTCTCACTGTTTATGTTTTTAACATCCTGACCTAATTTACATAATTTCCATTATGCCATAAGAGATGGCTGTAAGCTTCATAAGATGTTCTCTCTTTCACTCAGGAGTTCCTTCTCTCCTCGTGTAGAAAATGAATTCTTCTCACTTGGTTTCATGATAAAATTCATAGGTGTAGCCCTGCTGTTAATAACTGTCGTATAGTATTTGATGATTGTATAGCTCTTTGAAACTATACCACAATGGTGATTATGATGTATTTTAGTGGGCATGGCTTTGTATAAAACATTCAACAAACAGATACAGGCTGTGTTACAAACTGTGCAGATTCCTCACTTGCTCACTAAGTACTTTATTCGGTGCAGAAGTAAGATGATTCATATAGTGAGCAGAGTGCAGCCCCGACACAGTAGTTTGAAAACAAATATTCATCACTGATTCTAGATAAAACAAAGCATGACAGGCTTCCTTGGTGAAGTCTAGACAACACAAAATATGCATCCACTGACAAGCGTACAGACTCAAGATTTGTCAAAGACCGCTTAGCTCGATGATGGATAACCAGCGAAAGGAAGCAGAGCTTTCATTCAACTGTCAGGAGGCACCTGTCTGCTTCAGCACTTATATAATGCCACTTTTAAAACAATAACCAGAAATGCTTCAAGGTAATAAATAATAAAAGTGACTTGTTGCAAAAATCAATGTACACACAAACTTGTGTAACAGTTTAATCTTGCAGTCTTAGAGTTTTGCATTAACATAAATCTTCTGTTAATGTGACAGTTTTGAGATAACTATTCAAGGTGCCTTCTATATATTTTATTCTTTCACGTGTGTATTTATTAGTCGTAGAATTAGTCATAGTTCATTTTGCATTTATTTGAAATTTTCTCTTTAATCTTTTATCTCTGAATCGATGGCAGGGTTTGCTACAATGCATGGTGAAGACCAAAAATTCACTCATCTTCACAGTGAGTTTTTAATAAATTTGAAGTGAGCCGGGAGAGTGGGAGTGCATTTGCATGCAACAATGTAAAACTAAGATTGTTTCTTGACTGCATTCAGCTATTTTTTTTTCACTGGTTAAATAGCATGTTCATCGTAGAAAATGTTTATAAAATCAACAAGCCAATGGGGCATTAATATTTTATGATATCATTAGGGCAGATAAAGAGAAAGATAAAAGTTATGCTCATGCTGCACTTCGGACACTCGGCTCCATCAGCGGTTGTGTCTGTGTTGAATATTAATCTGAGGCTCCGACACTCATTCTTTGGCTATGAGGTTCTACATGGGCTGTTGCTATAATTTTGTGGTGACTCATGGATGCTGCATACAATTTTGTTTTGGATACCTAATTTCAGTAGAAAATGTGTGCTATAGATCACATTTGCCTTAGTTTGTGTCATTAATTTCTCTCTGGTTGAATTAGACTATTTGTGATAAATGTGTTTCTATGCACCAGTAAGGCATACAGTATTATAAAACAGGACAGCACATGGGCAGTGCATTTCTACAGTCACACTACATCCAGTACTGCATCAGTTATGTCCCATGGAACCTTGTGTGAAAATTAGCATTTGATTATTTCCCTTTGCTGGCCCTCGTCTTCCATTAGCACCACAACTTTATTGTTCCCAAGGACTAAGAATGTAAATTAGCAGAGCAACTAACAAACTGTTATCAATCTCAATGGTCTCTATGGGTCTTTGTTTATTTTATGAGGAGGCCGCTCTTCAATGGTGCACATTATGTTAGACTTGGCAGAGCATGGGCTGGTACAAAATAAGATGTGGCAAATAAAAAGGACACATATCACTGAGTGGCATGGCGTTGGGAGATAAATGGTAAAATAGCAACACTTTGGTATGGCTGCATAAGACTTTTATTTTGAATGTCACATCCACATCTGGATGCCCCTCCTCCCTCTATCTGTGTCCATGCAGCACTGTCTCTCAGTTCATTTCTCTTTCTTGTGCCTGGGGTAGATATCAGATAAAGAGAACCCCACATTAAAGGGGTGCAGTAACTCTCCTTTTCCAAAAAGTAAAATGAGGAACAGTGTCAGCATACAAATAGCACAGATCAAATGAAAGGTAGGGGTTTGAGCACCTTATCTCTCACAGTCAGTCACTTTAGAGTTGGTTCCTGTTACAAAGGCTCACAGAGAAGACTGTGGCCTCAGAGATCCCCCCAGCTATCCATCTGGCTGCTTTGGAAACAGGTACCTCTCACACACATGCAAAATTAAGCTTTAGCTTCAATATGTCATTATTCTCTGAGGTAACCTATATTACAGCAACAATAAAGTAACAGTAAGGTAATAACCAAGTAATATGGTAATTCAATTTTATAGTTACCGACAACTGTGGGACATCAATTCACAAACATTTTCATGTGAAGATATTGCACTGATTGCAGCTTATAGCAATTCTCATGACCAAGCTATTAACTGGATAATAGTTTGAAAATATTATTTCCCTGTTATATTATTATCACACGTTTCCATTATTACATCCAAGCTGTAAATTGTATTCAAAATAAGATGGTATTTTCATATTATTTTACTAGTATTCCTGTCTTCAATAGCTTCTTTCTTCAGCTATGATGTGTTTAATCACCTTTCATCATCCAATGATTGCTGCTTCTTCTTCTTTTTTCAAACACAAAATATGATTAAAATGTGAGAGCTTCATCTTGTTTTGGTAACCAAAAAAGACCATGTTGGAATAAGGGTGGAGGTGAGGAAGAAGAGAGGGTGAATCGTACTGAATGCACCAGGACCAGTGGGTAATCAGGCCTAGAAAACATATCCTCCTTCATCATTTATTTTTCTCTAAATGGGACCATGATTTACAAAATTTACTTGATACAGTATTGAAGAAGACCTGAAATTGTAGGAACTGAAGCAACAGACTCCTTGAATACAGGTTTTAGGCACTTCAATCTTGGAATCCAGACCCTTGTCTTTATATATAGCTTGTTTACTGTCTTGGCATGTCAACATTTACAAATTCACACTTAAAATAATGTAAATAACTGAGACTGTTGGGAATGTCCTAGGTGCTTACTCATGAACGTATTAGACAAATCAAAATTTTGAACTAGATGAGGAACTAAACCGTAACTCTTCATAGAGACACTTCACTGCAATCCATTTAGTATAGCGTTAATTTGTCTCACACACAACCTCAAGGTGGCACTACATTCAAAATATGAAGTTCATCTGGGATCAGTTACTGCCTTCATAAAATATGGTGCCATTGGATCCATGCGTTATACTGTAATGGGAGGAAATACCCAACCAATCCAGTATTGGTTGGGTATTTCCTCCCATTACAGTAGCCTGTATACACCCAGTAATTCAGAATAAGTTGACATGGAAGAGAGTCTCAGTGAAAACAAAAAATATTTTTCAAAGTTAATATGTTGCAGTCTTGCATCATCCATGCGCTGCACCCCTGTTCTGCTTTCCTGTGATGATATCACTCACTCACTCACTCACTCACTCACTCACTCACTCATCTTCTACCGCTTTATCCTCCACATGAGGGTTGCGGGGGGTGGACTGCTTCTATTCATTCTCATGATGTATTATAAATGATTTGGTAACCACAGTACACTGACGAGTGGGGAAAGTCTAATTTATTCAAGCATTTGCTGAAATATACAAATAAAGTGCCATGCAAAGCACATTAAGACATAAAAACTGCACTTTATAAAACAAAAACACAATCGAACATTTCAGCAGTGTTACCTCAAACAGGAGCCTCAAACAAACATGACGACAAGCTGTGGACTTGAATGACAGAACACTTCCATCAGCTGAGTCACATTTATAACCCAATCTAGTGCTTACACAAACAACTCTCGACTTTATTTTCATAAAGTGTTTCGTTACCAATCCTGGTCCTGGAAACACTGCATCACTGGGGGCAGATGAGAGAAAACATCAGTCTACAGTATATCACAACAATCGTAATTCTGATAATGTTATCTACATCAGTCAAATGTGCTTTCAATTGCTACAACTAAGATTTAATGGATTTCGCATTGCCTATGGATCTTACCACATTACTTTTAACGTCATGCAAAATGACGTTAAAAGTACTATTTGCTTTACGATAGATTTAGATTTCTGTGTTTTATACATTTGAAACCTGCCATCTGTATTGGAGAAGAAGGACAGGAACCTGACACATACATTACGAGCCAGGTAGCAAGAAGTCAAATAACTACAAAACGGTTGTTTAAAGATTTACCAGCAATTTCAGAATGGGTAGAAATAGTCCAGGAAATTTATGACATGCAATGTCTAACTTTCTCTTTGATACATAATTCTCTAATTGATACATAATTTTATGCAATTTTATGCATAAAAACTGCTGTGAACTACAGGTTCTACTAGAAAACAATGATACCCCAAACTCTTTGTTCAAAAATGTAGCGATCCACCTCAACAGGATCATTTAACTTAGATCCTGAAGCTTAACTCAACTGTAATCCATAAGGACAGGGTAAATAGGTTTGTTGGTTTTCTCTGAGGTGAGACACCATTTTTTAAAACAATGCGTCATTTTTTGAACATAAATTACAGCATGTGCAACACTATTTGCACCCTCATCATTCTCCTCTACCACTGGAATAGTGAAATTGAGTTAAGATGGAGTGAGAGATAAGTTGACTCTAATTATTATTATTATTATTATTATTATTATTAACTCTTGTCAAAAATCATCAACTCCACTCTGATCACATACCCTGGTGTATACAGAACAGTATTTCTGATTTTCATCCAAGTACCAACAGAGGAAGCTTGTGTACCACTGGGGATACGTCAACCACAATTTGAGAACCATTGATCTAGATTAAACTTGCTCTTGTAAATACACTATCATGATGTTTAGTAAACATGTAACATGTTGGTTGAACTGAGGATGGTAGTATTTTTTACAACTTATGATATTTATGATATTTCTGGTTAAGTGTTTTACTGTTTAAATTTATTTATTTATTTATTTATTTTTGCTCATAGATGTTTTACTAGAAGATGACTTACTTTTTTGTAAAACGATAAAAACAACTATTTTTGTGCAATCTATTTTTTCCAATCATGCACGACGCTTAACAAGTAACACAGAACAAGGCTTTTTAATTGGTTCATAGACATCTCGGACCTCTCGTCGGGTCTCGCGATATCAAAGATCCTTCCCAATGAGAAGCAGATCAGAAGCTGCAGTCAGTCGCTGTTGTGGCTGAGACGCAGCACTTCCAGTCCACTTCACTGATAAGTCCATGTTGCAGCTCGAGTTTAATCAGAGCTATTTCGATCTAACCGACGGAGCCGAGATAATTACCACTGTCGTCACGGAACAACGGCTTGCTCTTCAGGACACATTTACTACTTCAGGTAAGGTTGGTACCTCTTGTTGGCGTCCTCGGTCCAGACATGCAGTGCTAGCTGATATTTCCTACCACAGTTGACTTTAATATCAACACAAAAACGTTTAAATCCCTCCAGCTATCCTCTCCCTTTCAGTCACAGTGTATCCCGGCGAAATCATCATGTCTGTGGTTTAACACCTCGGCTTGTCGGCTTGTGTCAACGGAAGCAGAGGAGTGCACTAACTTCAATTCTGATTGTTGGCTGTCTTTAAAAAGCATTTCTCCGTTAGCTGCTATGCTAACAACACAACCGCTAAGGATAAAGTAGCTGTTGGTTGGTTGGTTGGTTGGTTGGTTGGTTTACCAGCTAGGTGACGATAATGTCGCCTCTAAAAATATGCGCTCTACCTTATCGTCCTCCTGTAGAGGTTGTGATGATGTGGCTGCACGATGAACCATGGCAGGCGTTCGGATGGATCAGCCTAAAAACTGATTAACTCAACTTGTGCCACCGGTCTATTTTTTGGTTTTAACCTAAGTTAGCTGAGGGTTTCACTAAGTGTGTTTTATATTTCTGCAACTCAGAAGTCACAGCATTGTGCAGAAGTTTAAGTAGAGTGAGCATTATAATATTTAAATATTCCTATTCTGTCAATATTTAATGGGACCTCACTTTGCACCAATTCTCCGAAGTACATTTTAATTTTTTATTTTTTTTCATGTTAAGTTTTGGTAGGCTCTTCTGAGCATCTTGGAGCGCTTAGAATGTGGATTTCGTCTGTCTCAGTAAATCTCAGATTTTCATTCAGTTTGTTTCCACCCACTGCTGTTAAGCAAATATTATTATTGTAGCAATATTTGCGTCTTCCAACTATTTTGAGTAACGTTGAGCACACACACATTCCTCATGTCATCTGCGTGTCTACAATGTTTCCACTCAACTGATGTTTCAATCACATCGTATCTAAACATCATCCTATGTTTACTGAATCTGTTTTCATTGCACTTAATTCATATGTTTTAGGTCCGTGACATATTTACCTCATACCTCAAGTACAGAATCTTATATGCTACATTCAAAGATTATTATTTTATTTTTATTTACTGTGTTTCTATTCAGGGGATTTAAGTGCAAATTTGAAATAACAGGCTGATGGAAACACACAACTTACTTTTACCGATAATCCAACTTTATGCTGTATTGTTATGTTTGCATGAGCTGCTAAAACAATATTCCACTTTTATTCTTGTTTTCATGTACTGAGCACAGTCATATGTTTTTCTTTTGGGGGGATTTATAGATTATACATTTTTTTTTCTTTTTCTTTTTTTATTTAGATTTTTATTTCACGAGGTAAAAGGGCCATTGCGATTGAGATTTCATTTACAAGGGTGATCTGGTCAGTAGTAGACAGTGGTTTAAAAGTGCAAACAGGTTGACAGTTAAAGAGCAGGAGTTGTGACCGCAGTGACAACTTTAAGAATACAGACACTGAGCTTTTCCTCTACAATTTTGATTTTAATTATTTAAGTCATTAATTGTTGCTTACAGACTCCATGACTGGACACAGGTGTTCAGGAAAATAACTCTCATCTACTTAGCATTCATGAAAAAATTCAAGAACATTGAACTCAGGGTAAACATTCATATGCTCTGCTGTAAATTGTGCAGCAAGCAAGCAAGAGCAAATAATCAAAACAATGTCAAAGACTTATATGTTGGAGCTTGTGTCACCATGTTTTCTCTCGATTCGCATAACCACACATGGCAAACCTATGTGGCGGGGAGGATGCTAGCAAGAGGTCATGTGATCATGTAGGCCCACCTGTGGTCTTGTGACACTGCATCAAGTGTGGCTTCTGCAGCAGCGCCTTCAGGGAATGTGGAACTTCGATGCGCATTTCATTGGTTTTTGTTAAGTCATTTGAATATTTCAGTAATCTCATCTATTATGATATTATCTTAGACTATTTATCTTGTTCACCTCTGATTACATCCTTTGCATTGAAAATGCTACAGGAAGTTTCAATCAAATTAAAATGTATATAATGTGAATACAATTAGAATACTCCACACAGCTGAATCTGATTATGGCTTATTCCAGGGAAGACCTTATACTTTATGTTTTCTTTTTATGAATGGCTGAAAGGGAAAAGATCATGTACGTCCAACTGAGCTTCTGTGGTAACAGTAAACGTGCAATGACACAAACTTATTTTTAGTTTTCAGTGTCATCTTAGTCTAATCCCTCTGCTTTGGTTACTATGCACCTGTTAACAGTGACTATTGTTAAGTATCTACATAGTTGGCATTGTACTATTATGAGGACACTAACTGCTCATATCCTTCCAAATGTCAACCAAAGAAGATAAAACATGGTCTGTTGAAATATGCTACAAAGAACAAATCCTTGCTATTGTGGAACTATTGAAGTAATTTTGAGATCAAAGATTGACAGAAGTTGACAGTTGATTAATAAAGAAGACCAGAATGACTCAAATGCCTCGAGGAGACAGAAAACTTTTGTTTATTTGCAGTTGAACAATGTGGAATAAGTTGAACATCATAATACTGGCGACGAAGAGAGATTGTACATTATACTTGAGTACCAACAACCAATTAGTCTCACACTGCCTAGACCAAGCAGTCATATTGCAAGAATTTTCCTTCCCCTCTGATCCTGAGTTATGCTTTTAAGGGGCCAGTGTTTCCAAGATGATGTTTTTACAGAACATTATGATTATGACCATTGACCTTTACAATGTAACCACTTCTTCGTAATTGCCTTGAATATGTTTTGTGACACCACACTGACCTTTGACCACCAAAAATGTATTTTTGGTCTCAGTTACCTTGACCTTTGATCACCAAGATTTCATCTGTTTTTCACTGAGTCGCTGAGTTCTTCAAGAGAACATTTGTGCTAAATATGGACAAAGTCCCCTAAGGGAACATCAGACATTTCAGGTTCGTGAGAATGGGATGTACAAATATGGAAGGAAAACGCACTGCCTCCAACTATGACTGGCACTTGCACTGAGACAGAAACAACTTTGAGATGCATTCATCTCCACACCTGACAAAGTAGTCATTTAGACAGAAGTATTAATCAACAGCTTTATCAGCCCTTCTTAGATGTATTAAGGTGATTTCCTGCTGTAATGCAAAATGTACCTCTTCTGAAGTTACTCCCTCCAATGGATAATGCCATGTTGCATGATGTTGGTCTTATCCACTGTCATGCTACACTTCTTTTCCATATACTTTGTCCTGGGGCATGTTGCTGTTTTTTCATAGCTTCTGGTTTCTTGGCTGGGTGTATTTACACAGCTTTACAAATTTTTAATAACTGTGTGGTATTAACAAGTCACATGTAATCTTAAACCATATTCCTCCATTTAGTTCATCGTCTTCAGAAAATATGAAAAACAGACAGCAGAGAGTCTGCTGCTATCTTCTGAATTTGGCAGAGTTTTGTTTTATGTCTCTGCTCTGATTTATTGTTGTATGTCCTTCCAACGCCATTTCAGTCTCCTCCCCAATGAGTGCCATTAATCAGCACATTTCACCAGACTTCTTATTTTGAATGAGTGGATTTAAAACATTAAGAAGCACAAGACAGAGAGCTGTCAAGTTTTAAATTGGTGATGTATTTGTATCCTTTTTTTTGTAGTTTTTGTACTGTGAAGACGTAGCAATAGAGAAACCGGTTATGCAGCATGTAATGTAACATGTCCAGGCTTCTGCTTTGTACACACTAGTAATTACTATCCCTAAACATTAGATATCTGTGTTTCCTTTGATCTGCACCCTCCGAATAATGTAGCTGCCTATTCACATATCGTTATGCTTATACTTTTTTATGTTCAGTCCTAACATGTTTGTCTCAACTAGAATCAGCGGGAGAAAGATAAATTGTAATATAACATATTTGTGTCTTTGGCAGTTGTATATCTGTAGATCTTATTATTACACTACTGATCACTTTATCATCTGAGCAACAATTTATTTCAGCAGATGTGACCACTTATTAGATGTAAAATTATCTTGGATTGTGCCTACATGTAGTCCATCCAGAGTAGGTGACCTGCACAACATTTTTTGTTCACAGCTGTCTTAGATTTGTACAGAACTATTGTGTTGTTTTCTGTTACTTAGTAAATCATCATACATTTGGGCTGAATCATTTGATTTCTCATTTTGAAATCTTGAGAGTGCATATGTTTAATCTGAATCTTTTTAAAGGAAAGGTTTGTTGCTGAAAGCTGGTTCTCTCTTCATGCTCTTAAAACTCTCCCATCTGTTTGTCAATGAGCCCCCCTCCTTTACACTTGGCATTATAATGTGTTTTCTGTGTTCGGATAGCACTTTGCCACATGCATTTACACCTGGCATCAACTAATTTGTGGTGTCTCCACACAAATTAAATAGTCATGACTAAATTTAATTGTAATTTGAGGGGTTTTTTGCTGTTGACTCTACTTGTTTGTTTTGACTCTTTGAGACACATGGAATGCCATATTAAATTAACCACAATTAGCCTTACTAATTCTACAAAACAAACTTTGAATGTGATGTGGAAAAGTGAGAAAACCCAAAAAAGTAAAAAGTAAAGAATGTGGCCTTGTAATTGTTGTTTAAGTTGCTTTTCATCAACATAACAACCATTTTAAAAAGGAAATAGTCCAGATATCAGCTGTTACACGATCTTCTTTCAGCATGCGATGCAATTCATTTCAATTTTATTTGTACAGAGCCAAATCACAACATACATTATCTCAAGGCACTGTGAGTAAGGCATAGCAAGGCAGAAATCTTTACAATATTACAGAGAGAAAAGAAACCCAACGTTCACTCAAAGTGCAATCACTACACATCAGTGGAGAGGGGAAAAAAAATCTCCTTTTAACATGAAGAAACCTGTGACAGAACCATACTCTGATCTGTGGTCATCTGTTGTGACCAGTTGAGAGAAGAAATGGGGGACAGAATGGAAAAGAGGGAGACCGGGACAGATATATAACAGTTGTATTAAATTTTGAATCTGAAGTATCTGAATCAATTGTCATGCTTATAGAACTATGGTATCATTTAATGATGTCATCGTGTGTGTCCCACGGCATGCAATGCTACGGTTTCATCATAGCCAATGGAAGTAGCTCACTTTTCCCAAATCTTTGATGTACTGACAGCACATGCGCACTAGTGGTCAAGAACAGAATGGGAATCAACAGCATGGAGGCAGTTGAAGCGACAAGAAACAAACTGTGGTGGGGGCAGGCGGCTTGCATGAACATTTGAAGAGGCAATATGTTTTGGAGAGGCAATATGTTTTGGAAAGAAAGAACAAGGTGAATGATATAATAATAAAAAAATCATATTTATGAGGGAGTGAACTCATTTGAGTGTGAGGGACTGCACCACTGGAATTCCCTCACATTATAGGGATATAGCACCATAACTTGGACATGGTTCAGGTTTCTGGTAACTGTAAGCTTTGTCAAAAAGAAGGATTTTAAGTCTAACTTTAAATACAGAGAGGGTGTCCACCTCCTGAACCGACACTGGTTGCTGGTTCCACAGGAGAGGAACCTGGTAACTGAAGGCTCTGCCTCCCATTCTTCTCATATGGACTCTGGGAACCACAAGTCAGCCTGCTTTTGGGTCAGAAGTGATCTGTTGGGGCCACACAGTGAGTGCAGTGGTTAGCACTCTTGCCTTTGCAGCAAGAAGACCCGGATTGTGACCAAAAAATGCAGATTTGGGGGATTAGGCGAATTGAACACTATAAATTGCCCATAAGTGTGAATGTGAGAGTGAATGGCTGCCTGCCCTAAGACGGAATGGTGACCTGTCCAGGGTTTATCTCACCATTCGCACTATGTCAGCTAGGATTGTAAACCCTTGTGTAAAGCAGTAGAAGATGAGTGAGGGATCTGTTGGGATGATATGGTAAAATTCAGTCCTTAAGGTATGATGAGACGTAATCTTTTAAGTGCTTTGTACGTGAGGAGGACGAGGATTATAAAATTGAATTCTAAACTGTACAGGGAGCCCGTTTAGAACAGCTCTGGGATTTTGTCTGCAATGCAGACAAACCAGGGGCTCCTTGTTTAATGATAGATGAATAGAGAAATGTCCACATGCATAACACCTTCCAAAGCCTTAGCCCCCAAATTCAATATTTACACCAGTCTCCAAGATTATTGCAATGATAACTGGCTCACTAATAGATGCTGACTGTGTCAGATTATGGAATCATGGCCATCTTTCACGGAATTAACATATAATTGTGTTATTGAATTAATGGAACAAGTTGAGGGAGGGCAAGAAATTTGGCACTTGCTTTTGTTTTAGTCAGTGGATCACGAGGTATGCAGATGTGGCTTAATTTGTCTACCACTATGAGACACTTATTGTAATAGAATAAACAATCCCAAAAGAGCTCTCCAACTGCTTTCTGTTTAGTCTGGTCTTGGCATTGGACTGCAAGAGAGCATAATGTGTCAACCCCTGTGTAAGTATGTTATAGTGCTTGAGGATACATTTTGGTTATGTTGTCAACCTCGGCTCAGAATTTATAAGTCATCTGGGACACAGTAATTTTTTATTACACATATAGCATTTGCTCAGATTTCTGAGATCTTAAAAGTTTTCTACTGAACCAGCCCTTCATAATGACTGTTTTTGTTAAGTTTTAGTCCATGTGTTTCTTTTTTTCCTAGCCTACCTACTTTTGTTACCTTTTGGCTGTGGATTTAGGCAGCCTGATGTGTCCAGTCTCTTTGAGGGACACTGCTACTCAACCTTGACCATTGAACATGACCGGCTTCAAAGACAACACATAGTCACACACACTCACTCAACTCATGTCAGCACACTTTGTAGCCACAACCCTCCCCCATGCATCCTCTTTTATAGCCCTCCTCGATGCTAAGCATCAGCCACCCCATACAACAAAAGAAAGTGGCCCCAGATGCCCTAAGGCATGGAGAACAGCTATGCTCCCATCTCCTTGTGCTCCACACTTTTTGGCTTTCATTGTACAAGTCTTCCAGAGATATTTGTCTAACAGTGCATTTGTATTGTGTGCAGCCAGGATTATGAGTTGGCTCGTCCAGATAGACTTTCCAAGGAATTAACACCCTGTGGGAAGTGTGAAGCTCTGGTTGGCCCCCTTATGATCATGTGTGGACAATTTCTGCTTTTGCCTTCTGTACTGTCTACCACAGCATCAGTGCCTACATCAATGAACCCCACTGCCCTACCCAATTAAAGCCAATAATATGCAATTATATAGCCAAAATTGTCCCTTGCTGCAGCGTGATTTGCAAAAGTCCATTCAGTGGCAATGCACTGAAATACCACTGTTCTGTCTCTCAATTTATACAGTATATGCTCTGCAACCAGAGTTGATCAGGCCATCTGTGTTATACTGACAGCCTGAGTGCTTCTCACTCCCTTTTTTACTCACTCCATACTTCATATGTCACTTTCCTTTCCAAACAAATGTTGTCTTTTATGTAGCTGGGGCAAAAAAGCTAAAATAGGCACTAGCCATACATACAAAATACTACCGTGTATTAACTATACATTTGGAGTAAAATTCCTGCCATTTTATCTCAGAATTTTATCCTCCAAAAATTCAAAAAGATGCTATTGTACAATTGTAAAGGGTAGGGCACACTAATTCTGTTTGACCGTTTAAGAGCTATTTTTCTTCCTGAAAATGTTGCTATTTTAAAACTGCATATATGTTTCCTGTATTTTCTGGATGTGCTCCAATATAGTGATTGAGAAATAATTATACTGTATGGTCATTATAGCATTGATATAACAGCAAATCTAATGGTGACCCAAGAATGCTATCTTAATGCACCCTTAAAATATCTACGCAATAAAGTGCTAGCAACATCAAAACAATTTTTACTTGGTTGAGAGCACAGCTGTCTGCTTCTTCAGTCTGCAGTAGAGCAGGAATTGTGTTGAAATGATGAATCAATAAATTTAACTCAAAATAGTTATAAAAATTAAACTATTAAGTCAAATAAGCACTGTAATTATTCTTTAGTATGTTTGGTATTATTTTCATTGTGCTCTTTGTTCCTTTAATTAATATTTAATTGCCTTAATGTATATACTTTGGGAGTTGTGTGTATATTCATGTAAAAATATTATAGGCTGTTTTTACTGAGTTGCCTTTTCACGGCCCTGAGTTGTGCTCCTTTCATAAAAAGCATTGACGCAGAGGGTGGATCTTTTGGCTTTTATTTTGAACGATAAGATTGAATGTGGTTGTATGTTTTCTTTTAATTTGATAACTGAAGGGTTCAGAGCATTAAGCTTTTGTAGTAAAATGCCTCCAGACTGCCATTTTACAGTCACTCTCATGAGAGCCATTGATGAATGAACAATTTTTTTAATTGTTTTCATAGCCATCTTTATAACTCCACATCATCCAATAGTGCAAAACACTGGGAGACCCTGATGCTCTCTGATTTCGCCTCAGGGTCTTTGACCCTACTTGGCTGTGACTCTGTGACATTCACACTTCATTAGGCTTGCAAATGAAGTTTGTTTTTTTTTGTCTGATCATGTTTTTTATTCATGCAAAATTAAACAAAAATTTTAATTAGATGCATAAGTTACTGTAAACGTATAACAAATGCACTAAACATAAATGGAAAATAAAGACCCACCCCTTCGAAACGTTGAAATAACCCATATGTCCATAATCAAATAAATAATTTACAGTTGACAAGACACAGCTTTCCAAGCATTTGCCGCAGGTGGGCACTCCAAAAACTTATAAAGGAAGGTACACTGAGCATAGCTCACTCCTCCTTGGGGGTGTGAGGTATGTTCAGTGAGTTTGTTTGTGATCAGAATCATGAAATAACACTTACCAATTAGCCCAGACAGATCCCCAATCAAAATCTGGACTAATTTCTGCAACATCTTTCTTCCGAATACCTTATAATGAAAGGTCTTTATTAGTGGATTGATAAGTATACAGTACAAATCAGAAACAAGGGCCCTGGGGGACTCTCTGTTAGTGATAATATTGTGAAATGAACATTTCCTTAATGGCCTGAGTGCTGCCTGAGCTGTAAGTACAAGAAAAAGTGCATGGCAGTTTATAACAGTTTTTCAGCTCTTGAACAGAGCACAGTCCACAGTTTTTAGCCCACTGTTAGACTCCCTTGTGTTTCACAGTGAGCTGATCCCTGCCCCTGCCTCTCCTTAGATGCATACAGCATTTTAGCAAGAAGAGAAGCATGGCAGCTATCAGGTAAGAGCTTGTTCCCAAAAAAAGCACAGCGTCGGAAAAGCCGGGATTTATCCACATGCTGAAAAGTTTTGACCCAATGTGTGTGCTATCAAGCCACAAGTATTTTTGCTGAAGTTGCTTTGTCTTCCATGTGCAGTTGTACATGGGCGACAAAGATAAGTATAGGTATAGGTAGCTACTCTCACAAGAGAGTCCTTTTACTCAAGCACAAGAGACTTATGATGCAGACAAACCATGTAGCCCTACATGAGTTTTTTTTCTCGATTAAAATTGATATTGGTTAAAAAAAATCGGACATTTTATTTTTTACCCATATCACCCAGCTCTCATCGTTATTGGTCCGATACTGGTCATAATCACAGGGTCAGATACTGACGATAAAAAAAAATCTAAAATCATAAAATGTAATTCAATCCCAAAACGTCAGAAATGTCAGAAATGCTTCACTACACACAAGTTGTAAAGAGAAATGTGCATCATTGGTGTCATGTGACCAGAATGTGAGTGTTGACTGCTCTGCCATGGTGCATTGATTACAGTATGTGAGCTATGTGGACCTATTTTAGGATAAAGGCAATGCAGATAAATTTAATCTAGTAATAGGAAAAAAATCATCACAACCTGTATTGTACTAATATCCGTACTGGTAGATACACACATCTGTGATATCAGTATTGGAAAAATACAACAACCATTTATTGGTTGTTATACAGTCAGACTAACCCATCACTGAACCACTTTCTTCAAGTATTTGTACAACTTGCATTTGTTTATGTTTAAGCCTTGTGCTAAAATAGTTTTATAATGTTTCCCCATCAATACACTTAAAACCCCACTTAAAAACTCATTGAAAATGGAAAACAATACATGTTGCATTAAAACAAATTTTATATAATTGACCAAACAGCAGCCCAAGACAATTGGATAGCAATCAGTCAGGGAGTCAGAAAATCTTACATTTTAAAAAAACAATGTTACAATATTGTAACATGGTGAGTAGCTATTTTTTTTCACTTGATTCTCCAGTTCACGCATTTCGCAGACATCCAGGTTAGATTAATGGAAAAGTTTAAATTGTCTGTTTATTTCCCTCAGAAAAATCTTCCAAAAAGTTGGTTTAGTTGTAAGGCTCAGTAGAGGATTGGACAAAAACTAATTATTTCACTGATTTCAAAAAAAAAATTCTCCAGTTGTTAAAAATTATAAAATTCTGCCTCAAAGTAGAAGTGTTACACTTCTTCTTACATAACCTCCACATTTACTACTTGTCCAGAAAGGAGCATATGTGAGCTATTAATTATAATTTATTTCTGCATGACAGTTTAATGATTCCCGTTTTGGGTTTAATTTAAAACATTTTTTAATCTGCCTTGTCATGAGGAATTACGCTAAAGTCAGTAAGTCTTGGGAATGCTGACAGTATAGGGTTTAAAATTACATAGAGAAAAATCACAGTCAAATAAATAGGCTTTGCTTCGCCATTTGGGATCAAGTACGTCTCCTCTATTTATTCACTTCCCATACTGATAACATACACCATGCCTGAGTAGCACATTATCCATTCAGTTCAGCTATGACAGCAGTGATGATATTGATGGGCTGTGGCTGTCTCAGTGTCATGTCCACAAACTACCTTTATCCATCTAATGTGAAAGAGACTGTGACTGTCCAGCCAAGGGAAGAGCCTTGCTTTTTGCAGGATAAGATACAATGCATTTATATAATGGAAATAAGGCTGCAAAGTTAGGGAAATAGTTAAACTTCAAGATAAATGTTTGGTTTAATATCATTACCTGTCACAGAAAAGTGTCTTTCATCAGGTTGTGAATTAGGTTGTTAATGGTTGCACCTGTAGCAAAGTCAGACAATTTTGTAGATCTCCAAGTAGAATATACAGTACATGGTAAAAATGTATGTGTCTAAATAGTTGCAATAATGTCAGCGTTGTTTGTCCAAAGCAGTTAAATTCAAGAGACCTCTTATAGGTAACCTTGCAGAATATTTTATGAATTGCACCAGTGCTTTGCAGGCAGATGTATTGTAATTTGTAGTGTTTGTCTGACTGCCACGGTGATAACTAACAGTTTTGATCTAGTTTGGATGGAACATGGCAAGTTGGTTTATAGCACATGTAGAGTCAGGACCTGTGTTTTGAATTTTTTTTCCTCCCCTTTAGGAGACACTTTCAATTGTCTTGATTATCTCTAAAGTGACTAATTGAGTCTTGACATTTTTGTTTTCAAGTTGAGATTAGAGTCTCAGACACACTGAGATACTTTAACCAGATACTATGTACATTGAATCCTCCTTTAAGGGCACAAATTATTTTAGCTTTAGGTCAAAGGAGAGATTTTGCAAGATGTAAAATCAGGCAGATCTCCTTGCAAAGGGATTTGGATTTTACTGCAAAAGGAGTGTTCATGATTGAATCAACATATCTTCTTAGTCAAGCCACAAAAACCCACAGTGCACATCATGTCTTTGAAAGTCTTTCAGTGGAATTTTGTAGTTTCCTTAAATATTTCTGCACAGACCTCAGATGATCCCATCATTTCATTAGAGACTTGACCTTAGGTTTGTCCGGGGAAAATTGAACATAAAGGCTTCCTCATTCATATACAGTTTCCCTCCTTTTGTCCCCCTCCTCTTTTTTCAGATTTTTATTATTTATTTATTTATTTTTGTTTTTCATTTTCGTGCCATTTTCACTGTTCCCCACCCAGCAGAGGAATGACCAGAAACTGAGAGTGAATCTCCTGCAGTACATTTAGTTTTCTCCATCTTCAGTTGCCTCCTTTTCAACAGAGAATGGAGAAGCAGTGGTGCTAGATATTATAGCATTGACATCTTACTTATTAATGCTGTAACTGCAGTCTGCATTAGGCTATTACTGAAAGTGAGAACTGAGTGTGCCTTTCATGATCAATGACCTAAAACATTTGGCTGCCCCACTTTCTATTTCTGACTCCGCCTTTTTTCAGTTGTAAATTTTGACATTTTAAGAGCAAGATTCACTGATTATGGGATAATATGATATGTGCATATGCAGAATTCGAAGAGAAGAATAACCTCTCCCACCCTCAGCTCTCTGAAGCCCTTTGTTTCCCTGTCTTTATTTTCAATTCTGTCATATCTGCAGGAGATAGAGCAATATATATAAATATATACATCAAAGCTTTTTTTTAAATCTTCCTACTCTCTACCAAAATCCTTTTGATTTCCGACAGCATGAGCTGCTTAATATTCCAAACTAGTCAGTGGCCTTTTCAGAGAACTAACAAGGTTTTGAAGATGCAAGTCTTGTCTTCATGTGAAAGGCAGCTGCAGCACAGCCCTCCTCTTTTTCAGAGCTCACACCGAGGTGTCTGTGCTGCTAAAAAGTTCAGAGCTGTTATTCAGGCCAATACGGCATGTTGTTATGTCATTTTACCTGCTGTACCTTGGCAGTTGGAAGGCCCATCCTCCTTCCTGTGAAAGACCAAATATGTTCTTCTGCTGTTGTCTTTTTCTTCAAAGGTGGCAAGGTCGAGAAATACTAGTCTCTGTGTTGATTATTTATTCAGTTGAAAGATGTGCCCCATTTTAGAGATGAAATAATAACTTGATTTGATGATTTACAGAAAATTGCAGTTATTTTGACTTTGAACACTGACTAAAAGCAGCTGTATGTGTGATTCAAGCAGCAATGACACATACTGCTTCCATTTCCTACAATGTCTTTCTGGTTTTACACATTTAGCAATTTCAAGACTAAGCAATGAATTGATAATGGATAATTGGTAATTAAAATTGAAATTAGTTGCAATCTGTACATCTTATTAGGCAGAGTAAATATGACATGAAGAGCATCAGATCTGGATAGCAGTACAGTGACCTAACACTAACTTTACATAGATCTATCTAGATCTATGATACTATTAGGGCTGCATGATATACTGTAAATCTATCGTCATCCACATGTGTGATATACCTATCACAAACACCTGCTTGAACTGTTTTCCTCACACTCAGTCAACAGCAGTACACTCTTGCTGTAAGTGTTGGGCTGTACACCCCTGCAGCGAACAGCGTGCAGCACGTCTCTCTCCTAAACTTTCACTCGATCATTAATATCAACAGGCTCAGTGTTTTCTCCACCATTCAGTTGGCACAACGCTTGTTTTAGTTCAGGTCAGTGTGTTTTTAGTGTGTTTCTTTGTCCTGCCTCTCCTCTCTTTTCTAAGTTAATTCGGGTAAACAATGAGTTAAATGTTTATCCTAACATAAAAACAGGCTAAAATATCAGCTGATTTGGACGGACTGTCCCTTGTCCTCCATGAACCGGGTAACACAACTCTGCTGCAGCAGAGTGGATGCGGCTATGGGGACATTTTTACTATACATGATATTAAAGTTCTAATAAAATTCCTCCATTTTTTTATCTCATTTATCTATTTATTTTTTGATATATTTATAATTCAGCGTTATCTTATTGTTTATATATCAATACAAAACAAATGCATTTGTTTGTATCTCTTAATTTATCGTGAGTGATATCATCATCGCAACATTTAGCAATGTCGTCTGATATTGTGCGATTTCCTAATATTGCGCAGCCCTAGTTAAAATAATGGATCTAACTTTACAGTTTCAGCTTTTTTTGCACCTATAATGCAATTGCAAATAATTCCCCTGCCTTACCAGCTTTATTGCCATTTTGTGTGTGATAGTACAGGATTTCCATCACCAGCTTTTGCCTTCAAGCATGAAAGTTGAGTTGACTACAGAGAGCATCACAGAGGCTTGACGGGCACCAAGGGTATTTACTCAGCTTCCAAACACTTCCAAATTCTTATTTACTTTCATCTTCTACTAGTGAGGTTGCCTTTACTGCCTCCCACTCTAAGTCTCAGGCTCTCAGCCTGTTTTCTTTGGTCGAGATTAGAAGTCCAAAGCAGGAGTGTCTACCAGACACACACACGTTTTCCTGTTTTTTTGTTTTGTTTTTGGTTTTTTTTTTTTCCTGCTTTCATGGAGCCTGTTTATTCTTCTTTTCCTCAGCATTAAGCTGTGTTACCCTGGCACTGATGTTATCATGAACTAATATCTAAATGCAGGCTGTAACTCCTAGTATTTGTCACACACATACTTGGTCAGGTCACCCACGTATAGTGATGGGCATTGTATCTTTGACCAATCTGGTTGTTATTGATCTATCTGTGATTGATTAGTCCTACTTCTCTTATACCTTCTCATTCTGCTATTGCAAGAATGGTCTACTGATATGGACACGTCATCTTTCGGCTGGTAATTCACTGCCACCAGTAGAATGCACTACTTTGGAAAAACTATGTTTTGTGAAGTCCATAATGTTTCAGGTATTTACAAATAAAAGTATACTTTCTGCATATGAAAGAAGGTAGTAAACTGAGGGCAAACTGTCCCCACTGTTGAGTGTAAGTCACTGCAACAGTTACATTTTTTCCACAGGAATGAAAAGAGAGCAGCATAGTCCCCAAATATATGCAAAGTACCATTTAAATAACATCAGACTTCACTGTCAACATCCCTGAGCAGTTGTGGCAGCCACAACACATCTCACACCATGTGATACAAGCTCACTGAAACTCTCTTTGTTCACTAAATTCAGTGTGAAACCGACATTCCAAACATTTGGCATGGGGCCAGTGATTTGGAGGTCGATGCCTAATATTGCTAACAAGTTTTGGCCCTCGGGTTTGTGGCTTTTAAAACAGAAATTTGCAAATGGTTGTTTTTTCTTTTTTTTTTCCTCGGTGCTGCTCCCCCTTGTGTCAGTCACTTTTTCCTCTCTGTTGTAAAAAGTCACTGCTGATGCTCCCCTCTCCTGGCTATGTGTGTTTTTTTTCAAAGGAGCTGGTGAATACAAGTCACAGAGCCCTGTCCATCCCCATGGAAGGACAGCCAACCACTCATCGAAAACAAACCATCAACAGACATTGTTCATAAAAATGGTTGAATGCCTTTACACCAATAGCAAACATCGAGAAAGTGCAAATACACATATGCACAGAGAACAGAGAGTATCCCAAAGATACGTCCAAATGCACATCTGTTCTGTGTGCTTCTATGTTTTCAATTCTCGTCATTTAGAAAAATTGTGTCTGAGAAAGAAATCATTGAAGCTTATAATGTTTTTGGGGTGATGTAATTATCTTTGTACTGGCAGGGGCTTGCATTTTGGCTAATGCCAGTTTCAAGATGGAAGGCTTAGTTAAATTTTCATTTAAGTCTGTTCACACATCCAGTGTTTTTAACACACAGATACGTTATTTGCTCGAATACTGTACATGCATGAACAAGAGCAATGTAGAACCGTCCCTCTGTCGTGCAACAATTGTGACGTGCGTGTTCACGTGCTTCATGATTTTTTTTCGAATACAGCAAGCACTTTCAGCGCATCTTTGCAGTAGGTTATACTACTCTATGTCCACTTATGTCCAAAAATTAGCAATGACAGATGCAAAAACATGTAGATTTGGGGATTAGGCCAATTGGACACTCTAAATTGTCACAGGTGTGAATGTGAGAGTGGATGGTTGTTTGTCTTTATGTGGCCCTGTGATGGACTGGCGACCTGTCCGGGGTGTACCCCACCTCTCACCGTATGTCAGCTGGAGTTAGGCACCACGACCCACCCCTCCCATGACTTTCATGTGGAGGATAAAGTGGTAGAAAATGAGTGAGAGTGAGTGCGAGATGCAACAGGAGTGCAACACTAGACGCACCTTGGCTAAAACCACCTTTGGCTTCCTTCATGTGTTTTTTTTTTCCACAAGTTTTTAGATGCTGCCTCTGAAAGGCCCCCCACACATTCCAAGATTATTTAGTTATGTCACAGATAAGCTACACACAAAAAAAGTTATATAAATGAATGAATAAATCATGAGGTCATAAAATAAACATTTTAATAGCCTGGTGTGCAGGATGAATGCAATAGTCCTTCAGCTTTAGGAAAGAAACTGTTTTGAAATCTGTTGGTACGGCAGTGGATACTTGTGTGTCACTTGCCAGGCAGCAACAGGGTGAACAGATGAACAGTGTCTATGGTGTGTATTGTCTTTCTGTATAATTTCTTTGATTTAATTAGACCAGTATTAATGTGGAAGCCTTATATTATTTCATTGCAGTCCATTTTGAGAAGTAGCCAGATGGTGTAATTTTTATTGCCTTAAAAGATCATTATAAAGGCATACAGTCGTGTCTTCAAAACTGTCTTGTACTGTATTTAGGAAGACAGCACTTACCCAGCAGCAGAGTGCTGGTTATTTTGGTTGGACTCTTACTGTAACCATGAATGTGACCAAATCAGAAATGCATGTGAGGATACATCAGGGTTGTATGTATGTGTACCAGGGCAGATTTGATGTAAATAGCTGAAGAAGTGATCACATTTAATCTGTTTACTTTAACTCTGTAAGCTCATTTCTTAATTAATTCAGCTCTTTGCAGACTCAGAATTCTTGGATATTGCTGTGGGTATCAGATGGTCAGTGATAGTTGTCACCATGGTGGCATCAGTAGTGCAACCATCCAATGTTTGGCCAGCCAATTACTCCCCAGAAAAGATACACTGCTGGTATTCTGAATGCCAAACAGATGAGCCTCTCTTCATCTCCCTTTTTACCCCAACAATCAAGTCCTGATAGATGGCTACCTCTGTCAGGATGGTGGCAAATGAGGAGCCACTAAAACTATTAATGATCTAATATCGTTCTCAGTCAAGCACCTGTAAAAGAAACACCTTCTGCTCAAAGTTCAAAATATATTCACAGGAGATTGCCATAAAGTTGGTGTTCATTATTCATAGTTGGAAATTTGTCCCTTGCTTGAGAAAGGTCAGCTCTATGGGATTCTATGTTAAAACTATGAAAATGGTGTCAACATGGTGCTAAGCCAGGAGAGCCACATTGAAGTGGCACTAGAGTGTTACTTGGCTTTAAATAGTCTTAATTATACATCCTTATTGGGTTATGTCTACCAACCTATTCCCTGGGTAAATTTGAACTCAGAACCTAAGCCCCCTTTTGAATTTTTAGTGAAGTATGCACACTTATCACAGATGAGCAAGACTGCATGATTTTGTCTTCTGTCTCAAGACGCTTCTTAAAGAATATAAGGCTTCATATATTACAGTTATTAAAAGATACCTACGATAAAAATTTCCCTACAAAATGCCAAGATGGCAGATGTGATGCAGGGTGGGTTACAGAAAGTATGAACTTGGGTGACATTTACTCTTCCTGCCTGCAGCCCACCAGCGTCAAAAAGCTTTACTTCACCCGTAGAGTAGCCAGGGAATATTGATTAAGGCTGCTGACATTTCTACTTCCTTTCACACTGGCTGGCTTGTGTCTACAATCTGTACCGTGTCCCCCATCGTCAGAGTTTTACTATTTCACAAATATTTATACACATTTACTGCAAATCTATAGTGAAGATCATGTATGCAAAATATATAAACAGGTTTTGAATATTAATAACCCTAGCTCACATTAGGAATTTGGTTTCTTTACAGGGTTGTGGTGCACTTTGAACAGATAGAATTGTTTCTCTGTATCTCTATTACTCCTATTACTTCACACTTAAATTTGTGAGTATACTTGGATTTTTTTAAACCCAAGTGAAGCCAGTAAAAAGGCCATTTCTATTGCCAGTGGTTGGTTGGCACTGTGGTGTTTTTTTGTTTGTTTGGGGTTTCTTGTTTAGGTGATTATTTGGATGAAATAAATTATACTTAGTGTTGTTCCATGTTTTCAAATGTAAAGATTGCTACAAAAATTAATGACTATTGCAGAGTCATTTGACCTGGGAGTGAAGGTTTTTCTCCCCGATTAAAAGAAAATAATAATGATAAAAATAAGCTTACTTAAAATACTTTTTTTATTTTAAGCCATTTTGAATCCATATCCAATGCAGAAGTTTCTCCTCAACGACAACTGTCTGAAGTAGAGGAGCTGCTGGCTGGTATTTTAGCACAAGTTTTGAGTGACACTCTTTGCATAGAGTCAGTTGTCATGTTAGAGAGAAGACACAGCAGAAGCAAATCCATATCAACACTACTTTTAGTAGTTATTTGTGATTAACAGTGTTAATGAGTGGTTGTTTGACTTGTTCATCTGATTAAACTTGATTAGTGCTATTGTTTTTGACTGTGACCTTGTGTTAATGTTGGCCGTCTCTCCACATTTTTTGACTGCAGTGGTCCATACATGAATTTTAAACACAGTTATCATTTCATGTCAGCGGTATCTAATTTAAGTGTTTTGTCACTAGGCATAATTTATGAAAAGAATCAATGCTCTCCCATGAATGTGGCAGTTTAGCACCTTCTTTAGTTTAATAGCCTGTTTCAAAAGGGGGCTAGAAATACATTAGGGAGATTAATTGCAGTGTAAAGTATCTCTGTCGTTCTACATATTTGCAGTGATGGATTGGTTGTAGGTAGTGGTTATGGCTATTGCCTTGCAGCAAAAAGACCTGGGTTGGTGACAAGTGTCTTTGTGCATGGAGTTTGCATGTTCTCCCTGTGTGTGTGTGCGTGTGTGTGTGCCCACAGTCCAAAAACATGCAGAGGTTAATTGGACACTAAGATCAACTTGCCACAAGTGTGAGTGTGATAGTTATAATTTGTGTCTTTGCAATAGCCTGGTAACCTGTCCACCAGTCCACCTCCTTTCACCCTGTGTCAGCTGGGATTTGCACTGGCAGCCCTGCGATCCTCATGTAGACGAGGATAAAGCTGTAGACGATAGATGGATAGGCTGTACATTAATGGCCCTGCTGTCAAAACGGCACTAAATCCAACATGACTGCAATTACAAATATGAATTTGTTACTTAACCTTGATTTATATTGCGTCTGTGCAGTCGGTGGAGTATTGATTCAAGGGTCCAATTAGACACTGTGGAAAAAATTACAACAGTTAATTTTGCTTCCTTCAGTACAAAGTTTATATTGAGAAGCTGCTTAGCACTCAAGAGTAATCAGTCGTAATTTACTTCCCAAAACATCTTGCATGTCCAAGGATTTCATGCGGCAGAGAATGTGGAGCATGTTTAAACATAGTTGCACACAGCATTGAGAAATTCATATCATTGTGTGATCACCATCTGATCAGCACCTGCAACAACAGCTTGAAAGATCTGTGACCAAAAAGCAAGAGGTTTTAAGAACAACAGTACCTCCTCTTAACAGTACCTCCTTTTGGGCTGCAGCTATTGAATATTTTGGTCGAGTATTCTATCAAATATTCCATCGATTTATCAAGTAATCGGATAAAACATACTTTTATCCTATTCCTCCTATTGCTTTGCCTTTGCTGCGTTTGCTCATTTTCGCTGTGTTCACTGTTTTCGGCCCCGGCGTCTGCCATTCTGTACAGCTAAACTGTCCACGCACGTTACCCAAAGCTTCCCTCTTCTTCCACTTTGTAGGGGACAGATTTTTTGTAATCAAGTTACTCAAGGAGACTTTGCAGCCCTAATCTCCTCTGTCACCTACTTTGTCCTGCATAGAAGGCTCTGTTGTATGTGAAATGTCACATGGTACATCATTTTTATCAAAAGAAAACTGAACACCTACATATTGATAGTTGGTTTGGGCCTTAAAAGAAAATCAGGTCTCGTACATTCCCTCACATACATGCTTGATTGTGTGTCATGCAAAAAAAAGATAAAATAGAGATTTGAATGAACTCAAACTTAAATCTGCAATGACAAAAATCCACTTTGTCTTTTCTCATGTAAAGGTGCCGAGGAAAAAAGAAAGAGCCCGACGTGTCAAGACTCACCAAGACTACGTACAGCAAGAATATGTCCATCTAATTGGCCCTTTTGTTGTGAATGGATCAGAGGTCAGTGTCATTATCCATAAAGCCCTCATTGTCAAGATTCAGATGCAAGATAATAGTTATTTCCAAAGTTAGCCTCCAAGTTAGAGTAAGCCCACACAGTGGAGAGGTTATTTTCCAGATGTATTTTTGTGAAGATAATCTTGCACACTGCTGTCTAACCTCTTAATGTATGTTTATTTGTGCCAGACTCCATTACATGACAAATAAAATCTTCTACACACACTTATCCTCCGTGAAAATTGCCTTGTCTTGCTCGTATGAGAGTATGATTCTAGCATAGCTGTAGCAAGTCCTTCTGAGCGCTACATTCCTCTTGTCAGCACTGAATCATTTTTAACTGCATTTGAAAAGACTAAGCTCTTTGAACTCACTCTGGGTGCATTCATTTGTACAGTTATATTTTGAGTGTGCAGTAAGAGAAACTAGTAAACTTATTACACTGAATCGCATGAAAACCACACTTTTATCATTAATAGATCAGGGCCCATAACATTTTCTTTGTCTTTATTTTGAAACCTCATTTAATGTGAATAATTGTTTGTTGTTTTATAGATGTGATTTATTTACAATTTATTTTGATCATCACAAAATATAATGGAATCATGTTCAAGAAGCCTGGTTTTGGTCATTGTGAAAAGTAATTGTTTGTTTGATATCTCTACAGAACTCCAGTTGTTTTTTTTTTTTTACTTGCACTCAAAGTGTAACTTCACAGAATCTTGCTTCATTAAAATAGACTTTGTAGTTTACAAAAGATTTGTGATGTTAAATTTAGTACCCATGCCTAAAAGGGACCATTGGTAGAGGTTTATGTTGTTCACCAACACTATTTTCTTTGAATAACACAATGCCTACTATACTGTACCATATACTGTATGTTGTTGCCTTAAATTTGTCCTGATGCCCACACATAATTATGGAGACTCCATGACACAGAGACAGACACACACACACACCTGTCAGAGAAACACACATATCTACACAAACCATCTTGTCTCCACAGGAGCTAACATACCCCACAGCTTCAGCATAAGTTAATAATTTACTGGCAGTCTAAAACTCTTACTTCACCTGTGGAGAAGAGCAGTGAAAATGTCGGGAGTTTAGTTAGGGATACTGTGCTTGCACCTCATGCATATAGCAGCCTTCTGCTGCAATAGCTCCCTAAACGGGCTCACTAGCTTTTATTGATGTGATGACTGCCTCTGATTTATATGCTAAAGGACATTAGGAGGAAAAAAACAACTCTATTTACCTATCCCTATGCTGAGTGCTGAAGCAGGTTTAACATTATTCTGCACCATTTTGATGGTGGAAATACTTATCTTATTATAACATGTCTGGGGACTAGAATTACCCCACCCTTATTATCAGGAAGTAGGATTAATATCAAACAACAACATCCAAATATTTTTACATACAAGTTTTAAGAAAGTGTATTTGTTAACTATTAATACCTTTTAGATTTAAGCCAGGCAATCACTTGCTGCGTTTGGTGAAGTATCCAGCAAGCCTCCATACCTTACTATTCATGTTACTGAGAAATAAAAATGTCTGAAGTTGTATTTCAGACTTGAAGCACATTATGAAATATTGCAATATTGTGTTGCATTATTAATTTTTTTTTAAATTATTATGTGTTTAGCTTTTATTCAGTCACATGTTAAGACACATTTTCCTGGTAAAAGAAGTGTTAAATATAGCAAATATCACTAAGCTAAAATCAGATGTGATCCACAGCAGTGTTGTTGTTGTTGGCATATCGTGAATAGAACACGTTGTATTTAGTTACCTGCAGATATAATGTGACAATTTGATGATGATGTTTTCCATGTGCCCTGCAATGACTGTGCTAAACTCTGTTCATAATGATATAGCCCACAGTTTCTTGGGAAATCCAGCAGAAATGTCTAAAAATGTATATTGTGACATTGTAGATGGTGGAAAAAAAAATCTTGTATCCTTTCTCTTTAAAACACAAGTTCCATAATATAATTGATTCTTTCTTGCACCATTCACCACGGTGTCACCAATCTTCAAGTAAAGTTGTTCCATGATGAGGATAAAGTGTACCTGTAATGTAGGACACACATTATATTCTGTGGTAAAATATTTTTAATTGGCTAATTTCCATGTATTTTCTTTATCAATATTATTATTCTTTTATTGTCCTGTGGGACAGTTTGTCTGTATGTACCACGTCTTTATTGTGGCTGCAGTTTATAATCTATCTTAATTGGGTCATTTTCTATTGATGAATTGAGGTCATTAAGTCTGTTTCCTTTGCCCCTTCTCGTTTTATTTTCCTTGGCTAAACATAGCAAAATACACATCCTATAAAGGTGTGACAGGAGTCTAAAGAAGTAATAGAAGTCTCAGTCATTCAGGTCATAGTCATCCTTTGTGGTTAGCTGTAGGTGAGTGGACTTGCTTGAGTCAAGTTGAAGATATTTCACCCCTAATTCAAGAGGCTTCTTCAGTTCTGACTAACTGGTGCAAAGAAACAGGTAATTAGCCTCTGAGGCTTAAACCTGTCTCGAGAGTTGTTAAATTGAACAATGCAGATTATTCACCCCTCTGACCCAGTTTCAGGTTGTTGGTTTCACCCGAGTCGAGGTGTGAAACAGTAATAGAAGGCTTCACCTCCAATACAATGTATCCATCTTATTTGTTTAATATGAGAAAATGTGCTCAACAGTATCTCAGTGTAAGACAGGCTTTAATGGTGTGCCTGTTTGAAAATAATTATTGTTCAAGGATGAATTGAACAATAACAATCACTCATGCAGTCCTATCTTCCAACACATTTCCCACTAAAAAGGTACGTTCTTATACTAAAAAGGTATAAGAACGTGTACTTAAAAAAGGTTTAAGTACACGTTCTTATAAGATTGAAATGCCCCCATCAGGCAAGTATATTTAGTAAAACTCCTTTCATTGCGTTTCTCATGAGTAAAATAACAATCAAAAAAATCAATACACAATTAAAAAAAGTGTAATAAGCATTTGCAACAGTAGGACTAAAAAGATGCATGGGTTCAAACGCCACCATGCACAAGGTGAAACATGAGGAACAGCATGCCAACGTGTTAAAGCCACAACTTCAAAGAAACAATCACATCTTTTTTTTGAAACAAGGACCTAAGTGACCTACATACTGTAAATGGAGTGGATCAGTAACGGTGGTCTTTATCACATCCTCCAGCATAGACTCCAAAGCTACAGTATAATGATCCCCATTAATAGTCAGTGTAAAATAAAAGTAATTTTATACGAAGACAAAAAAGGCACAAACCTTCTTTCACTCCTTGTCCATTTAAAGGTGTTTGCATTTTGAAATACATTTGCTGGCTTGTAGGGCTGCAACAATTCCTCGAGTAACTCAATTACAAAAAAATGATCGAGGAATTTCCTCTGCCTAGAAGCCTCATTTAATTAAATTTAAAGCTCACGTTTTGCACAGATTCTTTTTAGTGTGATGCAACGTGCTTACATCACAGGCTATGCGTCCCCTACAAAGTGGAAGAAGATGGAAGCGGGCTTTGGGTAACGTGTGTGGATGGTTTAGCTGTACAGAATGGCAGACGCCGGGACCGAAAACAGTGAATTAGAAAATGAAAAATGAAAATGAGCAAACGCAGCAAAGCAAAAGTAATGGGAGGAATAGGATAAAAGTATGTTTTATCTGATTACTCGATGAATCGATGGAATATTTGATAGAATAATCGATTACCAAAATATTTGATAGCTGCAGCCCTACTGGCTTGATTGTTCAATAATCACAAAGAATAAGACCATCATCTGAAATCCTTAAGTCTCAAGAATTCGTTCCCCACTATGTCAGGCACTTTTCAATAACCTACAGCAGGACACTGGGCGCATGTACGCTGAAAAGCTGCTTTAGTGTTACACTGTCCTATGCCTTTATCTGTCATCTGTCAAGCAGGACTTTATCCTCCAACAGGGTTGCCATTTACCTCCTGTCCTGTTGCATCAATCTTTTTTTATACTGTACATCTTATGTCGGGGTAGTTTTACTTCCAGATGATCTTATTACCAGAGGGTTGGCACTCAAAATATGTGAAGAACTGACAGGCCAGTTGGTTACACAAATGTCCGTCCACATTGTATAAACATGTCTTCAAAAATAGAAAAAAATTGTCGAATAACGACAACCTCTGGAACAGTCACATGCATGTGAATGAGCTACTGATGCCGCTGTGTTTGTTGTCAGACCATGAGAGTATGATCCTACTAAATGTATGCAAATGTGGGGCAAAATACACCAGGGACAACAAAGCTTCTGTTCAGAGTAACCAGCTTAATTTTGTTTGCTTGCCTTGTAATTATCTTGTATACAGCAGCAAATTTGTCACAACACAGTCAAGAGGTTTTAAACTGAATCAGTTGCATAGCTTAGTTTAGAGGAAATAATGCAAAAATGTTATTGTGCTTTGTGGACTTAGAAAGACTGGATGAGTAAATTGGCTCCGAATTAAAATGGTACAAAGTGGGATCATATCAATGTGACTTAAAAGATGTTAACCACTTTGTGAATAATAGAGCTCCAGTAGCTGATGTCACGCTAGCCCGTCATGCAACACTCTGAACCGAAACATCATCATTTTGGCAGGAAGCCACACTTTTTAATGCATAGACATATGGACTTAATTGAAACCAACTCGTCTCTTTACCAGCTGTATTCATAACTAAAAAATGGTGGATAGGTGTTGTGTCCAGTATACCAAAACATTCAGAGACAAGCAAAAGGATTTTAACTGATCCTTAAAGATCCAGAGCGACGGAGGAGGTGGATAGCTGTTAGAAACTCAAGGGAAAACATGCTCTGCACAGTGAGCTCTAAAACATTCTTCTGCTGCCATATTGAGTTTTGCCTGTACTATGACTGTACTACTACTATTGACTGTACTATGCTCTCTTTTTTTACAGTGCTTCTTTTGTTTTGTTTTGTTTTTTGTTTTTTATAAGAAAAGCCTCTAGAACTACTTTAACCATATAGAAAATGAGCAAATAATTTTTTTAATGTCAAATGTAGATGAGACAGATTATAAGATTCATGGGTCAAAACGATGATGATTTTTGATCCATAAATTTTCTGCATTTGTAATTTATCTTACCTTCGGCTGTTCCAGTGAGTCTACTGTTGTGGTGTCTCTGTAAATCGCATTTCTGAAATGGAACATGGCTCAAGACAAATGGTCTCTTAGTCATTGCAAGGTGTTAGGATAGTTTCTTTTCTGTAGTACTTAAGCCCTCTATCCACCTTGAACCTAAGCTCAACACTTGTGACAAATTATTATAAAAAGAGCCAATTATTTATAGTTGGTTCCCTGACAGGCTCATCTTCCAGAGTGCTGTCCTCAGTCCTTCGCCTTGCCGTTTCAGCACCGTCAGAGCTCTGACTGTCCCATCTGTTATCACCGCACCAGGCTGACATTTCTCCAAATATCAATGGATGCTTTTATTTGTGACAATAAATTTATCAGGCAAACAAAAACTTTCTTTTTCAACAAATGGAAGACAACAGCAAAAAGTTTTATAAGCTATCTCTTTATTTTCCTTCACAAACTGAAGTGTTGTATGTCCATATTAAACCTTCTAAATGGTAAAAGGAATGCCCCCCCCCCCCCCAAAAGAAAACCACTCAAAGCTCTGCAGTACATATGGGCCTGTAAGTGGCGCTGTAACACTACACCAAAAACAGAAGATTTTTTTACACATTCCAAATTATATATAATCACAGAAATGCAGACAGAATGAACCAAGCCAGGGGAGAGAAAAAGAAAGACAGAAAATAAAAGTCCTCAAAGCCAACAAACCAAACAACAGTGTTATCAACTTGGTGACACAATGTTTATGGGCTTTACAGACCCTTGGCAACTTTTTCCTCAAAAATCGTTTAATCTCAAATCTAGCGACTTTCTGGTGTAACCCTTTCTAAGAAGGAAATCCCCAGTTCTGCCACGAGAGTGAGCGTCATCTAACTGTATTTACTGTGTGCTGAGAGAGGTGGTCTGACTGTAGACACCGAGAGAGTGAGGAAAAACACTGTGACCACACAGAGTCACAGACAAGAACGAGCTGTGGATGTGCAGTGCAGCTGACTGTGTGCGAAACAATCACTCATCTGTATTGTTTATTCAAGTAAACTCAAAATATGTTGTTTTTTTTTCTCCTCCCCTTATTTTACGATTCACTTTCATCTCTTTTGTCTGAAGTCGCTGGGGTCAGGATATTTTCATCTTTTTGGGCTGGCTTTAGTTATTTAGGAGTCTCTAAATCTCTAAACCCAAGAGTATGATGACGACAAAGATGGGGACAGTTAAGGCCAGCACATGAGAGAGGTGGGACTATGACATCATCATTTTCCCATAGTGTATTCACTGTCCATACCAAAATGCAAGGGTGACACTTGGATATTTTCCTGCTCTAAGACTGTATTTAAAATATACTGTTTCAGGTCTCCCATAACGCTGTTTCAGTGTGGACGAAAAGCCAATATAATATAAATATAAAAAAAATACAATATTAAAAAAAAAAAAATGTGTGTATTCAGCTACACTCATTTCCATGTGGACAGGCCCTTAGTAACTTTCCATTCCTCAACATTTACTGTTGAAGCAATTTGGATTGTCCACTTTCCACTCTGGAGGTACAATGCTGTGGCTGATAACTAGTGTCCAATTAACGCATGCTAATTGAGCTGACCTTTAAGCACTGGCTCAGTTTAAGCTCAAATCTTTAAATTAATTTGCAAAGTAATGATCTTGCTCCCCTCCTTCCAATTTCATCATAGCACCTGGCTCTGGTGTTACTGTAATAGTAAATTGTATGAGCTGTAATTAGTGGGGATGAGTAGACCTTGATGGATGCATCGATTTATTGCTGGCTTGAAGGAAACACTAGTGCTGCGGACATGAAAATTTGAATACAGACTGCCTGTCCATTTGACACATTTGCTCAATCGGTGTAATAAACACTCATGAAGATTAAAGTGGCAACATTGTCTCTATTTAGAGGTTCTTAATACTTTGTTAAAAAAAACACATACAAACAAAAATACTACTAATTGTAGCTCCTGATTCTAACCCTCTTGCTCACACTTTTTAAGCCCTTAGCTCACAACCCAAAAAGCACAGTCTGCTCTGATTGGTCAGCTGGCCCAAGCTTTTGTCATTGGTCAAATGAGTCCTATCAAATGTCAAACATCTGCCCTGATCAGCTGTTTAATTAATTCATGGTTACAGGATAGAAAAAAAAATCAAAAAAAGGGAAATGTTTGCACATTGCTCTTTTTAGCCATTGTCAGGGGGATATGATTGCCATTGCTTATTGTTTTGTTAGTTTTTTTTTAAGAAGACACTATTTAGGAAAAGACCTGCAATTTTGCATGTGTGGATACTAAAAATGTGACTTTGTCATCAATTTAACACATTTATTTTAATGCACAGTTATGCCTCTAATTTTTCACTTTTGATTGTTTCATCCAGGTGACTTATAACCATGCGCTGTCTGGCCGCTCGGGTGAACTACAAGACCCTCATAATTATCTGCACCCTCTTCACACTCATTACTGTGTTGCTGTGGAACCGATGCTCTAGTGACACGTCTGTACGCTTCCTGCCCCGTGCTGCCTTAGTTGCTCCAAGTCCCAAGGTGGGAGATGCTAGTATCAGCAGCCAGCAACACCCTCCACAACCTCCAGAGCCTCCACCTGTTGTTGGTGGTACTGGTGGATTAAAATATGAAGAAATTGACTGTCTGATCAACGATGAATCGACTATTAAAGGGCGCCGTGAGGGCGGAGAGATCTACCTGCCCTTCAGCTGGATGGAAAAATACTTTGAGGTATATGGGAAAGTTGTGCAGTACGACGGCTATGATCGGTTTGAGTTCCAGCACAGCTATTCAAAGGTTTACGCGCAGCGTGAGCCCTACCACCCTGATGGAGTCTTCATGTCTTTTGAGGGTTACAATGTGGAGGTCCGAGACCGTGTCAAGTGTATAAGTGGAGTGGAAGGTAAGACTTTTGTTGCTGATACTTAATGTTTTTATTCACACAGTTTTAAGGCTCACAAAATAAACTAACATTCGAATATCAGTATATTTGCAAACCCTCAACTTCAACCTTTCACATATTAGAGTAGCTAAGATGAAAGGCTGTAAGTTGAGTGTAGCCAAGATCAAATTTTAGAGAAGTTACTCCTTAAAGGAGACATAGAATGTTCTTTTTGAACCAAAAATCGAGATTACTGATGTCTACTTAGATAAACTAAATAATATTTATGGTCAAAAACCTTGTAGTCTCTTCAGATTAAGCCAGCTTCCTGCTCATCTCTGAAAACAATAAGACATTTGGAAATACTTACATTGCCTTCAGGAAATCCACTACGGGTTGTTGGAGCTGCTTCCTACTGATGAGTCCAGGATTGTATTGCCCAAAGATTGTATAACTATTCACTTCAAAGTGACTGCTACAAACAAACAAACAGCATTTCAGGAAGCTTATCAGGGATATTACTATTAAAAATGAAAGATATCCACTCCGCTCTTTGTTCCTCATTAGAAGGGAGTCTATGAAGCATCTGGTGTTGTTTTTGACAACCAGCAACAGAGCAACAATGAACTGAACCTTTCTTGTGAGACATGTTGCTCTCAACAGATACAATAGTTGTAATGGTGGAAGCGATTCTTCTTCATGTTGAATGTTCACACCCATGACCAGGAGTAGCTGTTGGGGGAGGGTTCGTTGCACAGCAAATGTGCTAGTTGCGTAAATAAACTCGACTTTTCAAAACCACTTGCTTGAGCACAGGTAAACAGAGAAGCCCTTTTTTCTCAAAAGTGGCTTAAATGTTTACTGTGACACTTTAGTGATGTTTAGATACGGGAGGGACACAGGGGCATAGAAGAACATCAGAAATTAGATTTTCCGGTGAATGTCCTCTTTAATGTATGGGTACGTCAATGACGTCAAGTTCAGCAAATGGGCCCCTGCACAGCAGCCATGTTTCAGAGGTCACAGTGGGAAAAATGCAGGTGTAAAAAATCAGATTAATGTTGGCTGAGTTCTATTAAGCTTCTTTGGTTTCAGGGTTCATGCTGGTTCATTGTCACACTGTCCTGACCTACACAAACTGAACAGAACCATTGTTAATGTAATCAGTATTACTTTTCTTATGTTATAATGTCTGCTGTGTAAAGGGCTCATTGATAATTGAGGCATGTGAATAATTTTAACTAGATTTTTATCAAGTTAATTAAATTTGCATCTTTTCTTCACCTCACAGAATTTTTTCAGCATTTGTATCTGTATTTTGCTGAAAGACTGAGTGCATTCTTTCCGTTCTTTCACATTTTCCATCCGTCCCCAAAGTTATTTGATTTCCTTCTAAAATAATTGCCTGGAATCAGTGGCTCATTTTAAAACACTGTTAGTTCAAACCACACATCAGCCTATCAGTACATTTCCATTCCCTGCTTGCTTGATGAAGTGGTTCTTCAAACTTGCCTAACATTAGAAGATCGATTCATTATTATTCCATCATTGGCAGAAAGCTAAAGTCACCAGTTTAAAAAAAAATACTCAAATACCAGGAGGAATTCAAAATGAAGAGATTGTCGTCCCTATAAAACCTTAAAAATAAAACATATTCAGTAACCATTTCGAGTCACGAAGCAAGATTTTTATTTTGTGCGTGTGTGTAGTAAATGTTGATTTATTCACTAGTGTCAGTTGCAGATGTAAGCTTGATGAGAAATGACAGCCACACTCTGTAAGAGCCATTCACAAGCAGTAAATGGATATTTTTGCTGAGATGCATAGTGCAATTACTCACATCATATTTGTTTTGACAGGAGTCTGCTTTTTTGTTTATTACACAAACAGTGTATTTGTCTTTTATAGTAAAATGTGCACTTGGCATGTGTTTGATAAGCATGTGTTCTGTATTTCCCACACTGGTACAGAGAAAACTGAATAGTGATGGAGGTCAGAAAATCTAAAAACATGTTTTGTCACTTATTTTAATTGAGTTTGGTTGGTAGGTTTTTTTTTAATAAGTTGTATTTATATAGTTTTATAGCTTGTTTAAATCACAACCAATAGACTTTATGGTTGATAACTTTTGCTACCTCCAACATGATTGTGCCCCACTACAATATGTATGACAGGCAGCATACATACATCTTTGAAAATATAGCCATATGTTTGTACTGAGCAGCAGGAAGCCCACTTTTTCTCACCGTCCAATTGCCTTCAGATTGTTTCCCTTAGTACAGAACTGAGAAAACACTTCTTCACTGCCATACCCACATGCACCACTCATCAAGGCCATTATTTAAGCCCAAGGCTTGTTGCTTTGTAGTACTTCACATCAGCGAGCATACACACCTCTCTTCCACTTGGCAGATTTTTATAGGTAAAAATAGCAATTCATTAATTAGCCTGTAACAGTCAGAGGCTTAAACAAGGTCATAGGATCATTTATCTCCGAATGCACCCTCCTGCCCACAGAAAAGTGATTTAATGGGACCCACAGTGATGTGCATTAAATGTAGTAATGATTCTTCTCCAACTCCAGCATTCAAGCATTGAGCTTTCAACTAAATTGGGCTGATGTCCTAAGCTTAAGAAGTTTTTAATCCCTATTTTGTGACAGTATTAGGGCAAGAAAAATATTTAGGCTTCAGAAAACACTAGTCTGATGCTGAGTGTTTTATGTGTCATTTTCTTTGTTACACCTCTTGAAGGGCTTGATGATTTACAGTAGATTTAGATATTCATCACTTAAAAGGCATTGAATTACATTACAATTACAGTATTTTTTATGCAAAGTACTTGATAGAAATCAAGGCTATGCAGGCAGAATGAGAAACACAAAACTGCAAATGTCAGCCTGCCAGTGGATGCCAGGTATTTTTCAGTTCTGTTCTACCCTCTTAATATCTTAACCAGCCGCAACAGATCTCCAAAGGTCTGGTGTGGGTCTTCACTAAAACCAAAGAACTGATGTCTAAACACACTAGAAAAAACAGCAATCATAGTACTAACAGAATGAGAATGAGCAGCAGGAACTGCAAGAAGTTGAGAGAAAAATATACAAGCTTCAGCAGCCAGGACATTGTCATTAGTGGAAGTGGTTAAATCGTGATCAGTTTCTTCTTTGTGTCTCCCACTGTTTCTTTCGCTATGTGAAAGAAATCATCACTTTTTCACTTGTTGCTGCAGAGTTGGATGTGCAATGTGTTATTTGTTTCATTGGTACCTTATTTCAAAAGATTTATTCCTGCATTTCATTGATTTACATTTAATTGCCCAAAGCTGCTTCAAGATTGAAAAAAATCATTCCTCAGTTTCATCCACAGGTTATAAAATACTGAAAATACTAAAATAGTTTTGGGATCACAGCTCTTTTTTTCCTCAGCTCTTCTCAACAGATGAGCATGCACTTGTTTCATATCCAATAGATGACTCAAAGCAATATTCATCCCTCCATCTCTGAAATTCTCTGCTGAAATTGACACATGCTTTATTGTGTTTATTGTTAAGGTTTCTTTGCAGCATAGAATGTTTTTGCCGGGTGAGGTAGTAGCAATCTATCACCACATGTACATTAAGTGTTGTGGAACAGCCAATATGAGCCCACTCTCCTCTTTCTGAACTGCCCTGTGATTGGTCAGATCCTCCTCAAATAGTTATGATGAAAGAGAGCCTAGACAAGCTGTCATTCTCTCCAAATGCTTGAGTGGCATTGCTGAGAGATTATTATGGAATTATTGATTAATAACGCCAAAAAATCTACATTTGAACAATATCAATATTCATCCTGATTTGCTCATCCCTGTTGGGCTACCACTAGTGCTGCTCCTGTGATTAGTTTTATAATTGATTAAAGTGTTAATTATTTTCAATTATTCATTTGGTCCATAAAATTTCAGAAAATGTTGGCTGGTGTTTACCAGACATTGAAATGGTGATTTTCTAAAATGCCTTGTTTAGTCCACAAAACAAAAATATTCAGTTTCTTTGTTATGTGGAGCAAAGAAACGAGACAATATTCACATTAAAGAAGCTGAAAAATCAGAGAACTTGTTTTGATTTCTTTAAGAGAAAACACTCTAACCAGTCAATTGCTTATAAAAAAAAAAAAAAGTGGACTTTTATAAATTGTATGCAATGTACCATTTAAATTATGAATGTTAGGCATTCAACTGCATACACATTAGTTTTAGTGCTTAATCTTAATTTTTGTTTTTAACATCAATTATTTTACTGAGTGATCATGTGAAAATATGCAGTTATCCTAGTAACATTGTTTTAATATTAGCATTGTTTTCTTTTACAAATGCATACAATAATTCATTTGTCTTTGTAAAGTGTACACTTTTGCCCTGTGAAATTTACTTTTGTCATAAAATCAGAAAAAGTGGCATTTGAAAATCAGACACTGTCACAGGGCACTTGCTCACACCAGATATCGCGGTCCGAACCTCCGCAGGTGGAGGCACGGCCTACTAACAGGTACAGAGCACTTAATAATCAGTGCTTTCCTATGAGCGATTACCGTAATCGACCGTCAAATTGTTTGTAACCAGCTGTTAGGCAAATATTAAATGTGTATGGCATGAACAAAGCTAGTGATTAAAAAAGAAATTAAATGACTATATGTATATGCGTATATACATATACATACATATGTATGTATGTATGTATGTATGTATGTATGTATGTATGTATGTATGTATATATATATATATATTACATACATACATACATACATACATATGATTATTTCTGCAATGTTACAGTCAGTATTTATGTTATGGACAGACCTGGATTTAAAAAATGTAAGATGCTGGTGTGTTTTCTGGAGTTATGGAAATATGCGGAGGCTTAGCAGTCAATTCCACATGGATTAGTCGTATTCTCTGAGCAGCACAGTGCTACGATGTCAGGATTTTGACAGTCATTTGACTTGACTTGTCAAGGGAGATGCCAGTAACAAGACAGGAATGGGGAATTTCTGGCAGGTGTGTGTATACCTGGTATTCCTTATGTTGTGGGGACCATAATTGGGATTTGTGACTTATGGGGACTTGAAGAATGAAGAAATGTTTTAAAGTTAGGGTTAGGTAAATGTTAGGGTCAAGGCACTCGTAATTGTGGTTTTTAGGAAATGAATGTAAGTCAATACAATGTCCTTTGAAGTCGTGGAAACCAAAGTGTTTGTGTGTGTCTGTGTGTATAGAGCACTAACAGCAAATAATTACATTGAGTCTCTTTGCAGAATGTGTTTGTTTAGGAAATCTGCAGAAATGAGAAAGTATAATTTAAGAATCTGATATATACAGTATAAAGCGGGGATTAGATGCAAAGGAGGAGGCACATCATCACCAGCTGTCTGAGTGTATTATGTTCTTCCCGGGAGGATGGGGTTTAGGTTGCCCATTTGCTCTCTCTGTCACAAGGTCTTGTAGTGAACTATCTGTTTATCAGAGTGATGCTCCTGCCTGAGCTATTTCTAGCCATGTGAACAGGGAAGCAAGTCTCTGGTGAAATGCAGATTATCATGGATTTCACCATAGCTGCAGGTGTTTTTTTTTTTTTTCCCGGCTCTTTTTCACAGTAAAAATTGTCTCATGCCCTTTGTCTCTATATAATTTTTTAAAAGGACCATGTTTGAGTCTAAGATGTTGTCATGGTTGGAAAGATTTGCAGTTACAAATTTTGTACCCTTATTGATGTGGTCAAGGTCATGAACTTGGTGTGTCACTGCAAAGTCTTTCCTCAATTCCTAAAAGTACACTGCTAAATTAATTTGATAGTGAAAAATTAATATGATAGTGGCAGCACAAGATATAGAATGTTTTCAAAACAATGAAAGTAACAGCTAAAAAATGACAACAAACTACAGAAGCGTTCATCACAATATCCATCGTGTGGTTTTTCTCAATTTAATTTGACATCATTCTATTTTTTCTCCTCCTCCTGCTTCCCACTTTTCTTTCCAGGTGTTCCTCTGTCCACTCAGTGGGGTCCTCAAGGCTACTTCTATGCCATCCAGATTGCCCAATATGGTTTGAGTCATTACAGCAAAAACCTGACTGAGCGTGCTCCCCACGTGGAGGTCTACGACACAGCCGAGGAGAGGGACAGCCGGGCCAGCACAGCACCCTGGAGTGTACCGAAAGGTTGCAGTCTCACCCGTGTTCATGACAAGACCCGAGCTACCTCTGTGCGTCAGTTCAGCGCTTCAGGTATGTAATCCTTTTCATGAGCCCATCCACAGCCTTCGGAAATGAAGCTTATCTCTTATAACCACGGCTATAGGAGTCTTGATATACAAGTGCACCCTCAGGATAGGAAGGTAGTCAACGGTGAGTCACAGCCACTGTCAGATAATACTGACAGACTATGATGGGTGACACTAGAAATACCCCACACTTACAATTTCCGAAGAAATTACAGAAGCAGCAGAAACAGAATCACACATTGAGACAATGTCACATTTATGATGATCAACTGTAGTGTGAACATTCCCACAGGTACTCTTATAATAAGACTATGTTATGTTTAATATTATATTGTGATCAACCCAGTTGATATGTATTACAAAAGAATTGTCACTAAAAGGAAATTTAGTGAGATAAAATCATATACAGGGAGAACTTAAGATTTCTTTCAAGGAGTAGAATTCATACTAATATATATTTATTTTTCTAGAGGTGCATAATTAACAAGGTTTTATTAATGTTCAACTCTATTAAAAGAATTGACTGGCTTTGCACTGTTTTAACTCAAAGGAATCAAATGTAACTGGCATTGTGTCCCTGTTTTATCTGACACTGAGATCACTAATGCTGTGCTCCAGAATCCCTCAGATTCTGAGGAAACCTCTACAGTTGTTTGTTTATTGTGTGCACTTACCTCTTCAATGCATCTAAATCTATAAATCTAAATCTAAATTTATAAAAAGAGTCAATATGAAAGGGGAAGAAAACCTTGATGTTTATTATACATTCATTTCCTCTAAATTGTATTGTATTCAGGGCACCAGTATGAGTGCAGTACATTTGCAAAAGTCTCAGGGCACCTACCGCTTCCCTGAAAATGTATTTTTTAAAACTGATTACTTGTTTCTTGTATCTTCTGGATGTGTTCTAAAATAGTAATTGAGGAATTATTATAATGTATGGTCATTACAGCATTGCAACAAATCTAATGGTTGCCTAAGACCTCTGCATTGTATAGTGTGTTGGAGGAAGGATGCAGTCTGACCAAACATTTCTAAAAACTTAAAATCCGGCTAAGGGAAGATATAGGTTGAGAGAGAGTGGAGACGGGCACTAAAGCATTATAACATTGTTTGAACCCAGCTGATTTGAGAGGCCTTGAGGTTTGGTCTCATTCAAATCATCCCACACTCATCATCAGTGTAATTAAGGTGTCTCATTCAGGCCTTCCTGAAGATGGCTGCAAACAAGTCAATGGGCTACAGCATTGATGATGGTTAGAGTTAGTAGACAGTCAGCTACACATGGGCTCTGACTCAGGCGCTGTTGTAGCACCTTGAGCATATTCACCAGGACTCTCGGGACACCAAGGTTTGACTGAACCTTCCACTGGGGTTTTTGTACATTCTTGTCCAGCATCTGACTCAGGTTCACAAAGGAGGTGTAGCACATGTTTGAGCCATTGGCTTTTGCTCAGGGTAATTGATGCATTTGTTCTAAAGTCCAATTATGCTACAGAATTTGATGAAAACATGTGGTTCAGATGGACGGTTGTAAAATAACTACAGCCAGAAGATTGTTGAAAAGTCAAAATGTTTACCCACTGTTGACTCCGAGCTTTTTTACTCTCTGATCTGATCTTCTTTACTTCCAGGACAGTCTCTCCTTGCCTGTCCTCTGATTCATTGTTCTACAGCTTCTCTCTCTCTCTCAGTTCAGCTCATCACTCACTTTTTCTTACAGCTTCAGCTGCCCATCTCAGCTCTCTTTCCCTGTCATCATCCTGTTTTCATCATCTCTCTTCAGCTCTCCTTTGGCAGTCTTCATTCTACGTTAATCTTTCCCGTCCATCTCCAGATTTAGGTCTTCAGCCTCCAAATTCCAAAATCTTATTTCCCCCTACTTATCGCCCCTCAGCCCTCCTGTGATTCCTAAACATTTCATTCAGATAACACCAAACCATTATAATGCCTTATTCTGTTCTTGTATATATTTTTTTGTTTCCTTCCTGTGCTGTCAGCCTCTTTTTTCCCTATCGTTGCCTCCCTTCACTTCTCCTACTCCCCTCTCTCCATGTGGGTCTGTTTCACTCCTTAGTGTATCTAGGACACTGTAGTTGACCAGCTTCTGACAAGTGGATCAGTCGCCTGTCCCTTGATAATAACCTCTTGTCTACCTTCAGCTCAAAGCCACATGAACACTGTCCTCCACTGAACACCTGTAGTTTCTGAATCCTCATGGTCAGTTGAGAGTATAAAGTTGCTGTTAGAATAAATACTCACTACATCCACATTTATAGTGGTAAAAGCTGTCCCCGGCAGCTACATTGCTTTTGAAAACATTCCATCAAGCTTTACAATTCCTTACAGCACCAAAGTTAAGCAGCTTTAATTTCAACACGGATAAACATAAAATATCTCTTTTTAAGTTGTAAAATAACAGAAGGAAAAAAGATCTTGATCAACAATTTCATCACAATTAGAAAGATTTCAGCCTACCATAAGTGCACCTGTAATGTGAAGATGGTGTAAGAAGAGGTTTTCCATGCTGTTGAAGGCAATTAATGTTCATTCACATGCTGAGGATTGGTGGTTTATGTATATGCACACATTGTGGGGCAGTCTTTTGATGTAATGAAACAGACTTCATTGATTTTTTTTCCCCAAATACCATGGGATACTCTATTAACTTACTACAGTGCAGTCTTATTGTGGCTGTACGTGAAAAGGGCTGTTCACTCATAATCTCCTTGATACCAGCCAGAACCAGAGCAATTTTACAAAGAAGAACTGGGGGCAATGACTGTTAATCTGAAAATGGTTGTATATATCCAAGTGGATGAATCCATTCTAGGGGCCCTACCTCCTGCATGTGATGGTGATTGTGCATTGAATGTTATATTGTCACTTTGGGCTTTTTTGTATATCCCACAAACAACATGTTTCCAAGTGTTAACATACACAGCATGTAAACCTGTTTTGTGCTGACATGTGTTTCTAACTGCATGCCTTTTCCCTCTCTCTTTCCTGCCTTATTGCTAAACAGCTCAAGAGCTAAGGAGAGGAGGTGAAATTGCCTCCTCTATATTCCTTGCCCATCCTTTATTGATGGCAGAGTAATCACAGGGCCAGCGTACAAATCCACTTACTCTCTGCATTGCCTTAAGTAATGGATTTATGAGTGCATTAAAGAGCCATAGTCATCCAGAGGCCCCTGCCAGACTGGCTCTTTCCCTCATTTTCCTGCTGATCAACTCTTAGTAAATGTGTGTCTCAGTCGACCTTGTCAAGCTATGCTTTTTCAGCTTGCGTCACGTGAGATGTCCATCTCGGATTCTTGATTGTCTTCTCACTTAAGTTGATTTTCACCCTGTCTGCTCTTAGTCAGGCCTAAAGAGCACTCCTTTTTCTTCCTTTCTACCCACTTTCACGCCTCTTCACACTGGCTCCCTGTCTATTTTAGGACTCATTTCAATGTTTAAATGTCTCAATGAGCTGGCACTTGTCTACCTGACCGAGCTCTTGAAGCCACACCCTCCAGGCAGAGCTCTGAGGTCAGCTGATGGAGATATTGCCTTTTCTGTAGCAGCTCCGAAGCTGTGAAACAGCTTTTCTTTACATTTGAGAGCACCCCACACCCTTAAGCTTTTTTAAAAAGCCTCTAATGACGTATCTCTTCTCGCTGGCTTTTAACACTACTTAGGTTAGGCAACTAGTGTTGTTGGCCTCACTGTAGAGTCATGGACTGTTGTTATTGACTTTTCTTTTGTTCTATGACTTCATCCACCACATTCTCTACTGCTTTCTCTTCTCTGTCTCTTTCTCTCCTCTTTTCTTTTTGTGCCCCACCCCTTTTCTGTGCCACATCGTTCCTCTGCAATTTTTTACCTTTTTGTTTTATTGTGGAAGTCTGTTCTTGGTTGACAATTTTATTGTATTGTTTTGTTCTTGTTTATGTTGTACTCTTTTGTTTTTTTTATTATTATTATTTGTTGCATTGTTTAATTGTTTTTTGTCTCTCATCTCTCCTTGTTAGTCCTCTCTTTTTATTTTCTCTCTCTATCCACCCTTTTGGTCCCCCACCTCTCCTCTGGCCCATTTTTTCCTTTCATCCCAACCAGCCAAGGCAGATGCCTGCTCATCTTTTAGTCTGTCAGAAATTTCTTCCTGTTAAAAGTTTCTTATTTTTTTTTTTAAAGCTTACTATATTTTATGATTTCCTTCATTCATCCTTTTGAGAGCCTTGATTGCAATGGTTTTTCTGCAGTTTAAACCCAGCAACAAGGCCAAAGGGGAGCTTTACTGAGAAGCCTTCAGTGCTTCAGGGTGTCGAAATGATGCAGTGGCAGTGTGAAAAAATTTGAGTTTTGTTGGAAAAACATGAGATGAAAAGAAAATTAGCTCTCTTTTCTTCCATTCTCTCTCTGTTCCCTTTTTTCTTGTCTACTAATTTTGTACTGTTTAGTTTGCAGTTGCCCATCTGTAGTCTTCATCCCAAGAGAACATTGTCTCTGTGTCTCATGTCCTTTCTCTCACACATACAAACACACACAACGCAACATGTCACACACATAATAATGATACTTTACCCTGTAGTAGTTAAAAAAGCAAGGCTTTGACCCTATATTATTTCTAAAGTCATCTGGTTATTATTGATTTGTCAGTGTGACTACAGTGAGACGAGCTATCATCGAACCAAAGTGTAGACGGGCTCCTTGCAAACGACTTCCAGTGACTGTGCTAAAAATAGCCCTTCAATAATCATCTGAAGTTTTAGTAATTTTTAAGAAATTGCTCCTAAACAAACACTGTAAAATGTCTTTTCTTGCCTCTGTGGTGCATTATACATATTTCTTTCCTCTGCTGCAACCCTCCATCCTGCCCACCCACCACAGAGTCCTCAGAAGGCGTATCCCTCCAGCTGGGAAACTCCAAAGACTTTATCCTCAGCTTGGACATCAAGTTCACCTCCAATGGCAGTGTGTCTGTGATTCTTGAAACCACAGAGAAGGGCCCACCTTTCACTATTCGCTATGTGACCCACACACAGCTCATTGCCTTCAAAGATCATGAAATCACCTATGGAATTGGGCCACGAACCACCTGGACCTCTCTGACCCGAGATCTGCTCACCGACCTCAGGAAGGGCGTCGGACTCTCCAACACCAAGGCTGTGAAGGCCACTAAGGTTATCTATCTAACTGATAATTCACTTCTGTTCTCATACTAATTTGTCATATCAACAAGCCAGAACTATGCCTTTGTAAGTTATAACAATCCCTTCAAACTCTCATGGATTTTATTGTCTCATTAAACTTTTAATGAATTAATTTTCTGAAACCTTGTTTCAGCTTCTCATTTGTCAAAAAAATAAATAAACAACAGAGGACGCACTTGTTTTTGAGTGTGAATAGTCCGTAGCTGACTTTTTCCATCCTATTTACACCACTGTAATTTAATGTCAGTTGTGATGTTACTTTAAGAGCTCAATGTTTTTCAGGTGCTACTTGGTATAAAAAGTTCAAGAACCACTGCTGTAGCTGTTAACACATAGAGATGATCAATAGCATACTTAACATTCATATTTTTAAGTATTAATAAATCTTAACACTACCAGTGCTTATTTTGCCTTCTTTTTGTCTGTTTTCCTTCTCAGGTCATGCCCAGACGGGTGGTGCGGATAGTTCTTCATGGTCGTGGTACTGTAGACAATGTCACCGTCTCCACCACAGCCCACATGGCCGCATTCTTCGCTGCCAGCGACTGGCTGGTGCGCAACCAGGACGAAAGAGGTGGCTGGCCCATCATGGTCACTCGCAAACTGGGTGAAGGCTTCCGGCCTCTGGAGCCCGGGTGGTACTCGGCCATGGCTCAGGGCCAGGCCATGTCCACACTAGTGAGAGCCTACCTCCTCACCAAGGATCAGGTTTATCTCAATGCTGCCCTGAAGGCAGTTGGACCCTACAAGGTGCCTTCAGCACAGCACGGGGTCAAAGCTGTTTTCATGAACAAATATGACTGGTATGAGGAATACCCTACCACGCCCAGTTCCTTTGTTCTCAACGGCTTCATCTACTCCCTGTTGGGTCTTTACGACTTGGCTGAAACAGCCGGAGAGAAACTTGGACGAGAGGCAGGGCAGCTGTTCAGCCGGGGCATGGAGTCTCTGAAGGCCATGCTGCCGCTCTTTGACACAGGGTCTGGGAGCATTTATGACCTGCGTCACTTCATGTTGGGCACAGCACCCAACCTGGCACGCTGGGACTATCATACCACACACATTAACCAGCTACAGCTGCTGGCATCTATAGACAATTCTCCCATCTTCAAAGATGTGGTCAAACGCTGGAAAAACTACTTAAAAGGGATTCGTGCCAAGCACAACTAGGCAAACTATAATCCACATATACTGTATTACACAGCTGAGGTGAAAAGAGGGGGAATGTGCTTTGTCTGTGACAGCTGAATGGATAATTAAATGTGAGGATGACTCTCACATTGTCTTGTGTGCGTTGTGTGTTCCAGTCTGGGTTAGAGGTTAATTTCCCCAATTCCAAAAAAGTTGGGCCATTGTGTAAAAGGTAAATAAGAACTGTATGCAATGATTTGCAAATCCCATAAACCCATATTTTATTCCCAATAGAACATTAACAACATCAAATTCAAAATGAGCTAATATTTTTCATGAAATGGTAAAATGTCTCAGTTTGAACGTCTGACATGTTGTTTATGTTCTATTGGGAATAAAACATGAGGTTTGCAAGTCATTGTAGTCTGTTTTTCATTTACATTTTACACTATGGCCCAACTTTTTTGGAATTTGGTTGTAAAAGGTGAGTTAATACGGCTGCAACTCTAAACTCTAAAATTTTCCTCGTACTCTGTTGCAGGTTTTATATTTTCTGCAACATGAACTGTAGCTCTCCATTCCTGCTCTTTGACTCTACTGTCATTATGCACAGACCGTGTGTGTGTGTGTGTGTTTGCAGACATGTATGTGTATGTGTGTTTAAAATGACTGTAAGATGTTAGAAAACATCCTTGAATGATAAAAAAGTGAATCACATTTCCAAAATACTTTCATGCATTCACCACCCACACTACTCAATTATGAGGAGAAAATTGCCCAAAAAGAGAGAACCTTAATGTTTTTATTTTCCAAAAGCAACATGATTATCATTTACTCAGCTGTCATCCCTTTTTTTAAAAAAAAAGCTGAAGAGTCGGATTTGTTATGCTTCCAACCCAGTTGCTTCCACGGTCTCTTGTTAAGCCTACCTCTCCAAGAAACAGACAAATAATGGCAGATGTTTTAGGGAATCTTTACTTGGAGAGTCATCTCTTAAGACAAAAAAAAAATACCTCAAACCACCATATTACCAGCTTCTTTCCTTTGTTCTTACTCATAATTCCATTATTTTGCTGAGTCGTAATGTTGACTCATTTGGCCATGTGTTGCCTGCAACTCATCGTAACATTATTGTGTTTTGGTAGATGTATAGTAAGTTGACTGTGATTAGTCCCCAGTGCTGAGGTGACTGTAATGCTGGTATTTGCTTTAAAATGCTTTAAGATGATGCAGTGTTTGTCACCATTGTTAGCAGTAACAAAAACCTAGTCCGGTGCATTGGCTGGTCACAAATCTTATTATTAATTAATGTGCACGTTGTAGAATTACTGCCACAAGTAATTAGTTCTGCTTCACTTTGAGTTCAGCTCAGTTTGTTCAGTCGTTTCAGCAGTGATGTTCCTGCAGCTGAGCATAAATCCAGTGTTTAATGACAAAGGTCAGGAATGATTATTTAGATTTGCTGATCAATAGTTACTGTCACATTTTTCCTTTATTTGCATAGTAAGTTACAGTTAACAATTCAGACCACATACCGTAGATTCAATGTACATTATGCACTGTCCCTGCTGAATTCAAATAGAGTCCCCCACACTAACATGTATAAGCTTTGTTTTCTTTTGCAAGAGTTTTCGCAAAACATCCTTACTCTGTAAGGTGTAGTCCCAGGTAATAATTGCAGGCTATACTGTAAGTGGAGCTGATGTAAGAGGGTGTGTGCATTGTTTTGTTTATCCATGTAATATAAAAGAGTGGGCTGTGGAGGCAAAGCTGCATCTTTCCAGCGTGTAGGTTTCTAACATTTCAATTGACAAAGCCAGGAGCAGTGAAGCTGGAGGTAAATTCTTAATAAACACAAAGAGGCTGTCAGTCCCAGCAGGCTCTTGTCTCAACTCTCAGCTGGTGCAGGTGCATGAACTCAGCGTTGCTGTTTTGTGTTTTTTTTTTTTTTTTGTTTTCTTTTTTTTTTAATCTGAGTAACCTAACAATTCACCCGGCTAATAGGCTGGAGAGTGTGCACACGGTGCAGCAGCCATAGTCAGGGATGAGTCAGCATTCACTGGCATCACACTCGCAAACAAACCAAAGTGGAGCGCTCGGCATCAATGGGTTCTTCATCGATCTGCTTTAAAGTTTATAAGTGAGAAGCTGAAGAATATGACGGATATGTTTTTCCTCTGGTCGTTTTCATAAAAATGCAGTAAAATATTTGAAAATGTTTTCCCACACGGTCTGGTTTGAGGCTTTTTTTTTTTTCATTTGAAAAAAGAAACAAGTTGGTTCCTAACTTCTCTGTAATTTGACACTTTATTTATTTGATCTTTGAACATATTTTTAAATCGAACACATTTTTCCTGAAGGGGTTCAAATGCTAGTTCATATTGTGGATGCAGGAAATTATTTTAAGGTTATGAGAAATATCACATGTATACATTTATATACATACTGTTCGTTCTTTCCCATGGATTTTAGCTTAAGTGATTCTGTGTAGTAGAAGGGGAACATTCATGTCACAAAAGTCATTCGATTCAGCTTCCTTTTTATTTTTTTTTATTTTATCCTCAAATCATTTTGCGTTTAACTATTTAATGTTGAGCCTCATTGGAGATGTTGATGAGAGATAATGTTTTTTTAGGGTTTTTTAGGTTGAAAAGATTATAGCAAAAACAAATGGCTTATTGTTAAAGGGTGGTGGAGTTTAGCTTTTAGTCAGCTACTGTTTGAAAGTCAAACGATGCAGGTTCTCCCTGAAAAGGTTAGCTTATTTTGTTTTGGGGCGTATGTGTGCATTTTCTTTCATTTGTTAAAATCAGTTGCATCTCAGTTTACAAAAGCACAACTGCTATTACTTGCAAAATATTTCCTTGTACTACTTTAGGATGACCTTTTTGTTCTTTTCAAGGACGATGTGCAACGCCTTCATTAAGAAAGCTGCTATTATTGTTCACTGTGTAACAGATATACAGACACAGACAACGTCATCTTTCGCTATAAGTGATATTTGTTCATTTTAGTCTTTCCACTATCCATTAAAAAACTTCAGCATATGACCATTGAGGTCAAATGTGATTTATGCAATAAAATGTTTACTGGGGTCGTTTGACCACTCGAGACCCACAGCAGTTGTATAGACTTTGCAATCAAAGCACAATGTGCAAAAGCTACCATTTTTTTAGCCCAAGGAAGAGACGTGTTTATATATAGAGAGAAAATCTTTGTGCTTTAAATTTTTGCTTTTTAAAGGTGTAAAAAAAATAAAAGCATTTTTCTTAACGTTCTGCTCTTCTCTCTTATGTTAAATGCAAACTCACCGTTGTATCAAAGAGCTCCATATGGACTGTGGACTATTGACCGCATATGAGTGGTTCATTATCCTCCATTGTCGATTGTGAAAGTAGAATACAATAGAGTACAATTAGCTGAGCAATAGGGCAATAAAATATGAACCTGCAACTCATTTGAGAGTCGGTCACTGGTCTGTTCCAGCAGGTTTAACCATCAGAAATCAAACACCATTGCCATTCCATGTTAAGGTGGCACTGTGTTAAATCTAATTAATATTTTGTGATTCATTATTTATCATTTATATTTTATATGGATGGGGGGATATCGATAGAGTAAAATATTGCAAAGTTTTGCGTGTCTATATATCGCTTTTGAGTATTGATTTATTCAGCATATAATGTCTGAACTAATGTTACATTTAAACTTTTTGTGGATTAACATAAACGTTAAGACGTTGCCACCTCAGGCGAACTAATGTCAACCTTTCTTCACATTAACTCCATGTTCATGTTCAGGATTTTAAACTGTGATTTTTCATTTAAACTGTCATTTTTCACAGTTGGTCTTTTCAGTGACAGGTTTATAACCAAAATCACATACAGTCACACATAAAGACAGTAGATAATAGCTGGGACGTTATTGATTATAATTGTTATTTTAGCGGTGCTTGCTATGGCCTATTTTGTTTTCAGGCCAATTTTAACACAGACACAGACACACAGTGGGATGACTCAGGATTACCAGCTGCACTTTCTATAGAAATGCATATGTAGTTAATGGGGATGCATTATACTGGACTTTTTGCAAATATCCGAGATGTCGGGAGTGCTTGGGCCGAGAACCAGTACCAGTAGACTATATCCACGTCTTTCCTTTTGCCCACCTGCAGAGGTCATTTAGTCTCTTCTGTTGTGAAATTAACAATATTTTTCATAATCATGTCTCAGCAGATTTCATTGTGCAAATCATTAAAAACATAGCAGCTGTAGAGGGCGCCAGCATAGATGTCAAGGAAGCCGCAGCTTATTCAGCCTACTCTTCTAGTGATTAGTCATACCAGTGGATTTCAGCATATTTGCTGTTATCCAATAATACATTTTAAAGCCAGTATCTGCTGATGGTGATATTGTGCTGACAATATTGTGCATCTCTAGTAGTTAATTTGATTATCAAACAATTTAGCCTATTGCCTTTGACATATTTACTCTATATTTCCAAAGTTCTTGTGCCATGATCAGTTTCTAGGGCTAGGGTTTCTAGGATGCAGGTGATGTTACACCTAAAATAATACATTTGTCTAAAGTGCTCATGTTTTCTGTGAAGCAGCTCTGACTGTGCAGTGGAGAAACCATTTGTGTACACTGAACCTCCTCTGTGAAACTGCTGAGAAGAAAAACAATACAGATTAATAATTTATCCTAATTAGGCTGAACCAGTGAGAAGCACAGACACCTGAGAAGGACTATCTATTGCCACCCACCTGCATTTTTTATTACCTTCTGGCATTTATACAGTCCAGCCATAATTTTTCTTTTAAAGTTATACACTTCGCTCCACGCTATCTCATCCTTCCTCTTTCCCCGACATTAATGATATTAGCAACCCTCCAGACAGCAAGTCTGTCTCCCAGTCCTGTAATTAACCCAACATAAAACCAATAAGCTCAGTCTCTTCTCAGCCTCTGCACTGCCCTCTGCTGCCATTCAGCTACTGTACCTTTAAGATGGCCATGAAGGCATCACAGTGAATCCTTGGTATTCCAGCATCTGGAGGCCAGAGTCCACTCGATGAAATCAACACACATTGACTCTCTGACAGGGTCAGTGGGTGAAATAAACACTTTGACTTGTTCATTGCGAATTTTTTTATAGTTGCTTGTTTTTCACCCCCAGTGTATTTGTCCTCAAATGGGATTTTTCACCTGAGTAAAATAAGCCAAAGGTCCAGACAGGGGTCTTGAGAGAAGGAAAGCAAAGTAGGTAATTACCCCCAAGAACAGCTGACTACATAAATCAAGTCACATCCAGTGCGGCTAGCTCGTTTTGACACAGGTAAAGTGTTGACACTGTGTTACCTTCTTACCGGTATACATCTATTTCACTGTGATGTCACTTAATCCATAATGACAGACACATCACATTTCGGATGTGACTGTTTTCAACACTTGGCATCAATGGTGTTGCATTAGTGCATTCTTGGTGTTTTATTTTCTCAGATCAGTTCTTTTTTATTCATGGATGCTCGCCGCGGTAAAACCCCATCGGAGAAGACGTTGAGGCAGTGGAGGAGGAGGAAACAAAAATTATATTCATTTGCATTGCTGTTTCTGATACTCTTTGTGTATTTCATCATACTGTAGCTGCTATGCTATCCTATGTATTGTTGTAATTATCTATATGTTGATGGTTCAGGCTTCTGTAAAGTAAGTTATGGATGAGAGAAATGCACCTATGGCTGCATACCGCCAGCAGGGATATTTAAGTTTAAAATAAAAGCTATATTACTTCAACATATTATTTATTTTTTTGTATGGTTGTGTAACCATCTACAGCAACAATTTGTTGTAACCGGCTGGTTAAAATGTTTCCCGACTTTTTTTGCTATGTTGTTTTACTTTTTGTGTTGTTTAGTTTTGTTTAGTTAGTCTGGTTTGGTTTTAAACCTTTAGGTCCACTTAGCAGCCTACGAGAAGTCATAGTAAAACATTTTTAAGCGTATGTTAAACATTTTTTTTTTTGTATACAATCTACATGAATAATCTAAATGGACCAAAAAGAGACAATAGAAAAAACTGTCAATGGCAATGTGAGAAAATGTTGGAAACTAGTTTCAGCTCAGGGTCGACCTTATGCATTTTGGTGCCCTATAGGTGGCAAAGATTGGCATTTGTTACCCTTTTCCTGTCTCCTCTGTCCACTGTCACCCATCACACACACCTCAGTGGCTTATAGAACCAACATTTGAAGTAACTCTTGACAAACAAAGCTAGGTTTCCATGAAAAAAAGAAATGCAATGTAATGTTGTCAGACAGTATCTATCTAGTATGGTAGTCAGCAGTGAGGTTTAGAATAGAAGTATGGACACTGCAAGCAATATTAAAAAATAATACTCCACATAATAACAAAAATGGTAAATGGTAATAAAAGTAATAAATATAGAAAACCACTGACATAACAGATCATTTAAATTCGACACACCCGAACCTCCACACACTCTCTTTTTCCTTTTCCTGTCTTAATTATTAGTATTTTATTAGGAATGTTCATTTGTTAAATGAAGTAAGGCACCCATGGACTTATTTTTATTCATTTCTTTTCTTTGTGATCATCTGGCACCACCTCCAGTAGATGGCGCCCTAGGCGACTGCCAATATGGCCTATACCTAGAGCCGCCTCTGACTAGTCTGGCCTTCAAGAAATTTTTACATTTACAGAGCAGCCGGCTGCAGCTTTGTGCGATTCATTTGCAGTCTGGAGGAGTAAGGGTCAACATCTGCAAGGGTGACTGCAGCTGGGAGGAAAGGCCTGGGTCACCAGTCCAATGTATTTTCTCGTATACAGTATTATTAGTGTATAATATTATACAGCGTGTGTTTGTACACAGTGCTGTGGCTCTGATACTCACCCTGGGTAAGTCTCTCACAAGTCATAACTTGTTACCATTTCCCTGCTACCTCCAGAGGAGTGCCCTTGGAGCCACACTTCCCTCCAATATGCAACATGGATACAACATTACAGTAAATTGAATATTATATCGCATACCCTCTATTGCAGTTGCTGAATTTATGCTTCTGCTGGCTTCATATTTAAATGTATCAACCACTTCATCTAATTCTCTGCAGGAAATAGAAATTTACCTCAAAAACTCGGCTGCTACCTAATAATCAGTGAAGAATGTCTGCCAAGCCATTCTCAAGCTTCAGTATCGTCCTGTCTGCTAAATGAATGGCACACACAAAGAAACCATCCGTGCTCTTAAAGTAAAGTAAATCCATTGTCTCTGGTTCTCAGAACTGTATTTTGATCGTTTGCAAGCAGCTGGCACACTGTGATTTACGGGACAGAGGGAATCGGAGTGTTCAGCAGAGCGATCACCAGCAGAGTCAGAGATGGTGATAATGCTGGAAGAGAACAATGAGGAGACAGCAGCAGTCATGGCTCGAATACAGAGAAAAGATGAGAGAAGCATGGAAGAGAAAAGAAGTCCGTGGTGAGGAGTGATTGCAAGACTGAGGCGATGAGAAAAAAGCTGTGAAAGTCAAAAACTCTTCAAGCAAAGGGAACAAAGCTCCTGGAGTCTTGCCGCTATTAATAATTTAACAGTCACACACACAAACTACACGTCAGCACCAAAAACACAAGGGAGACAATGACTCTGAGCAGCTGCAGCACTGCAGTCTAACTCCCATCTGTCAGCACATTATCATAAGACAGTAACTCTACATACATAAATATACTATATATATGAGTATTATATGAAACTGTATTGTGTACGTCTACTCTTTTCATGTTTGTGATCACATCAACTTATTGGGAGCGCTATTCTGGAAACACCTTACTGACCCTAGGTAGTGACTGCCTTTTCATTATTCGATTCAATTCAATTAAATTTTATTTGTATAGCGCCAAATCACAACATACATTATCTCAAGGCAGTGTACATAATAAGGCCAAAACCTTTACAATATTACAGAGAGAAAAGAAACCCAACAGTTCACACAATGAGCAAGCACTAGGCATCAGTGGAGAGAAAAAAACTCCCTTTTAACAGGAAGAAATCTCTGACAGAACCAGACTCAAAGATGTGCGGTCATCTGCCTC
>JAFBJR010000892.1:119294-293694 GCA_016785285.1 Brachirus orientalis
AAAAAAAAAAAAAAGGTTAATGACACATAAATAAGTCACAACACATAATTAAGTCACAATTCTTATTATAAGAGGAATAAGTGGTCAGTATTCTCTGATTTTCTTCAGGGGTTCATTTGCTCGTTTTGGCCCGAGAGCTTTTCTGTGTGGAGTCAGTTTGTATGTTCTCCCCTTGTGTATGTGGGATCACTCTGGGAAACTCTGGCTTCCTCCCACATTTCAAAAACATGCCAGTTAAGGAAGAGTTTAATTGGACACTAAATTGTCCATAGGTGTGAGTATGAGAGTGAATAATTGTTTGTCTCTATGTGTTTGCCCTGTGATGGACTGGTGATCTGTCCAGGGTGTACCATGCCTTTTGCCCTATGTCAGCTGGGATTTACACAGGAACATCCCAAAGGCATTAGGAGCAATTTATGCCGTTAGTTATTTATCTCATTAACAGTTCTTCGGGTTTTTGAAACTATAAAATAAAAGTGAAGACACAAATAACACCAGAGGAGTAAATTAAAATGTTGTCCCTGTAAAATGTATCAGGGCAAGATGACATTATTTTCCTCCTCTGTATTCATGTAGATTTAAACATATTTAAAAGATAAGGTGTGTGGTAAGCAGTAGCTGGGGCACACCAAGTTCTTTCCATATTAAAATCAGCAACATTGGCTGAATGTAAACGCACCTACACAGAGTTGTGCTGATTTTACACCGACACCCAAGACTTGCCACAGACGGCTCATCTTGATTTGTTTGGGAGAGATGAGGGGGTTGGTGTTGGAGGTGGTCGGGTTTGGCCTGAAGGGAACTTGTTATTTTTTTTCTTTTTTCATTAACATTTAATAAGATGCAAATGGTTCCTCAAGACCACAAAGTTCGTACAGTAATGCACTGTGGTGTTTCCAAAACATGTACTTTTGTGGTCAAAGGTCACTGACTAATACATAAATGAATAAGAAAAAGAACAAACATAAAATGAATAATGATTAAAGGAGAGACAAATAAAATACATAACAAAACTAAAGGATCTCGTTGTCATCATATTGAGAACCTGTATTTTTATTTTTATTTTTTTTTTCAGAATGTGCTTACACATTTTTGTGAATTTGTGCTGCATGGATCTCCTGTTGTACCTGCACACGCTGCAACCTGAGCAGCTTCTGTTTGGAATTACTGACACCTTGTGGAGAGGCAGGGCGGTACAAGTGTGAGTGTAAATATGAGCAGGTGTCGTATCTGACACACCGTACAGTATGAGAGTAGACGATTAGAATATTAGACTGTGGCTTCCTATTCAATGTCACGCGGTCAAGTCCAAAACGAGAACAAAGTGTCATCAAATTATCCCAACGTCCACAAAAAAAAACTTTTCTTTTCAACGATATTACTTTCTGCTTCAGTTGAGTCATCTCACGACCTTTGCACAGAAAACACAAAATATTGGAATGAGGTCAAAAATAATTCACTCCTTTATATTAAGATATACATACATATACATTAGAAATAGAAATAATGTACTTAAACCTACAGTTTTATTGGTAGAACATGCACCTGCACAGAGAAGATGGAGTCACTGTATTAGAAATCAAAGCAGTTTGCCCATAGATAAAAAGTGATGAGTACGATGAGTAAAGATGATGAGATAGATGTGAGGGAGTGGGACCGGGCAGGTTTTTCCCAGTCAGAGAGGCATAATGCCCAATTTCTTCAGAAAATCTGGGAGTGAAAAAGAAATGCTATCTTCTGATGATCTTTATGAAATGTCCGTCTGTGTTGTTTACAGTTTTGTTCTTTACGTCATGGTGTTTGTTTACTTTGTAGCACAGAGCTATGCACAGCTGAAGTGTGCAGGTCAGGTCATGGCACTCACTCCCAGCTCCACCCAAACACACACAGCAGTTAAATAACAGTAAGGAACCTTCCACAGGAACGCAGGTTTTCAGCCTGTTCCTCCTCACTCAGCAGAAACTCTCGCTCTCTCCATCAGTGTGGTCTACATATATACGTATATATCATGTTGTTTGCATGACTTGAATTTGTTTTCTTTCCCCTGACTGACTCTCCTGGTTCCTGGTTTCAGACCCTCAGTGCCTCCCTTTGTTTATGCTTTTAGTCTTGACGGCGTACGTACTAACAGCTTTGAGTGACTTCAAGCCACACGAAACTGACTCCCACTCGGAGCTGAATCTCCAGCCAGTTTATTTATTTATTTATTTATTTATTAAGTTGTTGTTGCTCTGCGGTGAACTGTGGCTCTGCTCCTTGGAGAGAGAGCAGAATGAGATCCCAAGGTGCCAAGATTGCACCTTACAACACAACACGGTGGATGACTTAAAGTGGCTCTAATGAGAGCCTGGCTGGTGGTTTGGAGAATGCACTGACTTTATTAGCACAACAATGCTGAATAGAAAAAAGTAGAAAGTGTGCGTAAAGCGATAGAAAGATATATATATATATATATTCCCGACTTAAGTGTGACTAACCACCTTGCAAAGTTTAAATAATAATTAAAAATAGGTTTCAAATCATGTAAATTCATGAAGCATGTACTGCTGTGGACTTCACGTGTGTCAGTTTGCTCACACCGCCGTGTTGGAAGGCAAAGCTTCTGGAAAATGAACGGAACCAGCACCTGTTTTAAACTGTAAGAGTTCACTGATATCACATTAAATCCACAGAGATGAAGGAAAAACATCACAGAAGCTAACAGACTGAGGAAACAGTATCTGATCCTTGGATCAGACTTTACTCCAGACCTGCGACACTACGACATCATCAGCTTTCGGAGAAACTTTAACCATTGCAGTAAAATCATGTAAAAAACACAGCATATTTAAGTTAATTAGCATTGGAGTTTGTAATGATGCTGAAGCTGGCATCTAGATTTGCAGCTTTGAAGTCATCTCTAAAGGGGAAACTTAAGGGAGACTTAATTTACAGCAATAGTTTCCCTTAAATAGAACAAAGGTTTTATACATGGCATAGTACTGTATGTCTCCTACTACAGTAATGTTCCAGGAAGAGCCACAGTGAAAGGCTCCCTCTCCAAGTAGGACAGACATGTAGTACTGTAGGTGTCAGATGTACAGAAACAAGTTCAGCAGATTACAAACAAAACATCAAGTCGTTGCCTCCCATTCTACTCATAGCAGCCGCAAGCAGGCCTCCATTTTCAGAGCTGAGTGGTAAATAAAATAAATAAAACATCTCCTTGAAATATGACGGGGCCTGATCAGCTTTCGGAGAAACTTTAACCATTGCAGTAAAATCATGTAAAAAACACAGCATATTTAAGTTAATTAGCATTGGAGTTTGTAATGATGCTGAAGCTGGCATCTAGATTTGCAGCTTTGAAGTCATCTCTAAAGGGGAAACTTAAGGGAGACTTAATTTACAGCAATAGTTTCCCTTAAATAGAACAAAGGTTTTATACATGGCTGATCACTGACTGCTTTATACTCTTATACTCTGAGTCGACAGTTCTCCTCAACTGTCGACTCAGACGCTGCCAACTTCAGCATCGTGATTCAGTACCTGCTAGGAAGTGATAACTGTACAAGAGACTTGCTTTGAATGTTTTCTAGAAAATGCCCTCTTAACACCACTTCCTGCCAAAATGGTGTTGAGTTGGTTGTGAGTGTGGCATGATGGGATTGTGTGAGGTCATCTACCAAAGCGCCATACAATATTCTCTGCTCTGAAGCACTGGGGGTAAGTGTTTTTAAAAAAAAAATGTATCCAGAATAGAGTCAGTGGAAGGTCAACAGAAGCTTTGCAGTGAGGATTAGACATTTAAACCCAGAATAATTTTAAAGGTGATTCCATAACACCTTTGAAGTAAAGCATTAACTTTTAATGGAGCTTAAACTTCAACAGGTGTGACAGATTGGATGTGGAGTCAAGTGTTAATGATTAACATAGATTTACCACACATCAAAATAATGTTATAAAATAATAAAATTATATATATATATTTTTTTGTTGTTGTTGTTTAAGATTAAACAAACCACAAACAACATCTACACTTTCCTAATTCTGCAGTGGCAGTGAGGCATGTTTGCTCTCATTGCTCCAGAGTTTAAAGAAGATAAGAAGCTGGAGAATGGGTGGAGGTGCGGTGTATTTGCTGCTGGTGCTGCTGGGTGTGACGGCTGCTGTCGATGTGAGGGCAGATGGCGACAGTTTAATAATAAGACAACAAGAAAGAGGCCCGAGAGAAACTCTGTTGACTCTACTGACCGACCCATGCACACCCTTTATTCGCATTGTCTGCCTTATCTGAAAAATCACAGGGCACTTGCTCAGTTCAGAGTTGAGCTGAACTTCTCCTCGGCTGCAGTGGGTCAAAGTTTCTGACTGAAACCATCAGCCTCGGTCACATAATCTCAGCATTTGTTCCGAGGAGAGATTTTTCAGTGAAACTTACTCCACTGGTTTGTCTGTCATTTCTTTTTTGATGAGAGAACAATGCACTACAAAAACAAGGCTTTTATTTTTGGAAAAAGAAGTAAGGGTTGTTTTATACTCATGTTAAGATTGTTCGGACTTGAGTTGACTCTAGAAAATATTGTCTTTTCAGAGTGTGTGTGCATGTGTGTGGTCCGGTTATTACTAATGATGTGGGGACCTTAATCTGTTTACAAATCACATGATGGGGGCTTGTCTTCTTTATGGGGACAGAAAAAAAGCAAATCCCCATAATGTACATTACTACAATTTAAGGTGAAAACATGTTTTTAGATTAGGCTAAGGTTAAAGATGGGGTTAGTGTTAAGCCAGTAGTAATTATGGTTAAGGTCAAGTTTCCATCAAATAAATGTAAGTCAATGCAATGCCCTCTGAAGTCATAGAAACCAGACTGTGTGTGTGCGTGTGTGTGTTTGAGAGCATACACCTATGGGCAGACACTCCCACCCAACACCACAGAGACAGCAGCAGGTATACTGGATATTCTCGCTGGGTTTGTAGAGGGAGGAGATGAGAGGGGAGGAACCTTGAGGACGACATGGCAACACAAACCATATAAAGTCAGAGTCACACCTTCCTGACAGCCTCAGTTAAGCTCACCTCCCAGACTGCAGCAGCAGCAGCAGCAGCAGCACCTTGATAACATGCTCAGCCTCATTAAATTACCACGCGTCTTCACCATCAATCAAGTTCCCAAAGTAAGTTCATTTTCATCATATCTTTACCGGGCATTCAGGACATTTGAGCTTTCAGGACATTTGAGGGAAATTAAAACGATATATCTAAACTCATATTTTACTGCATATAATTATTATTGATTGCTCAGTTTAACCTAACCTGAGCACATGTTTGTCTGATGATATCAATGAGTTTTTGGGCCTATAGGCCTGAACTAAACCCAGTATTAAAAAATAGTCATTTTATATTACATCTTCCACATCTTTTTTGTCTTGTGACCTCTGAAAAATCTATCTCTTTCCCATGTCCATCAGTGTTGAATCTGGACAGAAACACAGACTAGTTTGACCAAACAGTGATTTATCCCTCTCAAATCACACTAAAGGATTTTGGAATCCATTGGAAAGGATTCTGATAAACGACCAGATCAGTGATCAAGACCATTTACCAACCTTGTGATTTTTAACAGGTTTTTACATTCAACAAAGGGTCACAAAATGTTTCTCAAATGTATCAAACTGATTGCGGACTAACAAAGACATGTCCTCTTTGAGGTTTTCCATGAGGACAGCATCATCTCTGGGTACCGACACCCGCGGAGCTCAGCCACAGACTGCATCCTCAGCCTGTTCCAGCTGACCAATGAGACTCTCAACATCTGGACCCACTTTTTACCCACCTGGTATAGCAGAATATTATAGCTTTTTGCTACAAAGTGTCACAATTATAAGCATGTGTTTACTTTCATGTCTTATGTTACTGTCATGTCTTATGTTAAATTCAACTTCTGAGGGCACATGACCAGATTTGCTCAAGAGTTGACAGCTCAACTTCACTGACAGGAGAAGGGTGGTTACCTCCTTCACCCCACTTCCTGACCCCCTGCAGCACAATTGATATCAATTCTGTAATTTTGAATTTCATCGTGATTTCCCAAAGACCGTATAATGGAAGAAAGCATTCCTCCATAAAGCCCGAGACTAATATAGGTGTTCATAGTCTATGCGGCCAAGTAATTTTGTAAATACATTTTCATAACTTTCTTATCAGATCAGTCGCACGGTCCTTCTTTCTAAATATCATGATAAAGATAAGAGTCAGACATTCTTTCTTTGTCACTGAAAGATAATTTTCTATTAAAACATAGCTCAAAGTGTTTAGCAGTAAAATGCTGCAAAATGCACGCTTCCACCCATTGCTGATTTGCAAACGCAGGGTTGTTTTATCAAGATAAACATCCTCAGGCACTAACAAACTGTTGGAGGTGTAAAAATCATCATCGTTAAACTCCAAACACAGGCAAGAAAAGCAAAGTCATCTGAGCAATATGTTTCAATCTCCTTCTCTCTTTAAGCCCTTTTGTTTTGTCTATCATATTTGTTTCAGTGGTTGTTTGTCTAACCTCAACAAATCTAAGCAGAATTTGTCCACAACCACCACCTTTTAACTTGACTATTTTCAGTTTTTGATCCTTCACTCACTGAGTGAATGACAGCTGCCAGCTAATACTGATTGAAATATCAGTTTTTCTTTTAGCATGCTTACAAAATATTACATATTTGTATGATTATCATTGACGGAAGGTAATATTATATTTTACAATATATTCTTTTGTAAAAATGTGAAGCAATATTGGGGCTTTTTTGTGATCAGGGGCCCAATATAAACACATATTGTATCAGTTGACTGACCAAGTACATTTGAATTTAAATGAATAAATAAAGAATGCAATAACTAAAACCTCAAATATGTAGTTGACTCAAAAAAGACTCCTCTCAGCTTGCGACTTCCGTCTCTGTGTTGTTGCTGTGTAAAAAAGGGCCAACAGGTGTGATATGTTGAGGTGTAGATAAACAGAGTGTAAATGATGATGGAGAAGAAAAGAAAGAGTGGAAAATCTCCATAAAACCAAGTACTGTGGCTTCTCATCTCCAGTGAGTGAGTTCATGTCAAGTTACCCATGAGCCATACTGCACTTCCTCCCCACTGAGAAGCCAGTTGCTTTGACAGCATAGTCCACAGAGAAAATGTGTGTGTGTGTGTGTGTGTGTATACACACATTTTTTATATATAAAATATAAAATTTTATATTTCCATATAAAATTTTATATATATATATACTATTCACAGTAGTTGAATTTATTAACTCTTTAGGACCTTCTCTGGCATAAAAACTGCTCAGTGGGATCAAAAATATGAACACAAGTTCAGGGCTACGATTCAAATTACGGTTCTTTATTAATAACCCTTAGTTTAGGCTGTGTAAATGAATGAGAGTCAATGCAGTGTTCTCAGAGGACAAGCTGCACAAACCTGTGTGTGTGTGTGTGTGTGTGTGTGAATACATAGTGATGGAACATGGGTGCTTGTGTCATGGGGCACAGGATAGACTTCACAGGCCGTCTGCTAATGAGCAGACCTGTGCTCGAGGTTTTCATGTGAGTCGCCTCAATTAGTTAACTGCTCAGTGACGGGGAAAAGAAGAGTTAATGTTGATTTGTTAATGAGGTGCACTGGCACGAGGAAATTGTCACACACAAAGCAAACTATAGCCTCCTTCTGATCTTCTGATTTTTTCTGTAGGCTGTTGTGACACATATGAATGATATGAACGATACCTAATTAAGAAAATCTCAGTTTTCCCGTTCAAGCATTTAAGAGTGTCATCAACATAGTCAAAAGCTCTGGTGTGTAACTTGTGCTGTCAAAACACAGTTGTGGCGTTAAATGCATCATTCTATGTGGCGCAGGGGGTATGTTGCCGGGCATCATAAAAACAAAGCACTGCTATACTCAGAACACGGAGAGAGAGAGAGAGAGAGTCACGTTGACCTGATAGAATACATAAGCATTGTTCAAACTCACTATACAATTTTTTATTTAAAATGTGTGCACTGCAGCATTACATTTCTGTTATCATTAACAAGCTTCTTCCTCTGACCGGTTTAACAATGTCACCCCCACAGCAAGAAAGTGGTGGTGTATGCAAACAGTTGAATCCAGTTCGTTTGGGTTGGTTTAAACAACACTTGTGTTATTTTATTAAAGCACAGCTCACTTTGTTCTTGGGTTGCTTTATTACCTTTAGTGTGACTGGAAGCAGAGCTAAACAGTCACCATGCACACCATCACCTCAAAAATAATCACTTGTTTGATCCTCAAACAAACCAAAATGACAAGTTGCGTGTGTTTATAGGAATTTACACTCATCCACTATACCTCTGTCAACAATAAAATATGAAGGGAAAGGTCTGTTTACTCTGTACCTAGAGCCTTGTACATCACACACATGCAGTGTTTGATGTACAAATATCCAAACCTTATTATCCCACATATGTGCTACTATTCCAGCGGGTATTAAAACACTTCAGACAGCCATGAGCAATGAATCGACCATAAGTATTCCTGTTGAAACAACACCGAAGGACAGTCAGTCCAGACCTGTCAACGTTCATGAGACATGTTTCTTCTGACAGGTACTTCCTGTGGAAACTAGTGACCGTGGTTGTGATGCAGGCAGCATGGCAGGATGCCTTCACCTGGCCACTGGTGATCTTCCTGTTCTCGTGCTGCGTTTATCCATTGGCGTCCAGCTGTGCTCACACCTTCAGCAGCATGTCAGTGCGGGCACGCCACATCTGCTTCTTCTTCGACTACGGTGCCCTCAGTTTCTACAGCCTGGGTGAGCATATGTGATCCACAGTCGGTGGCTGTCTAGAACCCAAAGTGAGAACATCAGTGGCGGTCTTAACTGGTCTTCCTACATGGAGAAGGAAAACGGAACTATTTAACATAAGTATATTATATGTTAAAAAAAAAAACAGTGAACAAGAGAAAGCTCATTCTCATTCAGTTTCCCTCAGTGTCAGTATACTCCCCTATGGCATACGTTAACAAATATTTTAAAGAAATCCTGAATTCAGATCCAGTGTAATCATTTCTTCCTGTAGCCACAACTTACATCCAAAGAAAATTTCATTAAAATCCTTAATTTACTTTTCCCCTCCTCTTTATTTAGTATTAATAATGAACTTACCCTACAGGTAGAACTGTTGTAAAATGTGAATACCTTCTGATGCAAGATGGATTTCAAGGAAATCCAACAATGCTACACTATACTGTATGTTGTTCATTATCTCACTTCATTGTGATGTCATGATGACATAATTCCTACATATTATTGTACCTATTTCTTTAATTTTTAAAAGAGGCACAGGATATAATTTTCTGACTTGAGGAGATTGTCTCTGTATCATTTGTGGAGGTATCTCGTGAAAAGTTTTTCTCAGACTGTATTTTTGTTTACCTTTGACCATTATATGATCATTTTTGAAGAGTTAATTATCTGCACATAAGATTGTTGAGCTGTCAGTTACAGTGCAGGACAAACTGTGTGTAGAAGCTCCACATGAAACATAGAGTGAATATATTTTCCATGTGTTCTGCTGCAGGGTCAGCGATCATCTATTCAGCTTATGTTTTCCCGGACAAGTGGGTGAACAGCTTCTTCCACCGGTGCTACATCCCCATCGCTCTGCTCAACACTGTTGTCTGCACCGGCCTTTCCTGCTACTCCAGGTAAACTGAGAAATGATCCATGTAAAAAGCTAAACCACTGCTGCTGTTACTGTTTTAGTCAAGTGTTTTTCTCACACATTCGTTTTCTCACACATTCATTATCACTCGCTGATGAAGGTTCAGGAAAACATCATACAAGAAATAAAAATGACAAACATGAGTGACAATAAAGCTTTTTGAATTTGATTCAGATGGAGCTGAAACATACTGTTTGTCATTTTTAGCCAGTGACTTTGTTTTGAATCTGAAACTTCACATTAACACTGTTGTCTTTTTCATGCATTGGATTAACACTGTTGCTTGTTCTCCTCTGACTCTTCTCTCCCTGCTGCTAAGGCTTGGCTTACCATTTCTGCAATATAATCATGACATCATAAAGAGGTAAAGACCCTAAGACCATGCATGTGCCTTACATTCTACTCTGTGTCTTTCTCTGAATTTTTTATTTTTATTTTTATTTTTATTTTTATTTTTGCCTAAATTACACATGTTATAACTAATAGATTGTGGGACATTTTGACAAAGTGAGGATATTTTGACTGGTCCTCATTTCTTCTTAGGGTTAGAATTGGGTTAAGGTTAGGGTTAAGCTAAGGGTTAGAGTCAGGCATCTAGTTGTGATGGTTAAGGTTAGGGTAAGGGGCTAGGGAATGCATTATGTCTATTTGATAGAAGCACAAACGTGTGTGTGTGTGTGTTTAATATGTGCACTTGCACACACATACAGTATGTTCATACATACAGTCAAACATTCATTGAATAAATGTATGTGCCAACATTTAATTCAATTTCAATTCAATTTTATTTGTATAACGGCAAATCACAACATACATTATCTCAAGGCAGTGTACGTAGTAAGGCCAAAACCTTTACAATATTACAGAGAGAAAAGAAACCCAACTGTTCACTCAATGAGCAAGCACTAGGCATCAGTGGAGACATAAAAACTCCCTTTTAACAGGAAGAAATCTCTGACAGAACCAGACTCAAAGATGTGCGGTCATCTGCCTCGACCGGTTGGGGTGAAAGGAAAGTGGGGGACAGGGGAGAAGTGGGAGATAGAATGGGGGGGGGAAGAAAAAGAGGGAGGTGAGGTAGAGATAGAAGAGAGAGACCAGGAGCAAATGTACAGTTATTTAGAGTTAACAAGTTTAGAATTAGTTATGTCATGTTTATAGATCTACGATGTCATTTATGGAAGCATCAACAGAGATTATTAATAAGAAATTGTGCTGATGACATGCCTTTAGTCTGTCTTCCTCCCACGAACGTTACTGAATGGGATTTCAAAAGCAGTGTTGAGCAACTGCAATGGGTGTGTTTCCTAACTGTGACTATAGTGACCAACCCTAAACTGTGATCAATTCCAAGTATAGTTTCAGCAGGACAGAAACTATGGTAATCAGGAAGGAGCACTCAGAGAGTGCAGATCTCTGCCAAGGGTTAAATACTTTGTCACCTGTGTTTTACACCTGAAATTTTAATTCACTGTATAAAACAACCTGGTTGTAGGTATTACTATCTTACATATGCATGACAAAATTCATACTTATTTCTCAACTTGTTAAATGGGACTTCCCATGTTAAATTAAATCACTAAATCCCATGTTAAATTAAATCACTAAATCTGTAATCTGGATTTAATCCATGATGAAACGTGGTCTGATGGTGAAGTGTCTGATCGTGCATAAAGTACACATACCAAATTTCCTTCCACTGAGTTTTGACAGAGGTATGATTTTCTTTTGAACAGTTTTGCCAATTATACAGTGATAAAGAGATTGGTCCATTAAAAACTGTAGACAGGAGGTGGCTAGGAGAAGGACAAACAAGTCGTTGAAAACTTCTCCCTTGCTGAGGTAACAATAGATTGTGACAGATTTTCTCTGCTAATAATTTGTCTTATAATTAGAAAGTTAATTGTGGATTTTGGATAAATGTTCTGTTGGTGTAGTTTTATACCGCAGAAGAAATGTTTACATTCTGCTGCCTCCAGATTCATGTGCTGCTACATGTAATTTGTGCAAAATATTAAATAATTTTGACATTGTGGTAAATTAAATTAATGTTTAATATTCAGTGTTTAATTGGGGCATTTCCACGGGTTGAAAGCTACTCCACCCTCCTCCATAGTGTAACCATAAGGTATTTCCCATTACTTTTTTAGTTATAACCAAAAATTATGTCTTTTATTTCAGATTTCCTGAGTATCAGAGTCCAAGGTTCAGCAAATGTCTCCGTGTTTTTGCCTTTGCCTACCCCTACCTGTTTGACAACATTCCGCTGTTCTACAGGGTATGGTCATGTCTGTGCACTTTACGCAACTCGCATCCAAAAAGAAGGAGGTGTGTCAGGCCAGATACATGCCAACTTTTAGGGGGGGGAAGATTATCTGAGTAGTGACAAAAAAAAAATACAGATGTGATATGATTTGAAAGTGATAACGGACACTAGTTTGGGGGCAAGATACATTCAGAAAAAGCTCAGAAAATGGTATAATAATAATAAAATAAATAAATAGAATTGATTAATGAATAATAATGACAATAATAATAATAAATGTTTTTTTGCTGAATTGACAGGTGTTTCTGTGTGTAGGAGATGGCTGCACAGACAGTGATACCAACTTCCTCCACTATAACCACATCACCTTGGCTTTCCTCACTGGCTTCCTGTTTGCCACGCATTTACCTGAGCGCCTGGCACCTGGCAGCTTCGACTACATAGGTAGAACAGATCCGAGGTTGTTGTCATTGTCAGTCATGTATGTCGTGCGTTGCTTTGTTTGCTCAGGGAGCATTCTTGGGATTGCTTTCCCACCTTTGTTTTGTTGTCTTCCAGTTGGTTATTTTAGATCATTTGTGTGTGTGTGTGCGCGTGCGTGTGTGTGTGTGTGTGTGTTTGGCAGCAGCAGCAGACCACAGTTGGCTGTGGATCAGATTAAATCAAATTTTATTTTGGTAGCACCAAATCACTACATACATTATCCCAAGGCACTTTACATACAACAATGTTAAGAGACCTTACAATGTTTAAAAAGTTTCCTTTTTTTTAGTGATTGGATCATTTTATTTGTCATTTTATTTAATTTTTTCGGTGAACTCTAGTGTTTCACAAAGTTTTTGTTTAGGTCTTGCCTAAGTTATGATATCTAATATTCAACTGTGAGTCACATTAATGTCTAACCACCTGTCGATTATTTGCTCACTGCTCACTGTTGCACTTCCTCACTGTAAAGTGTGTGAGCTCAAGCGTGACTCACTGGCTCTCTCTGCAGGTCACAGCCATCAGCTCTTCCACGTGTGTGGAATTCTCGGCACTCACTTCCAGATGAAGGCAGTGGAACAGGACATGGTGATGCGGCGCTCCTGGCTTCTCCAACACTCCGTTCCCATTACGTTTTCCAGCACAGTGGGTGTAACACTGCTCTGCCTGGTGGTCAACTTGACCATTATCGTTCTCTACAGTCTCCCACTCCTCTCTGCACCAGTTTGCCCAGAAAAGAAATCTGCTAGATGAAAAAAAAGTCTCTCTACTCTCATAGGTCTATTCCAGGTGCTGAATCTCCAGCTTTATACTTTGGGGCTCAGGCTGCAACAAGTGCATTACGGGAGATTTAAAAAGATTGTAAAGGCCACTTCAGAGGAACTGATGTAATGTTTAAATCAATGATAAGCTGCAGTCTGCACTAAACTCATGGTGGTATTTTCCTTCAGATGTCACCATGACTGCTGTAGAAAATGGGGAGTAAACAGAAAATGACGGCATATTTTGCACAAACATGCAATTTAACAAAGATATTTGTCAGTATAATAGACAATGAAAGTAAATGTTTCTGAGGAAAGTTGTTACTATAATAATTCACAACACGTGTGCTTTAACACGGCTTGTATTGAGTAAAAGCAGTGAGACTATTACTCATTAAAATAACAAAAGAATGGGCAGCTATGACGAGGGAATACAAAACTCATTTGAGCTGCCTGCAAAGTAGCAACTTGAAAGTTGCAAAATTATGTGATATTTAAGAATGAATACTTTCTCAGGTTGTGTGTTTGTAAAACTGAAAGTATTTAACTTCAGAAAGTTATTTATTATGACTTCTTTTTCAAATAAACTAAAAACCAAACTGTGTTACTGTGGTTCTTTAGAGAGGAGTCCAGTGTAAGAAATCCAGTTTCAATTGGTAAATTTAAATTTCTTACCGTTTCAAATTTCTTTCAATGAAAATAAGAAGAAATTAACGCAAACACATGTTATACTGTATTTGGGCAAAAGTTTATTTGGATCCAGAGGCAGAACTTAGTCAAGGACAAGCTTAAGAGAGTTTATTGTAAACACAGGTTAGGAGATTGATGGCTGAATCCTGAACGGGTGCCGTTATATTGGCTGGCCAAAAATCTGCTTCTTTATTGGTAAAAGTTAAACTGACCTAAGCAGATGGAAATAATCATTAGAGCATGACGCTTAAAAATAAAACTTAAATTGGTTGAATGGTTTGGCTAATCTTAAAATCATGGAAGTGACTGGTCAGCACTGTTGCAAAAAGGTTAGCGGGTCAGATCTCGGATGGACCGAGAGCCTTTCTGTGTGGAGTTTGCACAGCTGTGTGGCCCCTTCTTTCACCCTATGTCAGCTGGGGTTGGCTCCAGCCCGGTGCAATACTCATGTGGAGGATAAAGCAGTAGAAAATGGATGTAGTATAAACACAAACACAACACAATGAGTGTAAATATGCAAATATGCAGAACTTTGACACATGCTCAATCTTATTTCATCGATTAGTTCATCCCATAGTATGAATCCCAAAACTGATACAGTTCTATGTTATACTCAATTTAAATTTTATATGCAGTTTATTATACATTTAATCAAGAAGTATTCATTATATTCTGAATTCCACTCATTGTATTACATTATACTCATTAGCTCCACCATGTGGTTAACCTACGGTATTACACTATCTCACGCTGCACAGGGTGTAAATAAATCTACTCAATATGGCGACGTTTTCTTAACGTTTTTTATATTAAAAGTGAACGTTATATTAACACGTTACAATAATAACGACACACCAGTCTTTGATACGTCACTTGTGTCACTGCTTAAAAAAACGCTTCATGTTGATTTTAGACATAAAGTTAAATTTATTATTTATTACCCTGTAAACGCTATGTTTCTGTGTGAGATGCGATTAGTTGTATGAACTGTTTAATATGAAGACTCTTAATTTGAAACGTGGGCTGCATGAGTGTCATTATGATACGTGACGATCAATTCGTCACGTATCACACGTCGTGAAGTGGAGATGAGGAAACGGGACGGGAGGAAGCCCCGCCTCTTCCTGCTCCTCGGTCCTTCTCGCATAGACAACAGGTCCCGTCACTGAGACGTTGAGACAGTTGTCTTTCTGCTCTTTCTGAGTGTGTCCTCTGTTACTGTCGAGTTAAAGCGGTGTTTGTGTTTGACTGTGTTTACTGGAGCGGTCGCCATGAAGCCGGTGGGCTTCTTCATCTCCGTCCTCCTCTTCCTCCTGCTGGTGTCCAGATGTGTAGACAGCAGGTGTTTCTGTCAGGTGAGCTCCTGTACTCACTCATTGAACTCAGCATATTTATTTGTGTTTTTATTCAACGTTGTGCCTGTACTTTTTAATGTGGTGGTTCTTTTTTTTCTTTTAATCACTCTACAGTGCGTTTGCAGTTCCTAATGTAACTGTCAGAAGAGTAGTTACTCTCCTCTCATGTTACAGATCCGATACAGATCAATCTATTCATGTCAATCACACAGAGAAATGTTCAGTGTAATTTTTAACATTGTGAATATTAGTTGTCAGCACACCATTGATATGAACCAAGGGTCTCAAAACTCAAATGACCAGGGGGCCACTTCATGTCTAGCTTGATCATTAGGGGCCCAGTCTTGTGAATAAAAAAAAGTCCACCTTTTTGAGTAAAAGACATCAGAATAATAATTTTTATGATGATATTGCACATAATTTCAAAATAATAGCATTTGTTTTGATCTGTAATGATAAATAGTTTGCAATATGTAACGTATTTGTGTTCAAAATTAAATTTATTTAAATTAAATTTAAAAAAAAAAACCCACAGAAATAACTGTAACTTGATATTAAGTGGTGGGCCACATGAAAATTGATTGGGGGGCCGCATGTGGCCCGTGGGCCACGAGTTTGAGACCTCTGATATAAACTGTATGGGTCAGCAATAAAATAGAATAGAATAGAATAGAATAGAATAGAATAGAATAGAATAGAAGTGAAAAACTGACTTCTTGACTTGACCTGACTTGTCTAGGATGGTACTATAATTTGGCATTGGTTAGGGTCACTTGAAGTGGAAGCTATTGAAACAAACTAACTTTTAATATGCATATAAGTATAAAAGGCAATTATATTATATATAAAATGTGCTTTATTTATCAGTCAGTTGGCCACATCATGATAACTCTGTAAAATGTTTATAATTATAAATATACTATAAACTGTAAAAAAAAATTGGCCTAGGTTTGGAGATGGTGGGTCACATGAGATGGAGGCCAGTGGAAAAATAAGTATTGTTTAAATCTTAATATTCATGTAAAATGTAAGAAATTATAAAAGTCACCTCTGGGCATTAAGGGAAAAGAGTCGCAGTGTTAAAATATCAGACTGAAGGAATGAACCTTATCTCATTAAATGCATACATTTGGCATTTATTTACATACATTAGCATGCTAATAAATGCAAACACTTAAACCGTGTATGTTGTCCGTGTATGTCAATACAGACACCACTTCTGTTTGACAAGTTGCAATTTAAGAAGATTTTCATGTCTCATTTTATGTCCTGTATAAAATACACATGAGATGTATTTTTAAACTCAGGTCACAGGCAACCTGGATGACTGTGCTTGTGATGTGGAGACCATTGATGGCTTCAACAATGAACAGCTTTTTCCCAAACTTCAACAACTATTGGAGTCTGATTATTTCAGGTTTTACAAGGTGAGTTAATGGACACCATGCACACACACACACACACACATGTTTGCGCTTCTATCAGAGTGAGGACCCTCATAGACATAATACGTTCTCTAGCCCCTTAACCATCACAACTAGATGCTTAACCCTAACCCTAACCTAAACCCAATTCTAACCCTAACCCTAAAACCAAGTCTTAACTTTGAAAAAGCCATTTTAAGGGGTGAAAAAAGTGAGGACTGGCCCAAATGTCCTCACTTTGTCAAAATGTCCTCACCTTGAAGGAATTATACGAATTTTGGTCCTCACTCTGCAGCAAGTACAAGAACACACACACAGAGGTTTCCAGAGGACTTTAGAGGACATTGCACAACTTACTCTAAATTAACCATAATTACTATTGACCTAACCATAGCTCTTACCCTAACCTTAACCTAATCTTAACCTCAGCCTAACTTTAAAGCATGTCGACACCTTAAAATGTAGTAATTTACATTATGGGGACTTGATTTTTTGTCCACATAAGGAAGACAAGTCCCTATAATGTGACTGTGTAAACAGATTTAGGTCCCTACAACATAAGGAATACCAGGTACACACATGTATCACAATTCTACCTACAAACAGATGTGTTGGTGATGATCTGTGATTGGGTCTGGATCCTCCTCAGGTGAACCTGAATAAGCCGTGTCCATTTTGGACAGTCAGTGGTCACTGTGGTCTGAGGGACTGTGCTGTGAAACCCTGCTCCCCCGTGAGTTCCTCATTTCACCTTTTACAGCCAAATATGTGTCCCAGAGCCAGTTCAGCACTGGCACCACATGAGAACTAGCCTATATAGCTTCAAGTTTGAAAACCAAACATCATAGGGAATACACTGTGGAACTTCACTATGAAATATTTGGAAAAAGTGCAACACTATTTGAAAAAAAACTTGATGGTTATTAGTTAAAAGGGTAAAGCATAGATTCATAAGTTAAAGAAATGATCTGTATTTCACAAAGGAAATGATGTCTAAATTCTGATTTCAAATGCATACTGGGCTAAAAAGGATTAGCGCCATCATAAAAGTTTGTGATATTCCTGTTTAAAGCATATTCCTTCACCTTGTCTCACAACTGGCTGATTAAAACTCTGTTTTCACAGAACGAGGTGCCCGAGGGGATTAGATCAGCACCCCATAATAAGGTGAGTAATTTACACACACAAAAAAGATACTATATCAGGTGTCGAAAAGAACAATCCTGGCATTCCTGTATTCCAACCCTGGTATTCCTAATTCTTCTTCTTTGTGTGTGTGTTCAGTATTCAGAGGAAGCAAACAAGCAGCTGGATGAGTGTGAGAGGACGCAGCAACTTGGAGCTGTGGACGTCTCTTTAAGGTGAGCCCATTCGTATAAGAGGAATAAAGTTCACTGTTTCAACATTAGAGGCAAAACAAAAAAGTAACTTTTATATGTGGACCTCACTGAGAGCACAAATCAATAAAAATCACTGATGAATGGACATCTACACGGGAGAAAGTGAAGTTGACACGCTGCTCTATTCTGTTTCTAGTGACGAGACGAGAGAGGCTCTGCTCGACTGGAGCAAACATGATGATGATGCAGAGCGCTTCTGTGTGGCTGATGGTACAATGCACATTTCATTAAAATTTTACTTTTTACTCTTTATTTAGTAAAGTAAGTAAGTAAAACCAAAATGTCTGCTCCATTCACACCAGTGTACAAAGGAGTACATGCAGTGCTGATTAAGCCTATTAGCTCAACACAACTCTCTGTGTTTCTCAGATTAGCAATGTATTGTTTTCATGTTGTTTGCAACATTCCTGCACTGCACTCACACTGACACATTTTATGTCTCAACTGACAAAGGGAAGACGGACGCATAACAGCTTGACGCCAGTGAAGTGAGACGGCTACATACAGTTGGACTATGGCTAAAAACACCAGGAAGTGCCCATGAACATTTCTACAAGTGGAGTCGACTGCTAAAACTCATAGCAGCATTCTCCACTGATAGAACACAAAGCAAAAGCACTTCCCTAAACAACTGCCAACATGTTCAGTCACAGCTGCTGCTGTTCACTACATCACATAGCTCCCAGTTTCCTTGAAGAAATCTGGAACAGTAACACTATATTAAAAGACAGATAATGTATACAACTTAGAATGCATTATAAATGTTCCGTAGAACCCAAAATGTAATTAAAATCAAATGCCTCTCTCTCTCTCTCTCTCTCTCTCTCTCTCTCTCTCTCTCACACACACTCTCTCACACACACGCACACACACATGCACACTCTCTCAGACTCAAAGTCCACCGTGTACAATAGAAGTAATGCACTGGAACTCTAAAATAAGATGTAGATGTTATAGGCACATATTGTTTTAGTATTTAGTTGTACCGATAGGAAATGTGATGAAATTGTTGTGTTGTGAAATCTAGTATTTAGATTTCACAACACAGGTTTTGCGGTTCATGTTTTCTCTCTTCCAGGGAGGAGGTTTAACTTTGTTTCAGATCAAACTTGGCTGATAAAAATAGATCATAAAAAGTGTCTTCCTGCTGACTGACTGAAGCATTTCTGTTTTTCAGACGAGGAGTCACCAGATTCACAGTATGTCGATCTGCTGCTGAACCCGGAGCGCTTCACCGGCTACAGAGGACCTGAGGCCTGGCACATCTGGAATAGTATCTATGAGGAGAACTGCTTCAAGTAAATTCAGACAAAGATAATATTAATAAGCATCAGTGCTTAGATAAGTGGTTGACTCCTCATTTTGTTTATTGCTTTTTAGTCCATTCTGATTATAATTTTATGCATATGATACAACTTTCTATGTAGGAGTTGTGTTGTAGTTGCTCTGACAGTGAGAAAGCCACTGTATAGGGATGCCCAATATTATCGGCACAACATCGGTATCAGCAGATATTGGCTTCAAAATATATTATCTGATATCAGCAAACACATCAAGATCTGACAATATGACTAACGACTGCAACAGTAGGCTAAATAGGCTGCTACCTCCTTGACTTCTATGCTGGTGCCCTCTACAACTGTTATTATTTTACGTTTATTTATTTTGCTCAATTAAAAGGATGTATATCTACAACTCCTGTGACAAAATATCATGTTCATTTTGCTGCAGGAGAGACTAACTGGCTGAAGTACTCCCGACATAACAGCATATTGGTTATCAGCAAAAAGTCCAATATCATGCATCCCTCATATGGTGGGTGTTTGTAAAAACACCTCTCCCTACATGTTTCCTCACAGACCGTACACTGTCAAGCGACCACTAACTTCCAACTCCTACCACAGCAGCTCAGGAGTTGAAGGTAAGTGATGTTTACTTGACGTTGCACCTTGACTGCCTGGACAGTCAGTAGTTGTTGTTGGTGTTTGGTTTTTTTTTGTCTGTTACCGTTTGTTTTATTTTACAGCGAGGACCTTCTACAGCTGGCTGCAAGGTGAGCGGATATTTCACCTGAAAATTGAATGACAGAGAGAGAGAGAGGGAGACACTGCAGTTGAGATGTTTTTGTTTTCATCTCTGCTCTGTTTCTCGTTCAGGCCAGTGTGTGGAAAAGAGAGCTTTCTACCGCCTCATCTCTGGCCTCCATGCCAGCATCAACATACACCTCAGCGCCAGGTACCTCCTGGAAGGTGAGACACACACACCTGCACTCTAAAGAACTTCTCTTTTTAAAGTATGTTGCTTCTCTTGGAGCCCTCCTGTCTTTATATAATATAATTAAAATGATCTGTGACAGAATTGACAATTTCAGTTGTAAATGTCCTACCACTTTGTGCAAAACATTTTTTACCCACAGACAGCTGGTTTCAGAAGAAGTGGGGTCACAATGTTACAGAGTTCAGACAGCGTTTTGATGCAGAGCTGACAGCAGGTGAGGGGCCCAAGAGGCTCCGAAACCTCTACTTCCTGTATCTGATAGAGCTGCGGGCGCTGGCCAAAGCACTGCCATTCTTCCAGCAGCCATCCTTCCAGCTGTACACTGGTCGACCTGAGCAGGACCATCAGCACAAAGAGTTGCTGCTGCAGGTCCTGAACCTGACAAGGTCAGTCTGAAGCCTGGTCTGTGTTTTTATCTGTGTTTTTATCAGGGTAATAGGGGTTTGAGGTATTACATTTTATCCTGTACATTTTCAGTGTCAGTTTATTTGTTTCTATTAAAACAGGAACAGGCATATGCTATGATTTTTTTTAATGCTAAGACCATTTTTCTCACTAGTATGTACAACAAAATAAATACATTTATTTTTTGATGAGTAATTTTGCAAATCAATCAATTTGATTTATACAGCCTCTAACCCAGTGATTAATGAAAAAAGATGAATACTAAATGTAAAGAAATCTGATTGTGCCGACTGCATAATAACATTTTCATTTGTCATTAGTGGTGTTTCTGGTATTGCTGTCATAGTTGTTGTGTAAACTGTGGTGTTTGTTGTGATCTTCCTCTCCATTTCCCCCCTCCAGATCTTTCCCTCTGCACTTTGATGAAACATCCCTGTTTGCTGGTGATGAAAATGAAGCAGCCAAACTGAAGGTCAGTGGTAATTTATATACTGTACGTATATGTATATATAATTGTTTCCTGATTTCAGGTACAGATCTTTTTTCTTCCTTCTTAGTGATTTGTTTTATTATCATTTGTTTTTCTTTAATGTTCAATTATCAGCAGCACTTCTCTTTTTACTTTCAATTTTTTCACAAAAAATTAAAAGAAAAACTAAGAATTGATTCACTACACAATTAATAATAGTAATATTCATACATTTTCCAGTCATCTGATGATAGATGAACTGGTTCGATTTTGGTGGGCAAAGTTAAGATGCCATGGTTGCCTTGACCACACATAACAGTTTTTACTTACAGGTAATCCTTATTGAAATTGTTATCAAACCTGGACTCATCATGGATAACCTGATGAAATTATCAAAGTTGAAGGTCATGGTGGCCTTTCAGACATGTTTTTGGGCTCTTGAACATTGCAATACTAATAAACCAGTAAAGATGTTTAAGATGTTAATTCTATGTTAAACATCAGGAGGACATCAGGCTGTCATTCCTCAACATCTCTAGGATCATGGACTGTGTTGGCTGCTTCAAATGTCGACTGTGGGGAAAACTGCAGGTGAGAGTGCAGATGTCATTGAGCAATATCAAGTGACACATTTATCTCAGGGGACCTTACAGTCCAAACAGCAAACAACGCCCTCTGTCTGTAGACCCTATTCCATATGTTTGATTCTTGATTTTAAACAATAACTCACCATAATATTATAAAGTCAACAAACCAGAAAAAGTGCTGGACTTATCCTGAATTCATGGTAGAGCCTTTGTATCTCTGTGTTGGACTTCACTTGTCTGTTGTGCAGAAAAGTGTTAAGGAACAGCACATGAGATTTAAAATATGATGATGATGATTTAACAACCATGTGGCTGATATCACAGAAGGTAAATAAAATAAAACAAATTAACTGAATAGATGAAGCTTTGATAGTAATCACACCAGTCTTTGTATCTAATGCAGAATACAGTTACATTTAAATTTCAATACCCTTTTTATTTCTTTTTTTGGCATCAGACTCAAGGATTAGGCACAGCACTGAAAATTTTGTTTTCAGAGCGCCAGATTGAAGCTCTGCCCACTTCAGGCAAACAGCAACCCAGTTTCCAGCTGAGTCGGCAGGAGATCGTCTCTCTGCTCAATGCCTTTGGAAGGTGAGAGTCTGTTGTCATCACATATAAGGAACTTAGTCAATCAATGCAAACCAAACCCAACCCAACAAAAAACATACAATAATAATTTTATATCTGAAAAAAAATCTGAAAGTCTGTTTTGCTGCTGTTTTTTTTTATCTGTGTATAACATACACACCTTTAGAATAAACTGGTTTTTTTTAATTCTCTCACAGAATTTCCACGAGCATCCGAGAACTGAAGAACTTCAGGACACTGCTAGTAGAGGAGCGGTGACGGTGCTGAGTGAAGTCTGAAGAGGAGGACGAGGAGGAGTCACCCACCGACTCAACTGATGGGACCAATTTGTTATTACCCCAAAGCACCAGCTGCCTTTATCCTGCAGAAATGTCTTTTAAATGGATGTCAAGAGTTAAGCTTGAAGGTGAAATTTATCTAATAAGATGGAAGATAAAGGTATTGCTTAGAGAACTGGGAATACAAGTATTTGACAAAACTGAAAATGTCTATTAAATGTTTAAATAAGTCTAAAGGCAGACATGTGTCCAAGAAGAAATCTCACCTGTTTAATTATAGGCCCAGTTTTCTAGACTTTTGTTTTAAAGAACTAACTAAAGAACTAACTGTCAAGTTTGCACTTATATTATCCTCCCAGCCGTCTCTCAATGATGGCTTTGTTTTTTCAAAACTCCAAAAACCCAATCATTATGGAATAAAATAAGATATTAGATATGTTTCTCTGTGTGAAAACCTGTGACCAAAGACATCACTGCATATTTACCCTAGACTGACTGCTTACAGCACAGCTCAATGTTGTTTTGTAATTATGTTGCTTTCCTGAGGATGGCGCTGTTTCTAGAGAAAACTGATTTTCATATTTCACCTATAGACGTTAAGGGCAAAAATGTAACCGTTTAAGGAAAGTATAGTCGCTCTTTTACATGTAAAAAAAGATGAATAATATATTGTGTATTTTTGCGAGTGTGAATGTTCATGTTAAATGGTGATTTCATTTGTTGTGATTGTGTAAATGTTATGAAAATATCAATAAAGATCCCAGATGACATGAGCTAACATCTTAATACATAGTAAAATAGAAATTAATTATAAATTGATTATGTCATAGAGAATAAATTGTTTTGTACCACCAAATTTAAAAATTGTCTTCCGGTAAATGTTACCTTGCATCACATCCATTTTCTGACTTTAATGTGTTTAATGTGAACATAAAGAACGACCATTGCACTAGAGTCTGTATTTCATGACATGTCCACACAGAAGTCTTCTTCAAGTCTGTTTATTATTAAAATAAAAATCAGCCTCAGATGTGGAGGAATCGAGTAGTGTTTATTTATACATTTAATGAGTAGAGTGAACTCGATTGATTCAGCTCATTTTATGTAATTAAAGTGTATTTTTAAAATTATATAATGTAGTATAAATCCATGAATTATTTTGAATAATTAATTATATAGATACCTAGTGTAATTTTTTATTAAATTTTCATGAAGCTTCTGCCATCAATTCTCTATTAACAGTGTGGAACTTAAAAAATGTGTTTAATTTGCTATTTATTGGCATTTTTCTCATTCATTGTTATTTGTTATTGTTGAGTAAGAAATAATGAAAACATGTAAGTGGCAGCGTTTTTCCTACGGTACGTGAAGGCAGCATGAAGTCAGGCAGACGCCGGTGAGTGAAGGGTTAAACTGTGTAATAGGATGAATGGATATTGTGGAGAGCAGCATCTGATTACAGCAGCAGAGACAGACGGCGGTAACTGTCGGAGGGGGAGGACACTTTTTTATCCGTCAGCTGAGAACAACTTCTCAGTCTCCTCTGAGAAAAACCCAACACTTCATTTTTATTTTTTCCGTTTAACACAGTGAAAACTTCGTTTCTGCACCAAAGGTGAGCAGGACAAACAGTGGCGGACTAATTCTGCTGCTGGTGAAAACAGGGACCGACGGTGACTGCGGAGTAAACCGGCGACATGTCGCAGTTTGTGGAGGCTTAACTGGGACTACTACGGCTGCCTTTTTCTTCATTTTGAGGGTTCAGGTCCGAGTGAGCAGGAGAACGGCCGCAGCTCCTGGACGGTTTACTGGTTTGTTCCTCCAGGTCGGAACAAAAACAGGTAAGCCCACCTGTCTGTACCAGCACATGTTCGCACCTGCGTTTGTCCATTCACCTCCACCGCTGAACCACCCAGCCTAAAAAATAGTGCCGATAAAACGGGTATTAATCAAATGGAGACTTAAATGACCGATTCTCCAGGAAGGATCTGACGATATACCCTGTGATCGCGCATCGCGATAAAAAACCGCAGTCATTAACTCATAACAGGAAGTTGACAAGGCACCTTTCATACACAGGGTACTGTACAGACATACGTTCAAAAACAACAGACGCAGAATACAAAGAAAATATACTCCAAATCAAGTTAAAAAGGCTTAAATTATATTAAAGCAATAATAATAATAATATGCCAATGATAAAATAAGTCAAAATAAGTCATCTAAATAAAACCATTACAAATGATGTGTCATGATAAAATGAATAAATAATGGGTTATGACCTCAGATTTTGTACAATAGTTTAGTTTTACTAAGTGCCACAAGGCAGAGCCTACATTTATGCTGATCTTATTTAAATTTTGGTAAATGTTTTTATGCGTATTATAGCCATGCCTATACTCCAATTAAAGTTTTGACAGGAGAACTGAGATCTCAATCAAAGTCTTAATATTTTTCAAATTACAGTTTCAGATATGTGAAGATTATTGTCCTGTTTGTCAGTGAATTAAAAGTTTCTCAGTTTCACCCCACCTCAATCTGGCCTACCTAGTCAACACTTAAAATTTCAGTAATAAATAAAAAAACATGTACCTAATCTAATCTGTCTTTAATCTAGATAAGTGGTTTTTGATCCAGACTTGGTCCCATGTGGTGGTGTTCATAAAGGGTGAAGACATGGCAGGGAAGATGTCAGTTTATTTGTTTTTCACAAACAATTTTTTATTTTTTTTTTAAATTGACTTTGTCATTAAATGGTGAGTCATTAATAAAAAAGTCAATAAAAATATGATTTAACAATAGAAAAAGTACCCATTACTTTGCAAAAAAAACCCTCCAAGATGGATGCTGCAAGGGTTATAATAATTCATATTTCTGGTATTGTTAATGTACCCTTTTAAATACCTGTACACATTGTACTACAGTATACCAAATGAATGACAGAGGAGTAGTGAACCAAATGTTACAGGGATTCTTTTCCTTATCATTTTGAACAGTTTTAAGGCTACGTTTGGCTGTTTTTTGAGCAATCAGCGCCAAGAAACAACTGTGCCACAGTCCTTTCTCAGTCTGTGTCCTTGTCAGTTTCACCTAAGTTCAAAGTTTTGTTTAAGTTCAAAGTTTGATTCTCGGTTAGACAAACCAAATGAACACACGTGTTGTTACCCTGCAATGGGTGACTTGTTTTTCCTCAGCCTACAGCAGTGATGAGGATTTGGTGCCATGACATGAGCCACGGGATGAACAGAATTGTAAAAAAATGGACTTGTACAGTAGAACAGATGAGACTGATTTAAGAATGCAAGGGGCTTATCATTTTCAACTTATGTACAGTCAAAGCTGCCATGATGTCACAGTAATGAATGAAAAATATAGCTGAAGTAACTTAGGATTTTCAAGTTGTCTCTGTGATTTGACCTAACACTAATATGCAGGTAGGAGTTATTTCAAGTATAAATAATGGTACACATTGCTTGTTACTCATTCCTCTACCCAAATGTGTGACTTGAAGCCATGTTTTTGCAGATGACATATGGTCAGTGTACTGAGGGCCAAAGCCTCTTGCTGTATTTGTTTTAAACAGTTGGATGTAATTTTGTGTTATCTGTATATGCTCTCACTGTTTGGCATGATTCTTGTGTAGGTGGTTGAAGGCATCGTGGGATTTCTGTCTGTTGTAGGGAACAGTCTCACTCTGCAGCATTAATTTACTAAGTGATTTGTGTCAAAGGTTTAATTTCCAAACCACTTCCCACTTTGACAGATCAGTACAAGCTCCTCCTTGTTTTGTTGTGGCTCACAGAATCGGCATGTTCTTCATCACATTTACTCTCATTCATGTTGTTTGTGTTTTCCTGCTTACATCAGTGTTATATTGTCACAAAAGCACAAAAAATATTGTAATTCTGTTTAAATTTAGCCATAAATCTCTTGCCTCACTTCAAAGATAAAAAGCTTTTTGGATGTTGAAGAGTTGGTTGAGAGTTCTGTGTTCGTTTGACACTACAAATGAATGAATCAAAAATATGGAATGATGTAAGTTTAAGGTTTGAAATCACTCAATAGTACATGGCTAAAAAATAAGAATGTGGTCTAATTTGCTATGTGCCTTGTTTTTGAATAATTACAGTTGCATACTTTTACAATATTTAAATTTGAACACTTTTTTCCTTTGAAACTGTGTTTTTTTTCTCTTTCTCTTCTTTGATGAATTTTGAATCCAACACCACAAAAACATGACTTGTGTAGCACATTTTGTTTGTGTTGTCACCAGAGACTGTTGAATGGATACAATCACCGCAAAATAATATTTGACCACTTCCGTCAGATAACACAAGGTCTTAACAGTTAGTGTTCTGTTTGTTAATAGAATTCCTTGTGGGAGAGTTTAACGAGTCTCCTTACAAAGCAGCAGTATTGTGGTAGGATCCACTGTGGAGGCGGGGCAGGAGGGCAGGAACCTCCTCCCTCCCATTTGGCTTGTAGGCTTCAGATCCTGAAAGGCAAGTGGAATTTCATGGAAACACGAAATAAGTATGTCATTGCAGAATGTTAACTTCTTCTCAGCCTTTCAGCCATCCCCTGGCTGGTCAGCTCGAAGACACATTTAGATTAAATTCTGCATCATTTGTATTAATTTTTTGGACCAATTGCTGTCATAGTTGCATAGAGTCCCATAAAGTTCCAAAAAGATTTGACATTATTGATATTTGTATGAAAATAACTTTACCTTTACGTCATGTTAAATTGATGCATTTTTTTGTATTGTTGGGTAACTCACTGATTAATTCACTGATTAATCTGCTCATCATTTTGTTGGTTGATGAAATATGACTCCTCTGTTTGGAGACTTTTGAAAAACTAACAAAGACTTCATGCAGATTCATTGGAACTGAGCAGCCGTGGAAGCAGCTTCTGGGTGTAACAGGTTGTGCCAAACCAGTCCAGGCATGCATGCTGCATGTGTACTGTAGTTTTCTGTGCAGAGCTGGGGCAGCTGGGAGCTGGAGGCGGCCGTGGCCCAACATAGCCTCACTGATGTGGCTCTGGTTGAGCTGAGGAAACAGCTGTGTGTGTGGGAACAAGGCTGACTTGTCCTTTTTTCTGACTATGGTTAGATCTATGTGTCTCTGTGATTTGCTTTAGTATTTCTTTTGGTTGTTGTGAGAATCATCACAAGGTTTGTTTGTCATTTAAACACATGTCACCCTTTGGAGTAGCTGTCAGACATTACAGGGTTGAGGTCACCACATGAGCAGTAGTGTGAAATGCTTACTTAATTTCTAAAGCTCACTTGTGAACAGGTAAACATGATGTATATACAAGACTGGAAAAAAATGTAGCCAACCCAAAAAGGGATATTGAGCCAAAGTTACAGAGGAATGTTGAATTGAGTTTGAAGCATTTTATTACAAACTACTAGGCTGAGGATCTTGATGGAGGCATTCATTGGTTAGGTTTGCACAATATTGGACAATTGTCATGAGAAGGGAAAAAGATTTGAGTGATTCTAAATTACACTTGATTGATCAGTGATTCACTGTTGCATATCTGACTTGATGTTCAGTTTAATAAGTGGAGTCCTAAAATTTGACCTTTAAAAAGGCTATAAAGAACTAATAGATATTTAGTTGATTTATATGTATTTTTTTGTAGATTGTTGTCATGGTTAAGCTGTCATAATACTGATTGAGTCTATGCTATATGGAATGACATTTTTTTTGAAATATCTGATATCTGTTAAATTGTTTGTGTTTGAACATGATCTAAATGTGATTTGTAGCTAACTGGCTGATCATAAAATCACTAGTATTTTCTTTTTATTAAAAGCTGACACCCTTGTCTCAACTCATTGCAAAAGCAGGTAAATTTAGAGGTGTGAGTTGACTGCTCTGACCTCACTGTTGGTCTGTGGATTTTCATTAGCCTTCCACAGAATGCTCCATGTGTGGCATTTCACCTCCTCTCCCAGAATGTGCCACCCTCATGCAGCATGGAGCCATATAACTGGCAACTGGCCCGGGTCGGATCGGAACACTGTTGGGCTACTGAGGGATCTAACCGCTTGCTGCTGGCTGCACCACTGTCTAACAAATCTCTCTGTGTTTTTCCTTTTTGCTACTGCAACTGCTACTGAGGAACCTTCCTCTCTCTGTTTGTCCCTTCTCAGGCCCACAGAAATAACAGCCATCTTCTGCTTGGACATCTGTCCATCTCTGTTTTTGTCTCTGGAAAGGTAAGTTTGGCTGTCTCAATGCTTTACCACACTGCCTGCATTGTTTTTTGTCCTTTGCAACATGTGGTTTGTGTGATTTCCTGTTGTACATGAACTGTTTCTAATGCTGCTTGTCAGATTATCAAATATCCTCACCACACAGTTTATCCAGCTGCATTTAAATGTTTCCTGTATGCTACACCCAGTTTACAGTGACATCCGTGTGACTATCTGCTGTGACTATCTGCCAGTGAAAGCAGAATTGCGACAGAAACCAGCAAAATATAATGTTTTAATCTCATTATAGCTTTGGTACTATTATCTCTAGCTATCTTTGTTAATGTCATCGTAATGAAATCTTTTAAAGCCATATTGGCAGTACTAGATGAAAGTAATTGTTTCAAGTAACAATTACAATTTAAGTATTAACAATGAAATATATCTATTATAATTTCCTATAGATACATTTGACTTTTTCGGATGTCTTGTTTTTTTTACGACCAGCAGTCACAAACCTAAAAATATTCAGTTCACTATTAAGTGCATGTTGACCATCATCATCATCATCATCAAATACTCACATTTAACAAGCTTGAAACAAGAAATTATTTAATAGTTCCTTAACTAAATGGATGCTGCTAACTAATCAGTTTCATCAGCCAAAGTTAGACCAAATAATTAATTATTTTGCCATTTTGTAATAAGTGGCATTGGCTGATTATTATTTGAAGGATCAGCTGATTGCTGTTGTAAGGTTACACAATTTTGATAAATGCTGCTAAGTCCTCCAACACAATTAGTTTTCATCCAAAAGTTTTACTTTTTTTGATTACTTGTTTCTTGTATTTGACAAATAATTTATTATTTATTTTTATTAAAAATATGTAATTGCACCTTTTAATGTGCAATCATATGAAAAAACAGTGTCTGGTATACGAAAGTTGTAACTCAGGCTACAACAATTATTTGATTTACCAATTATTAATTGATTACTAAATGAATCCATAATTTTGATAATCGGTTCTTCTCAATAATTAGAACATGCTGTCTAAATTTTCATCTTCTTAACTGTGAATATTTTCTGGGTTTTTTTTTTTGCTTCAAAGAAATCATTAAAACTAAATTGTTTTGGTTTGTGGGCAAAATGAGAGATTTAAGAATGTCATTATTTCTAGGTTTGGTAAACGCTGATCAACAAGTGTGGAGGACCTTGTTGAAAGTAAAGGAGTTATTTAATGTTGTTTCTCAATACAGTATTTGGTGAGTTTACTATTGTTTAGTCATGTTGCTGTACGTTAGCAGCAGTCTAGAGCAGGTTTATTTTTTTGTTTAAAGTGTGTTGCCTTGACAGTGTTGGGTGTGTGTTGATTGGAGGCTTTTTCCTCTTTGCATTGTTGTTGTCATTTGTGTGTTTGCTAACCTGGCTCTTGTGACAACATGAGTGGGAGCAGTGAAAATCACATCCTGTTGCATGCTGGAAGCTCATCCAAGAAGTAATTATTTCTACAATGACACATTTCATTTTACATTTCCCACATATTTTCTTTATTAGGAGGACGTCTCCTAAAGTTGACCCAGCATTGGTTATTTTGCAGTCATATTTATTGTGAGGTTCACGTAACTTCACAGCTGCCTCTCAGGCTCTGATACAAAGCCAGCTGTTGGCAGGATATCTGCAGCTGGAGCTAACATACAATATCTTTGAAAATGCTTCTGTTTATAAAATACTGGAAGGCTGCAGGCCCCAGTGCATACCTACAGTATGTACCCTCACTAACTGAAACTCTCTTGGAATGCAGCTGAAGCTTATACTTTATAGTTTACCACATACTTTAAATGTTGGAGCTCATAGACCCAGTGAAACTGTATGTGTAGATTAATCAGATTAATGACTGTTTTCCAGTGGAGCTTATGAGGTCTGGACTTGCCTTTATATCCGCCACTACCATCTCCTCCCTCCCTCAGCTGACCTATCCCCTCCTCCTCCTCCTCCTCCCCTTCACTGCCCTGACCCACTTTTCTATAAAACCAACAACCAGGATCTGTCTCACCATCACCTCTTTACAATTCCTGTGTTACTCTTTGCTTTCTTTTGAAGAACATAATTTCATGGCTGTTCTCCTCTTTGCATCTTTGAATTGAGGTGTATGGTTGTATTAAAATAAAATATTTAATTGTGGCATGTACATTAATGGTATATTTCTGATCCTGAAAATTTATGATATCCTGATTCTCAAACCTGCGTAGTGCGTACCAAATGAGCACCCAGGTCCCATAAATTGTTGGGTTGTATTGCATGCACTGCACCTTTCAAATTTTACCAAGGTAGCTCAACAGCGTCAAGATCAGGAAACACTCATGGTAGCTCAGGAATCTTTGCATTTTTCTGCCGTGAACACTGAAGGTTTGACTTGTCTTTGAGTTTTTAGTGTTTCATTTTAGCTCATAGATCATTTTAGCTTCTGGGCTGACAAATGCAAAAGTTTATAAATATTATCTATATTTATCATGAATTCATCATGCTATTACTTTGGACTAAATTCCCTGTGCTCTTATTGCTCACACATGCCCTTAACATCAACCTCCACTTTGAGGCTGGTCTTGGTGCTGTGTGCTTTATTGTGTATTGGCTGTTGGTGCAGTGACAGTTTTTTGTTTTTTTTTTTTTCTGGCAACAAAACCATGCACCCAAATTTAGTTCAACATTTCTTTATTATAATTATTATTGTGGATTTGGAAAGGGAAAAAAACAACTACATTTCTGGAAATGTAGTGGAATAAATCTTTCTTTAAATCTTTCTTGGTCATCCTGATCCTAATCCTAATGTCTTGTCATCACTTCATGTGTAGTGAACTTTAAAGAATTAAGAAATAGTGGCTGTATGTGGAGGCAATGACCAGAGGAACTATCAAACAGTTTGCAGGTGTGGAGCCTGAATTTGTGTGTCAACTTGTGTGTTTATTATCAGGCCAAACATTTAAGAGGAGATGTAAACTTTTGAACAGGGCCATTTGGATCATTTCAGTAATCATTATAATTTAAATATGTACACAAAATGAATAGCTTTATTTGACCACTTCACCTAAAAGTAAATATGACTATTATTTCTGAACTTCTGCATGTGGTACATTCTGTAAATATGTGAATTGTGAAAGTGTATTCAGCTGTTGACCATGTGAGTAGCTGCATCTGTCTTTTGCCTTCGAGCTTCAAGAACCACTTCTGTTTGCCCTTTAAAATTTTGTTGATGTTTTGTGGAAATGACTTCAGAAGCTTCTTGTGTGTTATGTTGCCACTGCGCTTCTTTAGCTCAGAAATGTCTGCTTCATATTACCTGCCCACACAGAGAACACTCTTCAGCTTGCCCCAAAGTACATTTTGTGATTTTCTGCACTTCTCATTGCTCATTATCTGTATCATAAAATTCATATTTTTTATAGTTCAGTTTTTCATTTATTTCCTTTTTTACCCATCTTTAACAGTCCCACTATTCTTTGACAGTCCTGTGGCCTTTTTTTGGACCCTGGATAAAGTTGTTAATTTTGTCGGCCTTCAGATGGTTAAGGAGCTAATTGAAAATAAACCAGTGATCCAGCTGACATTAACATTTGTCAAAGAGAGGACTGTGTTTGGAAATATTTTGGGAAGTTTTTTGTTTTTTGCATTTTCCTAGGAATGAAAAAGCCCAATAACAATGTAGTTGTAGTTTAAAATCATTAATCTGTTACAGGACTCCTTGTTTTTCTTGTCTTAAGAAATGTGTAACTTTTCCTTTTGTATGACGTTGGTTGTGTGAGTGTAAACTGGGAGGATTGAGTCCAACTTCATGACCAATGAAGGCCAACGTAAGAGAGTTTTCAGTGGTTTCACCTCATATGGAAGTGCTGGTATACACACTCACACATTTACAAATCTAAAAACATGAACCTTAGAAATGAAACATTTAAAGATGTATAACAGAGGCCAATAACTGGTTAACAAACTCAAGTAAACCACATGTCATGAAGAATATTTTGAATTCCAAGTGTATTGGTAGATATAGCTCGCATACCACAAGCTATCCATAGTCTATTGGTCTCTTCTCTGTTGGTGTAACATGCAGCTCAGTCAGAACTTGGACACATTCCTAAAGGTATTACCTCAACATGAAGGACATACATTATTTGGGGGCATGAACAATAGTCTGCAATAACACACAAATTTTAATACCTTTTCTGTTTTGAGCTAGCTCTACTTTACTTCCTACATTTACATGTTTTGAGCGGAACAATTCAAGCAAATTTTATAGGAAATCACTAAAATGTTCACATCACAGCAGCTGCGATTCTTTAATATTGAATAGTTGAATAGTTTTTGACAATCAGGCCTCAGCAGCCATGACACAGTGACACAAATGCTTGTGTCTGAATGTGGGTGGCCATAAGAGTGGCTCTCTTCAGTTAGGGACTGCTCTTTCATAGGAGGCTTCAGTAACTCCTGGGTCGCTGTTGACTGTTGCTGCACCTCATGCTGGTTCACTGTAGTGTCAATACAAGTAGTTAAGCAGCCAAACCAACATGCTTTCCATGAGCCACACCCACACACACAGATGCACATACTCAGCTGATATAGGAGCAGTAATTATCACTCTATGGTGAAGCCAGGTTTCTCATACTCTCTCATGTTCCAGCATGTCGGTGGCAAATGCTTGTACTGTAGCACACATACCATTTATCTGTCTCTCCCACATACTGGTCTTCCTTCTGTTGCCTGTGCTGTGTCTGTGTCTGTACAGTGTGGGGAGGAAATTAGAGCCCAGTTGTCTGAAAGGGAATAGCTTTCAGTTGTGATGTTATACTGTAGGTCAGTGTCAGCGTTTGTCTAAACTTGAAAATCATTCCTCAAACACCTGTAGAACACACCCACAGGCACAGACACACCTACACACACATAATAAACCTGATCTGTGTTAGCAGGCAGCACAAGTAAAGGACCCTGTTTCCTCCTCCTGTTGTAGCTGGTCTGTAATTGCAGCAGTTCATTTAATCTTACTTACTGTACACTCCCACATTGATCCCTGCAGAGTTCACCAAGGCTATTGTTGTGCACTGCTTTTAATCCAACACCAGCGTGTTCCCAGTCCACTGGTTATTTACAGTGAGATGGAACATGGTGAAACAAAGGGAGGAAGAAAAATAACCAGGAGCCTTAGTTCTGTCAAGTCAAGCCCTGCTTTGTTTTTTTCTATTTTCCAGTGCTAATTTATATACTAGATCGTATTATATTATATGTAATAATGGGCATTACTCGAATAGCAACTTTAAAACTGCAGTTACAAACAATTCAACGTAACATAAGAATCAAATAACATACACATAAGAGAGTTATAATTTAAAAAAGAATCAATAAGATAAAGTGAATGGTTTGAGAAGAACTATTTGGGTTTATCTTGAACGGACCTTAAAAGTTAATAATCAAATCGTAGTAGGTCCCTGTTATTTGTTGTTCTGTGGAGGCTTTTTTTTCTTCCATGTATTGTTTGTCAACCAGTTCGATATACCTTGTCATATAAACTATATGTACATTTTGAAACATTCAGCTTATTCAGGAGATTATTGCTTATGTTGCTCCAAATGGAATACTTCATAATTTCAGAAATCTATATTTTTTTGCACATTTTCCCAATCAAAATGAATTGAAATTTCAAAAAAGTGAGTGCTTTGCTCAGTTTCATCTCTCAATCAGCTCTTTCATGGCCTTCACATATTTGTCACAGTTGAAATTTCATGGAATTTTCAGCCTGTTCCATCATTTTTCAACGGTATGTATTGGGTGTGTATAAGGGTCAGAGATAGAGTGAGTACAGTGTTGTACAGTTTTTCCTCAACTTGCTTTTCAGTTCACAAATTTTACTCATCATTCATGATTTTCTACCAGAATGGAAAGAAATTTCTCTATTGTATTGTATTTATACAGTGTGACTTCCAAAGTACAGTGACTTACTGTTCAATTGTCTGGTTCATTCAGCTGTATTAAATTCATAATTTCAACTTCTCATTTTTACCATTATGAAGCTCATTCATCTCATTATGCTGGTTTAGGCATGTTTCTGCATGAAGTTTGCATGTTCTCTCCCTGTGTGCATGGGTTTTCACCAGGTACTCCGGCTTCCTTCCACAGTCCACATGAAGATTTGGGGATTAGGCAATTTTGACACTCTAAATTGCCCGTAGGTGTGAATGTGAGCGTGAGTGATTGTCTTTATGTGGGCCTGTGATGGACTGGCGACCTGTCCAGGGTTTACCCCACCTCTCACCCTATGTCAGCTGGAGTTAGGCGCTAGCGCCCCCCGTGACCCTCAGTGGAGGATAAAGCGGTAGAAAATGAGTGAGTGAGAGAGTGTCTACCCCTAATCTGCCCCCTATAGTTCCTTCTCTTGCTTTTAAGGGTAAAGCTTCAATCACTTTCTTTGTTTACATACTTGTAATAACTTGATGTCAGTTGTGGTTGCTTTCTTTCCAGTGACATCGTACACGTGGTAAAATATGGCAGATGCTGATTGAGTGGGGAGCGTCATGTAGTCTGTGCCTAGTATTATCTGATTATATCTGATTGAGATATAGTGAGTGTGTTTGGGACTTGGTGATGCAGATTTCTGCCTCATGAAGCAGATGTGTTTGACAGGGCTTCAGTGTTTGTCTGAGGCACTCAGTCCTGTTGTGTGTAGAAGAAAAATGGAGAAACCTGTTCTGTCGGCAGAGGAGGTGGTAGAGATTTGGGTGCTTTTGGCCTGTCTTGGCTGACGTGGAGCTTAAACTTCTGTTTATCCTTATTTAAGTTTTATAAAGTGTGCTAACACTTTCACTATCACTTGCAACCAAATTTCTATGTAGAGCTACAGTATATCTGTGTAATTTATTTTTGGTGTAAAATACCACCAAGAAATGAATAAAATATAGTATTTAGGGCTGCAGTGATTAGTCATTAAATTGATCAATGATCAAAATGGTTTCCACGTTATCTAATAATGGATTAATATGTCTTTTGGTCTTTGTGACAGTAAACTGAATGTGGACAACAAAAAATTTGAAAACATCTTCACTTAAGTTTAAAATTTCTGTGGATCAACAGATTAATTGATTATTATTGATACTGTACAAGATACTATGATTATAACATAGCTCATTTCCCAGTTTATGAAAAGGTGATGTGTGGATATTTTTTCTGTCTCTCCAGTCTTTTTTGTAGCCGCCATCATTCCGTGCTGTAAAGCTGACCCTAACATGTCTTCCAATGGAGACCTCAGTGAGCTGGGGAGCTCAGACAGCTTCTGGGAGGTACAACACATGCACATGCACGCGCACACACACACACACAGACTTTTATCAGCTGATTGTTAACTCTCTTGAAACAAAATATTTGTGTTGTTAATACCTTGGTTAAATTTTCAAGTTGGTATTAAATCATAGACTGACAGAGACAAGCCCACTGAAGCACGCTCTAGTCAAATGAGGATCTGGAATGATTTGCAGTGTTTAGATGGAGAGACAGACTCATATTTAGTCTCTGCTGATGGGCCTCACAACACTGTCTGGGAAATCTGCATACCTTGAACTCCTCACTTCTGTCTGTCCTTTCACTCCTTTTATTTAACCTTCTTTCATCATTACATTAACACTAATCCACCAAATGTTGGCAACATGCAGTTTAAAACAACAGAGTGAGTGATGTAACATTAGTGGAGGTCTATTGTCTATTGTTTGTTCACTCATTTTGTTTGTGTGTATTAATACAGCCAGGGAATTACAAAAGAACAGTGAAGCGGGTTGATGATGGTCATCGGCTGTGTAACGAGTTAGTCACCTGCTTCCAGGAGAGGGCAAAGATAGAAAAGAGCTACGCTCTGCAGCTGAGTGACTGGGCCAAGAGGTGGAGGGGCATCGTGGAGAAAGGTCAGTTTAAAAAAATGAATGACCATCTTGTGTGTATTTGGGGATTGTTGAATTTAGTTCTCACACACATAAACCTGTCAAGTCTGTAACATGGTCATGAGTCTTTGCCTCTGCCTGTGTTAGTTTTGGCAACACTTGATTAGAGCTGTGATGCACAATTGATCAATAAGATTAAACTTTTCCACATGTGAGAAAATATAATTATTTTCATTGTTGATTCTTAATGAATAATGTCAGATTCTGTTTCTTATTTAACTGACTTTTTGTTGTTGTGCATATCATATCATAAATAATGACAATTTATTCAACTCTTCATCTGGAGATTTATTACTTTGGCAGTTGTCCATCAAATCAGCCCCAATGTTCGCCAACATTGTTATTATTAGATGTTTAAAGCTCATAATTACCTGTCTTCTCTCAAACTGTGACATGTGTTTTAATGAGTATTAATTTACTGCTTTGACCATTTATTCACTTAAATACACGATTTTATTAGGTCCTCAGTATGGTACACTGGAGAAGGCGTGGCATGCCTTCATGCTGGCAGCTGATCGGCTCAGCGATCTGCACTTGGAGCTGCGGCAGCAGCTGTCAGGCGAGGACAGCGAGAAGGTGCGCAACTGGCAGAAGGATGCCTTCCACAAACAGATGATGGGAGGATTCAGAGAGACCAAAGAGGCAGACGATGGCTTCCGGAAAGCACAGAAACCCTGGGTCCGCAGACTGAAAGAGGTGTGTAGAGTACATGTTATGGTGGCTACAGTGCACACACTCAGGAAGTGAAAATGATACATCCATAGTCTTGTTTACATTTATAAGCTTTGCGGCTATAACATCCCTAAAGGTTTTGCAAAGCTGTTGTAGCCTTTAAAATGTTGACATCATGAAGGATAGACATAGGTCTCACCTAATCTGTATGCCTAATTTGCATTAAGAATTTTGTTGGGAGACAGTTTCCATAATTCTGACCCAGGCCCCTCCATGTCAATCGTATCAGTGAATGGATCAGTCAATACGCTGATAATGATGACCTACAACATATAAATGTGTCTCAGTGTCGGTGTGAATTCCAAAACTGTGAAATCCAGACAGCTACTGAGGAGCGGTGCACCCAGGCTGCGGAACACCAACTCGGAAACATAAGTTATTTTCATGGAATTCTCTCAAATCTGTATGTGTAAAAGTCTGAATCTGAACTGCAATATGTGAGTTGATAGTAATAAAGATTACATAACATGGTTTGGTATTTTCATGACACTAAGATGATTTAACTTTGAAAGTTAATAGTCATCTCCAAAGCTCTGTGATGGTAAAAGGTTTGTTTGTAATTATTAGTTATTTTTCTCTGTGGGATATGATTGCAAGTTGGAAGCTGTAGATTGTTTATCAGACAAAAGCACACTTGAGGAATATCCTATCTGAGATTAAAAAAAATGACTTATTAATTGGGAATGGCATCAAATGTGTTACTGATGAAGCAGCTACAGCTTAAGAAGCCATAATGCTGTCTATCTGTATGTGTCTCTAGGTGGAGTCAAGTAAAAAGAGCTACCATCAGACCAAGAAAGAAGAGTGGACAGCGACAACCAGGGAAACACATGCCAAGGCCGACCCAACAAAGTCTCAGGAGGAAGTTCGCAAATACACGGTCCGGGTGGAGCGCTGCAACCAGGAGTCCCAGAAAGTACAAAACTACACACTCACACTTGCACACACACACACTGGTTTCATTGACTTCAGAGGACATTGTATTACAATTATTTCCTGGAGACTTACTCTAACCTTAACCATAATTACTAGTGCCCTAACCCTAAGTCTGACCTAACATTAATCTAGCCCTAACCTCAGCCTAACTTTAAATCACGTCCACCTTAAAATGTAGTAATTTATGTTATGGGGTTGATTTTTGTCCCCATAAGGTAGACAAGTCCCCATAATGTGACTTTCTTAACAGATTTAGGTCCCCACAATATAAGGAATACCAGGCACACACACACACAATCCCATGAGGAGCTCCTCTGGTAGCAGTCTGGGTGTGTCAGTGATTACAGAAAAACATACGTGTGTGTGTTTCAAGTTTTAAACATGACTAGGCTCGCCTCCTCCTGTTCTTAACTCTGCATTACCAGCAGAGAAGAAACCTCAGGTCCTGCAGAGAGAAAAGATCAACCAGGATTAGATTTGACCTTTGAAGGCCACCACTGGTACACTGCCCACTTACACAAAAGCGGACAGTCCTTCAGACTGAAAATAGTTGCACCCCGAAGGGACATTCATGTGTCTTCATTATTTTGAAATTTGGCAGACAATATACAGTACATGGTCATTCTGTCCTGTGTGTGTCAGGCTAAAGAGCGCTACCAAAAGGCCTTAGAGGAGCTGAACCGCTGTAACCCTCGCTACATGGAGGACATGGAGCAGGTATTTGACCTCACCCAGGAGGCAGAGCGCAAGAGGCTGTGCTTCTTTAAAGATGTCCTGCTGGACATCCACACACACCTCGACTTATCTGCCAAACAAGGGTAAGGGAGTCACACATACACACAGACTTATGCATGTGTACACATGGATACACCCTAACCCTGGGGCCACACTGGATGTGAATATGTTATGACGTTCCTTGATAGACAACTTCATATGAAAACCTGTCTGTACCAGAAGCACCGCTTCCCTGCATCATGCTTGTGCTGGCACCACTGTGCTATACATTTTAGTTCTATAGCAAGAATGTCTTCTTATGCCTCTTCAGCACATATTTCTGCTCATGTCTCTCTCTCTGTAAGTGACAAAAGTGTGCAATCATTCAAAGTAATTTGAATATATATTCAGTAAAACTACATGAATGGAATGAAAGAGAACGATGATTGGGATGTAGACTATAGGTGCAAGGTATGGGGTCCACATCTATAATTTCTCATAATATGTAAATAATATCATATACAATACATATTTTACTTTAAAATTAGCTTTTTATTATGGTTGTGTTTTCTTGTTATGATTTTGTGTGCATTAAATAGACCAGATGCTGAAAAAGATCACAGGAGATTGCGAGCCAGCATGAGCAGAGGCACTATAGTGGCATTTTCTGTGTGGATATGACAGTTTATTAACTTGTACATCAGAAAGTGGGCTATGCTTTCTCATTAAGTGTAGCCCAGAAATGGGAGTAAAGAGGGTTGTCACAAGATGACTGATGAGACGCAACTCAGAACGATGGCATGTAAAAGGGTCTTTGTGAACATGTGTTTTTGTAGAGTTAATGCAAAACTCATGCTGTTGTCCATTAACTACTGATCGCTTCTTCTGTTTGAACAATCCACTGTTTCCAAGGTAACCATGATTAGGAAAGGTCCAATAAGCTCATTGTCCAAATATTTATCAAATACAAATTCTTTTTTAAGTAACTTTGTGGAGATAAACTTCTCCTGAGATTGTTGCAAGGGAATGTAAATGTTCTACGGTGTCTTTATTTGTATTTTATCTTTTTTCTTTGTTTCTTAACTTTGCTTTAAGGCGGTTTCTTCTTTAAAATCAATTTTAAAAGATTTCTTCAAATGTATTTTAGATCTGTTCACTGCACATGTGGAGGGTTGTCCCTCCTACTATCTCTTAAGTGTCAACAAACCAGCCCCAAGCTGATAACATTGACGAGAAAACAACATATTATAGTCTTATCTGGAAGTGTACCTTTTAAATGGTGCTGCTATTTGGTTAATAATTCAACAATTTTGATAATGGATTAATCAGTTTGAGTGTTTTTTCAATAATTAAAACAAGTTGTTGGATTTGTCAGCTCCTTCTAATGTTAACAGTTTCTGATTTCTTTCTCTATTATAATAAAGAAATCATTAAACCTTAACCATTTTTGTTTGAGGACCAAAAATATATCCGAGAACATCATGATGTACAGGTTTGGTAAACACCATCAACTTTTTCTGACATTTCACAAACAAAAAAAGTTCTCAATTCATCCAGAAAATAATCGTCAGACCGATGTTTAACTATGTCCAACAGGTTCAAAGATCTGTACCGAGACCTGGGTCAGACTATCAGAGCAGCCAGCGATGCTGATGATCTCAGATGGTGGAGGAACACCCACGGACCGGGCATGAGCATGAACTGGCCACAGTTTGAGGTGTGGACAGACAGACATGGTCACACACACTGACACACATACACATGTACACTTCCATATTCACACGTCCATATGTGTGTTTCAGAAATGAAACAGAAACTGAATATTTAACAAGATTCCAGTGAAAGCCTTGTTGTATGATTGAGAGCTCTGAGTGGGGTCAGGAATGTGGGAATGTGCAAACACACACACACTTGAGTTTATTTGTTGATGCAAATCTACAAATTCCATGTTGTATATGGGCCAGTGAGGATAAGAATAAACAAAAAAACAGAAGCTTCCTAGACCAGGCTTGTGTGTTTGCCTGTAATATGTGAAATGACAAATCATAAATTTTTTATTCTAATTTGTATAAAAACTATGAAAGTATGAAAAAATTGCAACTTTCCTATTTTTCACAGACCCTTTTTTTCCAACTGATTTTATTTACCAAAATGTTTAACTGCACCTTTTTGTGTCATTCAGAAACATATTCAAATCCCTTAAATTCAATTAGTCCAACAATAAAATTTTAATTGGTGTCACCATATGATCAGGAGTAGTTGCATGGACATAATATTCTAATATTTTTTTTTTTTTAGCTCAAGCTGTATTATTGAAATATTTTACATTCATCATAACATTTCATTTATGATGAATGTAATCTATTCTGTATATATGTATACAATATAGATGTTTGAGTTAATAATCAGTCACTGATATTAGATCAAACATTTTTCTCAAAATCTGAAAATTAATACATAAAACAAGCAACTATAGAACCTGAACTATATGTCTACTTTGCTGACCTTCACTTTTTCCCTTTATTTTATTTCTGTGGAGGTTTAATGAATCTAGTCTGAGAATAATGATATAACTGATTGTGATCAGTTACACTTGGGTATTTCTACACCCTCTTCACTCTCTGTTCTTGAGCCACAGCAAGAGAATCACTGTGGACTCTATGTTGTCTCATTGTGTGTCCGTGAAAAGATCTGCAAACCTGTTATCAAGTAATAATAGAGATACGATCATCTAGGTTCCTGCATCCCACCCTCCACTTTTTATTTTTGGAAGCTTTGTACTGGCTGTGTGTGCATGTATGTGAGCCAAATCTGAATTCTCAAATTTCCAAGTGTATGAAAGAGATGACATTAATTTTAATGCACATATTTTTGCCTCTTCTGTATCCATTAAATCAAGCAGCAGAGAAATGCTGCTTATTTCTGCACAATATTCTAAAAATATTAAGCACAAACATCCATCCACCAAAAACCAACATATTTCTGTCAATTTCAGTAAAGGATTTATTCAGCCCCCCCTCACAGTTTTGTTTTCCAATAATGAAATTTAAATGAAAGGAAAGAGATGTTGGCATAAAGAAATGAATCTCCTCTGTCCTCTGAGGAATCTGCTGGCATTTCCCTGCACAACAGAAAGCCATTGTCCCAACCTGCACACAGGTTTGTCTCTCTATATTAGTGAGGACGGTCAGTTTTATTCATTCATAATTCTGTGGACTACATGGTAAAACTGGAAAAGTCTGAGGCTTTTATTAAGTTTAAGAAATCTAGTGTTTTCCTTTTTTTGTTCTTTAGTTACCTTTGTGATAAGTACACACTGTGTATGCATGGTGCTCTTTATTCTTTGAGGACATTTAGCTCACACACCTTCTGTGGAGTTTGTTGTGTGCTCCACTCAGACTGTTAATACCAGTAACTGTACACCAAACCACCTACTTCTGTCTGCACCCTGTTATTACAGCTTGTTTGTGTGTGTTCTTGTACTTGTTGCAGAGTAAGGACCAAAAAAACATATAAACCCTACAGAGAGAGGACATTTTGGCTGGTCCTCACTTTTTTTTTCACCCATTAAAAGGGTTTTTCACCCATTTTTCAGGGTTAAGAAGACTTAGGGTTAGGGTTAGAACAGGGTTTAGGTTAGGGTTAGGTATCTAGTTGTGATGGTTAAGGTAAGGGGCTAGGTAATGTATTATGTCTATCAGGGTCCTCACTCTGATAGAAGCGCAAACACGTGTATGTGTGTGAGAAAGACCTACCACAGGGCTCAGGTGATTATTATTATTTGGATTCATGGAATAAAACCGCATTACCGTATATATGATATATAAGGTTTGGTGTAGAACAGTCAAACAATGAATGTAGTTAACAACCAGGTCAGACTTTTTAAAGCCTGAATGATATAATGTATATTAATGGGTTGTGTTGCTTATGAAGTATTTTCTTGTAAAGGTTGCATTGTGTCTGTTTCATTTGTTCAACCCTAATTATAGATGTTATAAAACCTCAGAGCACAATTGATCCAATTCAATTTGAAAGCCAGTTGCACATTTTTAAGTACACATGTGCATGCAGGAGTGGTCTCCAGAGACGTGTCGATCCATCAGCAGGAAGGAACGAGGTGGACACTCTGAGGAGAACGTGGTCACCCTCACCAACATCGTCTCCTCGGGTGGAGATAATGTCCCACCGAGTCCCATCACCACGGACACCGACAGGTAGGAGGACATGTCTGTAAACCTCGTTATGTAGTAAAATTGCATTTAATGCCTGGTTTTCTCATCATCCACCAAGAAAACTAATGCTTTGTTTTCTTGACTTTATACTATAACACATCACATAACTGTGGGCTGTCTAGTGCTGTACAGTTATACACACTCTGTGTGTTTATATTTGTATTTGTTACCTCTTTAGGGTTTTTTCTGGCATAAACACTGACCTTGTCAGGACTGTTATTCCTCATGGGGACCAAAACCTGCTTCTACTGAACTAGAACCAAAGTGATTAAGTTTAGGTCTAAGATTTGAATTGTGGTTAGGTTATGGTTAGGGTTAGACATTAACTGCTTATGGTTAAGGGTAACTCTTTGTTTAGGCTGTCCAAATAAATGGAAGTCTGTGCAGTGTCCCAAGACGATTAGTAAACACAAACCTGTATGTGTATCACAAACTGACAAAAAGGCAGCATGTCGTTAAGTTTGTTACCTTGTTGTCACCCTGAGGAGCTAACACCCTGTGTGTAACACTCTTTAATTAGTAGCTAGACAGCTGACTGTGTGTGTCTGTGTATGCAGTTGCATTTGTTTTCTTTTTTAGGACCTTTTCTGGAATAAACACTGACAATGTCAGGACTGTTAGTCCTCATGGGGACCAAAACCTGGTTCTAATGAAGCAGAACCTAATTTCTGAGGAAGTTGTTAAGTTTAGGTTAGGTGGTTAGTTTAGGGTTAAGGATGGGGCAGTAACTCGTTATGGTTGTCCAAATGAACTGAAGTTAATATCCTGTCCAAAGAAGAATAGCTGCACATACCTGTGTGTGTGTGTGTGTGTGTGTGTGTGTGTGTGTGTGTGTGTGTGTGTGTGTGTGTGTGTGTGTGTGTGTGTGTGTGTGTGTGTGTGTGTTCCAGCTATTCCTTGTTATGAGGACCAAATTTTTTGCAGTCACATTATGGGGACTTGACTTCCTTATGGGGACAAAATTCAAGTCCCCATAGCAAATGATTACATTTTAAGGTGAAGACATGTTTTATGTTAGGATCTGAAGTCATAGAAACCAGACTTTGTGTGTGTGTCCTGTATGGGTATCTTTGTGAGGCCAAAAAAAAACTATAAACATAAGGGAGTGATGACATTTTGGGGAAATAAGAACATTTTGGCTGGTTCTCATGTTCTGTCAGCCCTTAGTGCTTTTCGGGGTGTAAAACCTGGTTTAAGGATTAGGGTTGGAATAGGGGTTAGGTTATAGTGTAAGGGTAAGTGTCAGGCATTTAGGCAGGATGGTTAAGATTAGGGTCCCCCATAAATTGTTCTTTAATGTCTTTTATAGCATCCCTTGGAATCTTTTGACAGTGCTTTACAAACACAACACCATCACTTCCTTTAGCTCCAAACATTGACATTAACAGACAGTGATCCAAAATTGTAAAACGTCTTGGAAAAGGAAGTGGAAAAAGGAGAACATACCTCCCTAATCTTTCTAGTTTCAAACTATAAGGGTCTTGTTTTGTGTCAAATTGTGATGAGATGATGCAACATTTCTACTTGTATTTGTCACATTTTCCTGTCTGTCTGTGGCCATCCCTCTCTCTCTCTCTCTCTCTCTCTCTCTCTCTCTCTCTCTCTCTCTCTCTCTCTCTCTCTCTCTCTCTCTCTCTCTCTCTCAGGACAAAAGATTATTCATCAGACTGGTCAGATGAGGAAAGTCCTAAGAAGGTTCTGCATAATGGTGTTGGAGATGGGGAGGAAGATGAGGAGCAGGTAGAGGGGGTTCGGGTCCGAGCGCTTTATGATTACATGGGCCAGGAGGCCGATGAGATCAGCTTTAAAGCAGGTATTAACCCTTACTAATGCTTATAAAGGCATCATTGGCATATATATATATATATATATATATATATATATATCATGATGGTGTGGTTACAGTGAGGTAATTTAAACATTATAAAAACATTTGAAAAACATCTTTTTGTTGTTTACCTATGATGCCTCTCGTTAACACATTTACACACACGTCAAACACAGTTGCAGTCATGAGTTCTGATAATGCATTGACAAAAATGCTTCATTTACACGTGTCTGCATGTTCTTTACTGGAAGGCTGGGGATTTGTATGAATGATTCAGTCTGAGTCACACAAACTGGATCATCATCACAGCGAATAATTCACATTAACATGAAAACTTTGTATTTGGGCTGCATTATTTGTTGTGTGCAGCTGTGAAGTATGCGAAGCTCAAGCAGCAGATTAGTTCAGTTTGGTAAAAAAAAAAAAATTAAATGAACATGCAAACTTGAGATGTTCACTTTTGTTTGCATGGAATTCCTTTTTCCCGTCATCTTATGTAGCTAAAAACTAAAACATAATTGTGCTTCAGTTAATCACTAACCTGTCTCACGTATGTACACACGGATATTCTTGTTTAAAATAAAATCTGTTCTGGCTGTATTTTCCTGAGCCTCTGGATGTTCTGACCTTTTTTGTGAACATCTAGAATACAAATATGAGCTTAATCTTAACTTGAGGGATTGTCATGAAAAACAGCCACTCATTCAGGTAAGTAATGTCATGTTAACTGCATAAAAGGAAGCGGTGAAAATGCATAAAGCACTTTTGCTCTGGATATACCTGCATCTGCCATCATGACACTGCTAGTTTTAGTCTGGCCTGTAGAAACGGAGACCTTTTTGGAAAACAATGCAGATCTCCATATTTACTTATTTATGTTAGCATGGACGCTGTCTTCTGATTCAGAGCTAAAACGCTCATCTGAAAGCTGAGCTTCGTTTTCTCCCCCCAAATGAAAATGTAGTAGTACGGATGTCGCCTTTGATTTTATTTTGACATGCATTACCGAGGCCTGACTCTTCATCCTCTTTCTTCCAGGCGAGGAGCTGCTGAAGTTGGGTGAAGAAGATGAGCAGGGCTGGTGTCGCGGACAGCTGAGCAGCGGTCAGGTCGGCCTCTACCCTGCTAACTACGTTCAGGTCATTTCATCCTGATGGTCCACTCTCTTTGGTCAGTCAGCCAACGGCACAACTACTCCCAAGATGCCAGGACCAAACATAAGCTCTTAGTACTTTCACGTAGACGCGTCCTCTGTGGACACTGACTGTAAAAATCATCACTGAGGTTCCTGAGGTGAGTTAAGTGTCCGTTTGGAAATCTTCTCGTGGAAAAGGAAAGGCTGTTTCCTCAGCCCGAGGTCCGAGACACTGTTTGAATCAAGTCGCTAAGAAACTGTCAGGAAACGCTAGAAATGGAAATCGTGGATTTTGTTGTCCTGCTCGCTGTCATCATTTACTCATAATTTCAGATGGAATGATCGAAATGCACCCAAAACAGGAAACGCCTGCTTGTCAATCTTAACACACACCAGAATATTCTACCTCTCGTCATCTGTTAAGTTGGACATGAAAGGAAAATTGTATATATACTTTCTTTCTGAGATGAGAGAATCTACAGTATGCAGCTCTCATGTCTTGTTTAGACCAAAGACAGTTGTCTTTTTCCAACAGTAACAAAACTGTTCAACCTGCATCTCTTCATCTGTAATCCAGGCTATCTGTAATCCAGGCTAAATTTTTCCATTCTTATTTTAACATGGCCAAATAGCTGCTGACTATAATTTTAGCTGAGAGAAATATCAGCTTTCAAAACTAATTCTCTGCATGAAAGGGAATGGGCTAATCTCCTAAAATCAACTTTTATCATTAATCAACTTAAAGAGAAGTGACATAAACTTCTTCTTCAGTAGATTTCAAAGTTTTTTTGTGGGTCCAGGATTTTTAGCCTGAGACGCTGCTGCTTTGAGGCCAAGTCTTTGTCGTCACGTCGTCTCTGCTCTGCTGTGGTTTGGTGGCTGCTGCTTGAATTGGAGATAAAAAAAAAAAAAAAAAAAAAAAAACTTGGTGCCTTAAGGCCAGAAAAGTGTGTCACTGCTCTGATGACCTGCTGATGACCTCCAGTCTGATCCCAGTAGAAACCGTTCAATATCCTGTTACCTGGATATAAAAGTTTAATCTTTAGATTTTTCGGACAGAAGTTGATCATGTCTTACATTCGGTTAATCAGAAGATGATTTGTGTTACACTGAATTTACTTCCTTTGCTTGTTTGTTAATGTGATTGCTACATGTTAATGTCAAGTCAACAGTTTTTCAGTGTGGATGAAAGAAGGAGATGGTGACCTTTTTTTTTTTTTTAAAGAATAGCATTTTTCAGTCCATTTTTAATTTGTTTTTCTCTTAAATTAGCGCCATTCTTTATTTTAATTCAAAGCAAATGGTTGGGTTTGGCTCCTGTCACCTGTGAAAGGTGGTTTTGTTGCGAGTTATATATTTTTTCTGTGCTGAAATTATAAAGCACAAGCACTACAGCGCGCAAATGTTGTCTCTTTTACAAGTTTATGTTCGGAATTTATATGTGAGAAAGTGTCCGCTGATCTGAGTGTCGCTTTGGAATAACGCAGACATGTGTCAAAATAATATGAGATAGATAGAAATTAACACTGCTGGGCTTTTCCTTTTAAAATTAGCTTTTTTTTCCAAAACCATGTACAGTAAACTCAGCTGTATAAAGTGGGAAGCAACAATAAAGAGCTCTCTGCACTCTGCTTATTCTCATGTAGCTTCATTCATTAGTTAATATACTGCAATATCTTGCATACTTACTTTTTTTATTTTATATAGCACGTTTCACACTTAAGCACGATGTGAAAATTGTATATCAAATGTGAGTAGAAATCACTTCAGACAGCTCATGTGGGAACACAACAGGAGAAACTCTGGCTCATCCTCAGTGAGTGAATGGATGACTTTCCTGCCTTTTAAGAACAATTGTCAACCAATGTCCTGTTACTTTTGTCATTTTTGAAAGGCAAACTCCAGATTATGTCCAGAGTTTATGTCTGAAAAAAGGCTTTAATGGCAATTTGTTTCTTTAGTTACTCACACTGAATTAATTGCCAAAACTGGCTAAAGAGGGCGCCGCTGCTCAGAAAATGTTACATCATGCAGCTTTAAACTAGATGTTATATAACATGTATATACTGTTAGACCTGCTACATATTAAAAATGTTTATATTTACTGACATTGACTAAACTGAGGCTGAGACAAAAATAAGAAAATCTGCAGACATTTTTATTAAATTGACAAATTTTCTTTACAGCAAAATCAAAACTCACAATAATTATGTTGCGTCTTCACATTTCATGGCAAAATCTAATTTTAAAAAAAAATCTGCATACTGATAAAGTTTGTACACACATACAGTTATGTGCGAAACTGATTATGGTCTTTGTCTTAAACTGCTCTGATTCAACATCAGACTTTACCAGAAACACACACCAAAACAAAGAATCCTTTAGAATCAATCTATTTGAATCTTTCGTCTGGTTTATTGGTTTGGCTTTTACGTAGAAAATAGTTTTTCCACTGTCAAAATCCCTTGTTTGCATGAGCAGGAAACATCAAGGGTATGTCTCTCTCTATTCTTTGACTTGATTTTTAATAATTCATGCAGATTGATGCACAGCATTAAGCTTCAAAACCTTGTTTCTAAGAAATTGTCAACTTTTATGATCTCATGTTGGCAAACAAAGGCAAAAATCCCATAATGCAATGCAGAGGAAGTGTAAAAATCAAATGTTTATTTTCAGTTACTATAAATTCATCTGTATGACTGTGAAATACTGAGCGAGTGATTTTCTGTGATTTTCAAAAGTGATTGATGCGATTTGGTTGCGGTCAAAGCCAACATCTAGTGAAAAGTTTGTGTTGTAAGTTTTTACTTCTTCTCAGTATGTTAAAATTGTACATATATGTTGCCTGTTTCATCAAATCAATCCATCTGAACACAAATTTGAACAAAAATACAGAATATTCCAGTCAATAGTTGATCTTGATTGTTTTTTTTTTTTTTTTTTTAGTTTCAAAAGCTTCACTTCCTGCAGTCTGACACCGCCCAATCTCATGACATAATTACATCTGATTTGTTTAATACAAACAAGACAAGCTGTGGTCATAGGGGAGTCACATTTAGGAAATGTGAGCACTGAGGGGGGGGAGGACACGCATTCAGCTATTAATATGATAAAACATTTGGTTTTTGGCTTTTTCTGGCTTTTCCAAAGCCAAATAAACATCAAAACAATTCAAATATTCTTTATCAAAAACATATCAATTTATGTAAAAGGTGTCACACAATAGTAGAAAGATCATCTTAAATGCCACCCACCACTCTTACATACAAAATGAGACACAAAAGCAACTAGTTGTGGTTCTTCTGCATCTCTGTTGTCAATTTGGTTTTCTTTTCACTCATTTTGTCTCTTTACAGTTGCTGCAGTCATATTGGGTCAAGTTCATGGATATTCCTAATTTAGATCAAAGCCCTGCAGAGTAATCAAGGACCAAACCATCTGGATGGATTAGTAGCTTGGTGCACAGCTATAGCATGGTTTTACTACAGAAGTTATCTGAAATGTGTTAGAATAGAACTTGTGCAAAAAGAATCATCAGTTTTTCTTAGTCTCTTGTTCAACATTTGTGTTGATCATCATGACTTGATCCCTCACATAAAGAAAACCAGGCCTCTCAATGTTATGTGACAGGATTAGTTCATAAAACAGAACAGGAATAAAGACTTTATAGGTCACTGTCAAAAATACAACAAACCTTTACCCTACAGTGCTGTAATCTGAACGCTCAAGCCTCCCGACATGCATTAATCCCAACAACTGCAGAAACATTCCGATTTATTTATCTGAAATCAAAATCGGTCAATCAGTAATAAATAAGGCATAAAATATAAAGAATGATTTGATTCACATTTTAATGAAGATTCAAAAGGAAACATGCACACAACGTTCCTGAAGATGGCGACCAGTTTGACCTTCATTTTCATGCCAGGTGAGCTGGTGGCACGAGGAGCGAATAGGACAGGACTTCATCATGGATGAGAAGAGGTTTTCAAAGAAACGGGAATGTTTCGGAATCATCTGCCTAAACCTTGCGTGTGAGACTCGGGCAGCTCCAGAAAACTATCCAAACGTCAGGTGCAGCCCTCACAAATGTTGCTTCACGCCTGACAACGTACTCTGGAAAAGCAGATTTGTATGGGAAGAGTAGGGTCGTATATGAAACCATCACTGATTTCTTGATTTGTGGGGGGAGGCCCAAATGAGGACTGAATATTTTCCATGAGAAAAATGTTCTGCATTCGATATACATATGCAGCAGAAGCCGAACAATTTTAAACCAAGGAGGGGATCCAGATGTGGGCACTGACGTTGGCACTGTGCAGGTTGGCTGGTTACAGACTGAGCATCTGAGAAAAGGCCAAGAGGAGGAAGAGGAGGAAAAGGAAGGAACAGGACGATGCGAGTCTTTTCTGAAGCTTCAGAGGCTCGTCCTTCTACCGGTCCTTCAGTTCTCTTGTCACTCGCTTGGTGATCCGACCGCACAGCAGCCCCACCATGAAGAGGATGCACACGCTCAGTGCGATCATGAGCAGGATGTAGTTCTTTGAGGGTGACATCATCACCTGCACAGCCAAGTCTGAGAAGCCTTCTGCTGGTGCCACCTACAGGCCAGAGAGGAAGGTTACCACTGCATCAAAGATTTTTTTTTTTCCCCCTGTAAAACTCTGCATTGAAATAAAATAACAAAAATCCACCACTTGCAAAGCTCTCGTTCGCTCACTGTCAACCACTTTAGCCTCCACATGAGGGTCACAGGGAAACTGGAGCCAATCCCAGCTGACATAGGGTGCAAGGCAAGGTACAGCCTGGACAGATCACCAGCACATGGAGAGGAACAACCACTCACTCTCACAATCAATTTAGAGCTTTTAGTTAAGCTCTACTTGTTTTTGGACTGTGGGAGGAAGAACCCAGAGAAAACCCACACGGTAAGGAAATGCCAACGCCAAGCAGAAGGGTTGAACTGGGATCCAAACCAGTGACCTTGCTTTGAGGCAAGTGTTATCCAATAAGCCGACTTGTAAAGCTGTGAGTATCCTGGCATAGCTACGGGAAAACTCACATTTTTTGCTATTTTCTATCTCTAAAGTTTAATCACAGGATTCATATTTGTCATTTGTATTAAAAACATGTGCAAATTTTACTTCTAACATGTTTCCAGTCCAGTTTGTGCAATAACAAACTGGACTGGACTGGAATGTGGATGGAAATCAACCTATATGTGCTCTAACGTTCTGTGAAACAGATGTGCTGGTAAAAGCATGACATTCTTTAGGAAAGTCTCACAGATATTGACTGACATAAACAGTAGCTGATAGGGGCAAATGCATTTGATGGTAGACATTAGCGCAACACCGAAATCTATCAAAACTCAAAACATTTAAGAGCTAATTCGAGGGATGAAATTAAATCTAGGTGTAAAAATAGTTCAATATTAGTTTTGATGTTTGAGGCTGTGTAGAAACCAGAAGAAGCTTGGAACGCCTCCTGCTAGAGTTCATTCACCTTTGCGGCATAGCTCCACATGTCGATGCGGTCCTGAAGTCTTTTCTTACACTCTGGCTGCAGACGAATTCTCTTGTCCTGTAACGCCTCCATCAGACACGACATCTCTGCCCAGTGAGAAAAAGCAGAACATTCAACCATGATGTGGAGAGACTCACTGGAAGCATTTCAATTCTCACACCAACAAAAGAAAGATTAGCCTAAACCCTAGTGGTCAGTGGTTAGTGAGATGTACTGTGTGTATAATATATAATCTGATATATAATCTGACAGGTGCCTGCTCTATGGGAATGTGAACTAAACGTGTGAAAGATCTCACGTCGCCCTCTGCCAGGTGTGATAGCAGCACAGTGGTGTTTGAGGTCCAGAGCACAGGCAGTGTGGAGGACAGGATCCACAAAGATGTCGGCCTTACTCTCCTTCAGCATATTCAGGACTTCCTGCACAGACCAAGAGGCAAAATGGGCAAACAAAGCAGAGCCACACAAAAACTTCTATTTATTTACAGCAGTACTGTTTGAAGTGAGGCCTGTATTTAGAAAAAATTATATACTTCTTGTCTTTTTGTGAAAGAACAATTCTTAAATGTATTATTAATATAATCTTAATCCGTCAGCTGCAGCCTAACACTAACAGATTGTGAAAAAAGTGGATGACGTCATTAAAAGGCAACCTAATTGAAACAATCAGGTCAGTGTCTTTGCTAAAATGGAAAAATAAAAAGAATCTGCAAAAATCTGCACAAACCTGATTACATTTAAATAAAAACATGAAATCTTATTTTCTCTGAAATTGATAAAGGGGGATTTGGAAAAAAATTTGAACCAGATCTCTTTTAAAATGTACCCTGCCCCTCTACTAAGTCTGGTGAAAATTATTTCAATACTTTTTTTTCCAGTGGACACAGTTAAAAGCCTCCGTGTAGAATCCGTTCTGCAAATACATCTAAACACACCAGCAGGGGAGGAGTTCTATTTTGTGGCACATTAATATTATACAAATTTGACTTTTTGCTCAATTACACAAATGAAAATACACACACAATTACTTAACTTCTAAATTACTGCATCGACACTATTGGACAGAACAATAATAACAAAGTACCAATATATAATATTAACCTTTTTACAGGCTTCCTGTTTGATTTTCAGCAGGTTGACTTTAAGACACTCTTCCACCTGACCAGTCTGCTCCTGAGCTGCTGCCTCCTCCACACACAACTTAGAGATCTGCAGGAGGAAGAGAATGTGGAAAAAGATGAGATGTTTTTAAAATCCAACATACAATGAGGCTTATCAATTCATAATCTGTAGAAAGGGACAGCAACAGAAACCACAGCAAAGGTGTTTGTACTTGTACCTCATCTGAGCAGTGCATCTGCAGCTGAGGGTCCAGTCTGTAGTCCAACGCCGACTCCTGGAGAATCACTCGGATTTGGTCTTCGCAGTCTGGAGACAATCTCTGCACACAATTTAACAACAGCAGTCTCTTTAATTTTTCAAGTACCAGTAACAATGTACATGTAGTTCGAGGAAACAACACACAATAATAGGACTGCACTAAAGTAACATTTTAACTGAAATTGAATTGAAGTCATTGACTACACCATATCTCTTAATCTAAGTTGAATCACCAGCTTTTTTTTTTTTTTTTTTTGGTCAAATTACGTGATCATTTTGACTGAAAGCTGGTCTTATTCATTCCAAAACTGTCAATAAGTTTAACCCCTACAACATGTGTATGTGATGCTCAAGCATGTTTTGAGGGGGAAAAAAAAAAACACGGTGTAATCGAGTTTTTTTCACAGCAGATATTTGTCAACATGAAATAGTAGGACAAACAAAAGTTTTAACCCTAACAATAATTAGGATTCCACTCGTGCTATTGTTCAAATGTCAGGGTAGGTCACACTAAATACAGGACACTTTAACCTGTAGCAGCTGTTTGTTTTCTGAGAACTTTATTTTCAGACTACATTTATGTTTCACATATTTTCTGGATGTGTTCCATTAAATTGACTAAGGAATAAATATACTGTATGGTCATTATAGCATTGCCAAAACAACTACAGTAATCTAATGGTGGCATAAGACTTTTGCACAGTACTGTACATTTTATTGATCCTTTTTTTTGTAGTTTTTTCCAGAATTTCATCCTTATTCCTGCATTTTTTAAAGTGTTTCTGTTGGGGTCTTACCTGGTCGGCGTATTTGAGTTTGAGGCAGGCGATGACCTGACCCTCCAGTTCAGTGTCGTCACTCGCCTTGCTCAGGATGGACTGGCAGAACTTGGGGATGTCAGCTCGACAGGCCTTTCTCAGCACCGGGTTCAACCTGAAGTCTGGAAGGGGGATGAAGAGCGCGGGTGGGTGGAGGTGTGTAAGTCAGGTTTAGATGCGCATATTGTTCTTCATATTTCTTAGTCTGGTGTGTGTGTTTGTGTGTGTGTACCTGTGTTCTGTGTGATCTGTCTCTTAGTGATCATCTGTTTACATTTAGGATCCATCAGCTCACTGTTTTTGTTCTGTTTCAGACACTGGAGAACGTTCCGGGCGTCAGCCTCAGTGCAGAATCGCTGCAGATAAAGTCAAGAACCAAACCAGTAAAACAAGTGATTACATTAAACAGAACAGCTGCGATCTGGAAACGTGACTACTTCACTACAACAAAAACAAAGTGAGAGCAGCCAAAATACAGGTAATAACCTCCCTGCAAAAGAAAAGTGAGTGCACACCTATGTCACATTAAATGGTGAAGAGGAATAATACTTTTATGCAAAAACTAATATTATGGATTCAAGTGTTTATGTTTTGAGATGTTTTGAAACATTTTCTGACCTGTTAAATGTTATATTCCTCTACATTTGTCTACAAGAATAAAACAATAAGGTTATAAGAGGCAACACATTTAAAGACTGACCTAGTTTCTCCTAACAACTAAAAAAAAAAATGGCGACTATTACACCACATCTTGTGATCCTACAGAGGAACCTGATCCATGGTTGTGCAAATGCAGCACTAAAATGCATCTACAGTATTATACAATATAATCTATCTGCAATTGTGCTACCACTTTTCAGTTGTACAGTCAAATATTCAAACAAATAAACACTCAATCACTCATTCATCTCTATATCAAGAGTAGAACAAACATGGCCCTATATACATTTCATAACTGTCTTGGTAGTTGTTAGTGTATACAGCATAAAGTCTTGTTTATCTGCTGCTTCCTCTCATGTCAGAGAGAGACAGACAGTACAGATTTGTAAAATCTGAACTCACTGTACTCACTGTGATTCATCGCATATATTTGGACTGAGCAGACGGCTTGTTTGCAACCTCACTGCTCTCTAATCTCACATAGCAGAAATAAATTATGTGTGTTAAATATTCTAACATGAACAGCCACAATAATCAAAATAGCAACAGTTGACACAAACCTTAATCATCTGCTTGCAGACCCTCATCAGCTGGTAGTCGAGCTCAGGGTCATTCATCTCTCCCTCCTGCAGCCTGAAGATCCGCTGGTGACAACGCTGACTGAGCTGCTTCTTTTGGTCCTTCAGACACTCGATCATCTGAGGAGGAAGAGAGACACCAGAGAAGCAAGGAAGAAGAGAAAGAAAAACATTAGAGAGGAGGAGAAGAATCAGAGGAGAGGAACAAAGAGGAGAGAATCAGAAAGACAAAGGAAAATGAGGAGGAGAGGATGAGAAGAAAGTAAAGGAGGAGAGTAAGAAAACAGATGATGGAGGAGGAAAGTAGAGGAAAGGAAGAGAGGTCAAGAGCAAAAATAAGCTCAAAAAGAGGTAGGACATGGGAGAGAAGAAAAGAGGAAGAGAGAGGGGAGAGTGAAAAAGTGGGGTTGGGAGAGCAGGTGAGTAAAAGGGAAACCAAGAAAAAAAAGGAGGGGAGAGATAAATAGGGTGGAAAAGAAGAGGAGGTAAAGAGGAGAAGAGGGAGAGCAAAAGGGAGAAGAGGGAGAGCAAAAGAAAGAAGAGGGACAAAAGATAAGACGATCTGATATGAGAAGATTCTTTTTATGTTTTATATTAAAGTTTGTAATTTCTGTTACCTGAGCGTTACCAAAGTTCACGTTGGGACAGAAGCGACTGATGTCAGATCTACAAGGCTCGTACAACTCTGGATCCAAGCGAATGTCCTCTGACTGAGAGGAGAATGAAAGAGAAAGGTTTTGTTTTTTTAGAATCTGCTGTGTTTAGAACTGGTCCAGACAATTCATCTAATTTTAACTTAAGTTAGAAAAGAAATAAGAAGAAAACAAAAAAAAAATTCTAGAATTCTCAATAGGAACAATCTCTTTTCATCCATTTGAATTCCTGTGGGAATACCCAAGAGAGAAACGTTTCAGTCAAATGTAATTCTAATATTCAGGATTAATTATAATTCCTTTTAACCCTGTAAATATAGATATGCCAATACAATATGCAGCAGCTTCCTAGTGGCCACAAACTCTTTTAGACAAATCTGTTGGTTTTTATATATTTGGCCATTGAAAGCATTATTCTAAAAGTACGATACTATTTTACTTTTACAGTAAAATTCTCTCCAGTTTATGACCAGACAAACATGGTTTATCCCACTCTCTTTCAGTTTCTGTTTAGTTTATGTTCCCACTTCTTTTTTCTCTCTAAATATTTATTCTTAAATCATGTTACACTGCTTTATAAAATAGGAGGATGAATCTTTTCTTTATATTTTCATTCTTCTGTTCTATAAAGCTGTTCTACCATAGTTCTTTTTTTATATTTCCCCATTATTGTTTGTCTGGGACTGTACCTAAATTGGGTAAATTGTGAATTGTTGAAATAATTTCAAAGAACGTCTCTCAAATTATTATCCAATATATACACAAGCCGCTTGTCCCTCCAGTTCTTAAAACCAATATCTTTAACTTCCTCGTTGAAATTCTGGGTTTAACCATAATTTTAGTGGCTCTTGATTTGAAAACAAACATTTCTTTGTTTTTGACAATATTTTCCACATTTTTGTTTTTTTTCCTACTGATTCATTCTTTATTTTTCTTTTTTTTTTGGTCACAAATGGTCAGGATCCTAATGGTACCGGACAAGCATTCTCTTCTATTCTCACCCACATCATATCCAAATTTCCAGTAATCTGCATTATTGTTTGGAGTTGAGCTGCCCAGTAATAATTTTTTGCTAGTAATAATTTAAAACTTTGTAGCATTTTATAGCTGATCCTCACCATTTTATTTTTGCCAAACAAGTTTTGAGATCATTTTACTCAGTGTTTTTAAAAAGTACATTTTTAGATGATTATTGGAACTGACTGAAACATGAAGATTAAACAAGGTAGTATGTTCATTCTTATAACTTTTACTACTACAGGAGAAATAGTTCCTCCTAGAAACAATTAAAAAAGCAAATACACTCTGCAGACTAGTCTCAGCTCTTTGTTTGAGGAGTTATGAAGTGGTCAATTACCATCTCCAGCTCCTCCACCCTTAACTGTTTACGACATTTCAGAGAAACACGCTGCTCCCTGGCATCCTGCAGCGTGTCGTTCCTCACTGTGGTGCTGAGGCAAATGACCACATCCACCCTGTAGGGACAGGTGAGAATTCAGATCCACTTCAGCTAAAACAAACTCAAGGTTCAAATGCAAATGGGAGTTTTCAGGATGTTTTACGGAAATTGACTCACTTTTTCTTTATGTTTGGACACAAGCGCAACACGTCCTCTTTACAGGACATCTTAAATTTATAGGAGAATCTGAAATCCTTCATTTGAATCTGAAACATATGAGTGAGTGAGTGAGTGAGAGAGTGAGAGAGAGATTTCATTCTTTTGTCCTTCAGGACATTTTAACAGTTTATTACCACAAAGGGAGCCATTCAAATTTCACTCTTATAAATATGAGATAAGAATGTGTGGGTGTGTATGTGAAAGATCAGCAGTTAGTTCAGGGCAGAATTAATCTACCATAACATATAGTCAGCTGCATCACATGAACAGAAACAACAACAACAAAAAAAAGAAAAAACAGCAGAGTAATATTAAAGATGTGATAAAATATAATGTAAATGTAAAAAAGCCATCACAAACAAATCTGACTCTCCTCTAATGAGAGACTCAAGAATAGGTCTACAATAGGTGAACATATGAAACAAGTTTTGCTTAAATCATACTGAGCATCAACAGTGTCTATTCAGTTCATCTCATATAAAGTTGTTGCCATGGTTACTGACCAGCTGGAAGTGTGTAACACCGACTGAGCACTTGTCATTCATCTCTTTCTGGTGCTTATTCTGAACCAGACACTCCAACAGATCGCCTGTATCGATCTGGTTATCAGCTACATCCTGCAACACACACAAAAATAACTATTTACATATAACTCGATGGAAACAAACCCACAGTGTAAAAATGTTTAAAGTCCCTGTACAGTAAATTTGAATTTATTTCTAAACACATTATGCTTATTAGAAAATGTTATTCATTTATTTATTTTATTTTATTTTATTTTTTACAGCACTGGATCTGCTACTGTAGGCTATGCCCCACCCCTTTACCTCAATCAGACCCAAACAAGCCAAACAACCATTCATTTTGCTGCAAACAGTTGAGCTTTGGTCTAAATATGAGGTATGATTCACAGAAAATACACAAAAATACACAGCTGGACTTTTATATAGTGTAGGCTATAGCTTGTGTTCATGCCAAAAAAAGTTGACTTGCTGGATATGCAGTTCTAATTCTGAAGGATCCAGCTCTCCTGTGATCTGCTGCTTTATTTTAAGAGGTTAAAATGATAAAATGAGTCAAAAAAGTGAAGCCAGATAAGTGACAATACTGATACATGTCACGAGGACACGAGGATCTAAGGATAGAGGGTGTCACTTGCTGTACAGACTGTATAGCTCTTCGAGGCAAATTGTGTTATTTGTGTAAAGCACTTTGGTCAACTGTCTTGTTTTAAAGTGCTTTATAAATAAAATTGGATTGGATACATGTATCTTCAGCAGAGACACTACAGCTTGTCAGAGCAGAGAATACAGCTAATCATTTTCATGATTTTTACACCTAATGTTATACATTTGGCAGCTTTTGGAATTACTCAAATGTGACTGAATGGTTAATGCCCTTTTTATGGTGTAATCGATTTTAACACACCTTTTTTTTTTACTGCTTAAAGTGGGCTTAAAGAGATTCATAAGGGGACATTAGAGGAAAGTTGTGATGTGGTTGGTAAGTTTTGATCCTGATGGAGCCATTAACATGTGAGAGTTTTAAAAGAAAGAACAGTTTTTAAATGTTTCTGTTCAACTTTATAAATATAGAACAGCACGCGCACATATGTGTACTTACATGACAGTGGGTCTGGATGATGGGCTCACAGGCTCTGATGAGCAGAGCATCAATTTGGATGTCCTGCAGCCAATAGGGAAAGAGAAACGGAAGTCAAACTTGAGAATAAAAAACCTTTTGTGAATAGTGGTAAAAAAATAATAATAATAATTGTTTTTGATAGAAAGTCATGGTGATCCTCTAATCCTCTACCAAGAGGTATACATGCGATTGTGAGGTCACTTGGGTGACAAGTTCATCTGATTTCCAGCTAATCAGGACCTTCGTTGAGCTCTCACCTCTGACTCCAGCTCTGTCAGGTTCCCAACAACATCCCTGCAGGTAGAAAGCAGGTCCTCCAGATGATCCTGCAGACACTCCAGCTCCTGGGAAAACAGACAGCAGTTAAGTTTACGTGACTATTATTTAAAATGGACTTTGACTGTTTATGTAGTTCAGGATTTAGTCTCACCTGTCCTGTGTCCGTCTTCTCACTGCACCATTTGCCAAGGTCAGTCATACAGCGTTTCTGAAGCTCAGGGTCCAACTTCACATCCAGTGCCCTCTGGTGGAGAATCCTCTGAACCTCAACCTTACACTCTCGTGATAACTGCAGATGAGCACGCACAAAGAAACATAAACAGAGGTAGAACTATAAAATTACAAAGTTTATGTCAGGAAAAATGCAATTTGAGTATAAAAAATATTATTCTGTTGTATATTATCATTATTTATAATTTATACAGATGCATTATTGAGTAAGCAGCATTTTAATGTTGCAGTTATTTGAGGTGAAACTGTTTCATATGGATCAATTTGGTTGATTTTCTGTGATGATCTGATTTCTTTTCCAGTGATTAATCTATTGATTGATGGCTGTTGATAGTCACCCAGAGCCTAAAGTGGCACAATTATACATTTAAAAAGAAAAAGTATGATTTACAATGATTAATTATTACATATATTTGAAACTTTAACATGAAAACACCATTCACATTAATGGTAGCAAATATTGATATTTGAGAACAAATAAATGTTTTTTTTTCCAAAAGTAATATTCTGTCAATCAACTGATTAATGAATACTTATTTAATATACCATTCTGTATGTAAACAACAAAAAAGGCCAAACATTATAATGAACTGAATATCCATTTGAGAATGACATTGATTTTTAACTTTTTATCTGTACATGGGTTAGGGTTAGGGTTAGGGTTGAATGTGTTGAATGTGTTCTTCTTTTGGCTTCTCCCTTTAGGGGTCACCCCAGTGGATCACACCCTATCCCGCCTGTCCTCTTCTGCTACAGCAACTGTCTTCATGTCCTCCTTCACAACAATGGACTTCATCTGTCATCTTAAATTTAATCTATCATGGTTGATGAATCTTTCCTTCACTGTTTTTTATATAACCCAAATTACAGCAAAAGAAAAAAATCTAAAATAATAATTCCCCATAATTGTCTGACAGGCACAGATTAAATAATTTGCCATCATCATTATTCATTTCAACCCTTCACCAGGATCAGTTCCAGTTGATTTTGATATTGGTATTTACTATACCTGTGCCTCTGGCTTTACCTGTTAAATTTAAAAACATTAAATGTGTTAAATCTGGTACTTGCTCTCTTTGAGAAACATCTAATAACTCAGACCAACTTTAACATCAGAGTGATCCATTATTAGGGATTAAGAGTGTACATGTTACTGTAAATTGTACCCGGCGTCCCTGCTCCTCAGTGCGATAGGCGTGGCGGTAGAGGCAGGAAAACACTGCGCCTGGAGGCATCAGCTCACTGGTCTCATTCCAGCTGTGGGTGTGGCAGAGCCGAGCAGCGTCACCCTGACACTTCTTGTACAGGTTGGGGTCCAGTCTGTGGCGACAGAGAATATGTTTGCACCCCACCCATAACTTTGGTCAGTGGGCAAAAAAAGCCACAGCAAGTTCAAGACTGTTGGTCAGTTAAAAATTGCATGTCATTAAAAACCATTGTTAATATATATAGAGAGAGTAGAGAAACTGTGTTTGTTTGTCCGTATAATGACAACATGTCTGTTACAGAAAGCTGGAGGTCATAAAGAAACACTGGCCATGTTTCTGGTCATTGGGTGGGACGATATGTCACAGCAGATTTTTCCAGAAATCATGCCTACCGCAGCTTGAAGAGCAGATTAAATATTAGATATGATGGATTCAGATTCACACAACAGACTCACTTCCAGTCTCTCGATATGAAATACTGCAGCTCCAGCAGTCGATGCTCACAGTCCTCCACCATCTTCTCTGTGTACAGATGCTCCATCAGACATGACAAGATCCTGCACAAACACATTATTTCATAAATTGTACAACAACAATATTTCTAAACTGTTAAAATATTTTAAAAAAGTAAACTACACTGTTTGTAGGTGGGGGGCTTTATCCTGTCCAGCAGACATTTCGACATGTCACAGCAGATAAAACTGTGATATGAATAATGAAATGACAGATGGATGAATTCTGTTTAGCTGATTCAGTTTCAGAGCTCTGATGTTATGTCTGCTGGCTTACAGTCTTCCAAGGACACTTGAATTATCCGACATGATCATTTGAATTTACACAATATAAACATGTGTGTGTATGTGCTCACATTGGGTCTCCAGTGCGGATGTGTTTACAGGCAGTCTGGATCACAGACTCACAGGCTTCGTTGAGTGCACGGTCAATACGGTAGTCAGCTCCAGGGTCTGCAGACTGGATCAAAGTCTTCAGCTACAGTGGGAAAAAAGTTTCTTTGAATGTCTACAGCTTGATTACATTTTTATTTGCATATTATTTGTTTATTTGTGTAACGAAAAACAATCAATCCCCCACTGACAAGCAGGCAGATTAACTTTGTTTAAAATTGAAAATAATTTTATTTTCTTTTTCTATTTTCTTTGTAGAATTTTATCTGTAAAATAAATTTGAATTTTCATGACTCTTAAAAGCAGCATGTACAAATCAACTGGTAGCAATTTCCGTTTTCCATAATAATGGGAAAATGCCACATAGAAAGAGTCAATTGAAAGGTTCCTCTGCCTATCAGCTGTAATTGAACCATCAAAGTATCACAGTGGCAGTGACTGCTGTTGTATCTTACTGCGCTTTGGCAGGCGCTGTCGACAGAAGTGCTGTGGTCGCCGCGTCCAATTCTCATCAAGCAATGAAGCGTGCGGCCTTTTCGGTGCAGACCAGAGCAGTGAGCCTCAATCTCTGTTCGGCAGTGAAGCACAATCTCTGGACTCAGAGAGAAATCCTCCATCAACATCCGCCGGTAATCCAGCATCTCACCCTGACACTCTCCGCTGACGGGACGACCTGGACAGCACAAGAACATATTATGACTGAGGCAATTAGGTAGAGGTGATACAAGGACATACAGTACACCAGTCACTACTCTGCCTCATTATGAATCTTATGAATGTATGTATTTGTGTACTGATTTGTGATGTGCATAGTATGTTAGACTTTTGTTTCTACAGCCCTACTTTACTTTAATGACACATGAATCATCCAGACTTCATCCAGGAAACTTGGAGCTACATGGTGCAGGAACGGCAGCAGCTGTTACTGGCACATGCGGGCACATAGCAATGGTTTAAGGAGAGGATGATTTGCTTTGCATTCTGTTAGTGGAGTGCCCATTTTCAGTATCAAATGAATGTGTTATTGAGAAGCCAATATTGTGATTGTGAAGTCTTATTAAACATCTAGATTTATCTTTTTAGCAGTAAAATCGACTTTATACAACTTAATGTGGGTAATTCTTGGCATTTTCAGCCACAGTCTAACTGTATGCATTTAATTTTATGAGCGCTATATAGGTGCTGTGCTTCCACCTTGATTTCATCAGACATGATTTCATCACCACACTCCCTTCCCCAGCTCACCACGGTGGACAACAGCCTCCAGGCAAAGCAACAGGTATGACAGCCGAGCCTCGCGGGCTCGCGGCAAGTTGGTGTCCAGGCTACAGCGATGCTTCCTCAGGTCCAGTTTACAGGCTTTAGCCAGGGAGTAACTGACTCTGTAGTCCTGAGAGATGAGCTTCTGACGAGTTGTGAGGGCATCGCGGCACTTTGGAGGGGGAAGGACGTGAGAATGTCAGACTACATGTTTAATGCAGAGTTTGTGTTTTATTGGTTGCTGAGAATCCTGTCTCCCTGATGAGATGTTTAGGTGGTCGTACCTTCTCTGACATGGCCTCTTCAAACTTGTGATTGAACAAACATTTATATACTTTGCCTTCTGATGCCTGAACCTGTGCAGAATATAAAAGCAAGAGAATTTTATTATTATTGACCAAAATGAGCCACAATAATTCTACCCACAGAGTCAAAAGTGATACTTAAAAACAAGACATTTTAACTTCCTGTTAAATAAATTTTGCATCAAATATATGTTTAGTTTTATTGTCTGTTCTGATGTGCTGAATGTGGAAAATTCTGAAAGTGCAATACTTAATATTATTTGCATGTGTCTTGAAGACAGCATAACAAATACAGCGTTACAAATAACACACATCATAACTTTTGTCAAGTTCATAAACACCCAACCAACATGATGAAGAATGTTTGTAAATTTAAAGTTCACTCAAAATAATGTATAATTTCTTTGTGATTTTAATGTTTTTATTTTTCTGAAATTGTAAAGCCCTGCAGAAATCAGCTATTTCCTTACATTCTGGCAGAATCTCTCCCTGTCATCTCGGCAGGAGAAGTAAAGATGCCGGTCGAGGTGAAAGTCATCTGATGACAGCTCTGCGACCCGCAGGATTGCCCTCTGACACTCTTCTTTGATTGGATGAACCTGATTCTGCTGCTCTGCCTGTCGCACCAATGCCTTCTCAAGACAGGCAATCACTTCACCTTGAGAATGCACATCCTGATAAGGACCAGAGAGCAAAAGAAGAAGAGAGGAAAAAGAGGGATGACAAAAGGAAGTGAGTAATGATTAAGTGGCATAGACAAATTATACAGTACACCCAGATTATATAAACAGCGACTGAAGAGGCTATGTGCTTAATGGTGTTGCTTAATGTGGTTGTTTTGATCACCCTGTATCTTTTAACTGAGCTCTTTGGATATCAAACAAGAAACAAACAATTAAATCATACAGAAGCTCTGAACCAGGAAGTTAGATGAAGTTATTTTTTGTTTAAGTGGAAGAATAAAGACCAGGACAAAATAATAATAATAATAATAATAATAATAATAATAATAATACACAAAAGGTTAATACAAATGTATGTAAGTAGCGTGTTTTCTTTTTGCTGCTATTTCATTATTTTTTTCCACTTTATCTTATTTAATGTTGTGTATATGTTTACATCTCAACACAACAATTAGTCCCCAGCTTGACCTGCACTACATCTCATTATGGAGTTCATTCGAACAAGTCAACATACTTAACTATATTAATATTTTCATTGCACTGATTTTGTGCATTTGAGTTTCATTTCTACCTGTATTCAAAATCAGTCTTAATTAAATTACCGTATTTTCACGACCATAAGGCGCATATAAACGTCTTAGATTTTCTTCAAAATGTGCGGCGCGCCCTTTCGTCCAGTGCGCCCTTTCTGTGTGCGGACGTATTTGAGAACCATGAGGCGGCGGACGTGATTGAGAACACGGGAGCGTTAAAGGGGTACCGGTACGTGTGGGCGTGGATTGTGTATAAAAGAACAGGTATGTGCTTTATGCAGAACATTGCTGTCTTAACAACCCTGAAAATGGCAAAGAGACACGCTTATGAAGCTCAGTTTAAACTGAAGGCGATCGGCTACGCCGAGGAACACAGGAATCAAGCCGCCTTGTCAGGCGGACGTACATAGTAGAGGATATGTATGTAAAACCCGCGCCCTTTCGTCCGGAGCGCCCTATGTGTGTGTTAAATACAGAAATGTCACACAAAACTGAGACTGCGCCTTTTGGTACGGTGCGCCTTTTGGTCGTGAAAATACTGAATATTTACTGAAGATTTGACTTTAACGTATTCTAGTACAGTTGTACGGTATGTGTGGACTAAAAGATCATGTAGTTTAGGGAGTAGGGTATTCACTATCTAACAAGCCACTGAACTGCAAAATGCCCTGACAGCTGACATTGAAATATGAAGCACATTTTCATCACACATGTTGTGTGATAGAAGAAACTCTGCATACGAATGTGCTCATAAGTTTACATACCCTGGAAGAATTTGTGATTTTGGGTAGTTTCTGGTGTCTTAATAATTTAAAAAGAGCAAACACAATTGTTTAATAATAAATGGCTTCATCCAACCACTAACCATGAGTGAAAGAAAGGTTTTCATATTTTCATTCCTAGTGTCTGAAAAAAGGTAAAAAAAAAAAAAAAATTTGCCAGGGTATGTAAACTTATAAGCACAACTTTATTGTAGCACTGTGTAAATGAGTTGTGTGTCTGAATAAGACTTACAGTGTAAAAACACATGCTTCTGCATAATTGCAGTACACATTACCTGCAGTTCATTTAGATGACTGATTCTGTCTTTTCCCTTTTCTTCTATTGAGCACAACAGAGAATGTCATGCATACAGACACATACACACTGGTTTCCATGATTTCAGAGGACATTGCAATGACTAAGATTAATTTCCTAGAGACTTACTCTAACCTGAACCATAATTGCTACTGCCCTAATCCTAACCCTGACCCAAACCTTAACCTCAGACTAACTTTAAAACATGTCTGCTCCTTAATATGTAGTAATGTACATTATGGGGACTTGACTTTTGTCCCCTCGAGGAAGACAAGTCCCCATAATGTGACTGTGTAAATAGACTTAGGTCCCCAAAATACCATGTACATACACACACACACACACACCTCCCACCTTGTGTCCTACATTGATGCTGCCACAGTGCAAGTTATTGATGTCTTCTTTACATTTGTCCACGAAGCCACAGATCAGTCGGTAGTCACTGAAGATGATACTAGTCATCTTGGTGATGTACTGGTTACACTGGTGCTCGCTGATGTTGCCACGGTGATCCACCAGACAGGACACCAGGTAGCCTCTACCTCGCTCCTCCTCATTACATTCCTTTATCTGAGGGTTTCGAACATGTGACCTCATCAAAGAGAAACTTACTGAGCAGTTCATAAATACCAATAATTATGATTAACAATAAAAATATAACAATAATAATAAAATACCTAAAGAAGATGTAAAGTGCAAACATTTCTGGCCCTTTTAACATTGAAGAAATAGAAATTCAGAAATTCAGTTAATAACTTCATCATGTGGTGAGACTGACCTCAGTGATGGTGCTCTTGCAAACTTCCATTGCCACTGACTCAAACTTGAGATCTGTGGTCAGATTGAATTTGTAGTTCCACAGAAGCTGAAGAAGACAATGTTTGGAAATGTTAGCAAGAGCTTCTGTAATGTAGATACATCCACTTTATGAAGTGATTACAAGTTAAAGGTTAATTTTAAAAACAGATAAACATGACACCAAAACACATTAATTTTATTTATCCTAATCTTATCCCTTCTGAACAGCAACAATATTACTCTGAATGTACTGATTTTAAATATTTTTAAAATGTTTTAAACCTTTTGTCCTCACTGTTTGACTCTAGAGAAGATTGCTATGCAATGAAACATTAATTGTTTGCATAATATGTATCAATAAATTGCTTAAAATAATGACCCCAGAGGTGTTAGGGGAATGCACTAGATTCACCTGTGTAAAGAAGATACTAAACCTCTCTCTTTTTGTGCTCACATTTTTTCTCCCCTTTTTATTCATGTGTCAAACAATGTTTTTGCTGCAGCAACCACAGACAAAAGCTACAGTCAGAATGGAAATAGCAGCTCAACAGCTGTCTGTGTGTGTGTGTGTGTGTGTCATGTTTATTGCTCCCAGTGTGTCCCTGTTCAGTGATAAAGACAGTCCAAGTAGTCCATCAACCTTGTGACATTTCATACATTTCCTTGTGACTGCTGTTAATTGCAGTAGACTCTGAACAATGGAGACAAGCTTTAAGAGTGTTTTGCCACAAAAAAGAGCAGCAACATCAGACTGAATGACAAAGGGTAATTAAAGTGGAGTTGAGGTTCATCAAGGTCATCAGTTTTGGCTGTGAGCTGAGTCTTCTGTTAAGTACTGTGGTCACGGTATCAGACTTTCATGATACAATCATAATGGCCTTTAGTACTCACTAAAGCAATATCATCAAGATATCTATAAAGATGCTTAAGTAAGCGTAAGTACTAATAACAATAATAATTTTTTTTTTTTTTTTTTGAAGGGTTCATGGTTAGAAGACGATCCTGTTTAGGTCTAGGGAATATGCTATAGCTGCTGTCAGACCTACAATAAGATTCTCCAGAGAGGCTGTATGTGTGAACATAAATGTCCACAAAGTCTCTCTGAAAATTCTCTGGTGATTATGTACCAAACTGGTTAGCTAGTAGAGGAATAGCTTATACTGTAAGCAAGTAGCTTATGAGTGTCCTCAATAGAGGGCATTTATCTGTGTTTATGTGAGTGTGTACTTTTATTTGTTACCTCTTTAGGACCTTTTCTGGCATAAACACTGATCTAGTCAGGACCAGTGGTCCTCATGAAGACTAAAACCTGGTCCTATTGAGGCAGACTCTCATTTATGATGAACTGGTTAAGGCCTAAGAGTGGAATTGTGGTTAGGTTAAGGATAGGATTAGGCATCAAAAGGGTACGCTGTCTTTGTGTTGTGCAAATGGAATGAAGGAATGAATGGTGTGAAGGGAACACTTACATGGTTACAATCAGGAGCAATCTCAGTTTCCTGTAGAAAAAAGAGAGAGACAAAGTAGTAAAGCTATGTTTACCACAGGTAATTCAAACATTTACGAGAACACACACACAAACACACACCTGAGACCAGCTAAAGAGTTGTATTAAACAATAGACTTTCCTAATGGCAATCGTGAAACACATTTGTTGCTGCTCTTATTATCTAAGGCTCTAAAATACAAAATTAATAATGTTACATTTGTTTTATAACTACTTCTTCATATCAAATTTCCTGCAGTGAAAAGTACCTGTCAAACAATGTTGCTGAAACTGCAATTTGGCTGAGAGCAAAGTTCAAATCACAGAGGCTGAACTTGACAAAAGGGTAAATGTATCATAAGTAAAGTAGTGTGGCAGCATCAATATTCAACATATTCATGGAGCCATTTCTGCACTGTGTGCAATGTCCATCTACATTTTCAGTCTGTGAAGCTGACCTCGGTATATTTGTGCTCACAAAACCTTTACTGCCGTGCTTTCTCGTGATGACGATTTCAATTGAAAAAAAAAGTGTTGCATCTGTACACTGCAAAGAACCAAACTCGAAAACAAACAGAAAATTGACAGCATGCTGTGTGTTGGGGTGTGTCTCTCTCTAGAGAAGAAGCAGATTTATCAGAGCCATTTAGCTCTTCAGGAGGCCACAGCTGTTACCGAGTTGAAGCAATGTAATTATCTCCGTAAGGAGGGCATCGCTCAGGGCTATCCAATCCAATCCAATCTACTTTATTTATAGAGCACATTAAAAAAAAAAAACAACTCAGTTGTCCAAATTGCTGTACAGTAACATTAAAACACATATTAAATAAAATACATACAACATACAACTAAAAAAACTGTTCTGCAAGTATCCATCAGCTCATGCTGTGTCAAACGCCAAGAAGAAGAGCTGTGTCTTAGGACGAGCTTTAAAAACAGGAAGTGAAGGGGACTGCCTAATGTAGCTTGTTCCAGAGTTTGGGAGCTATGGCTGCAAAAGCCCGGTCCCCTCTGAGCTTTAGCCTAGTTTTAGGTCCAGTCAGAAGCAGCTGATCAGCAGATCTGAGAGACCACGATAGAGCATAGCACTGAACTAACTCTGAGAGGTATGGTGGAGCAAGGCCATGCAGACATTTAAAAACAAATAAAAGGATTTGAAAATGAATTCCATAAAAAATGGGAGCCTGTGAAGAGTGGCCAAAATGCTTGGGTACACCAGGTAACAGGCGAGCAGCAGCATTCATAACCAGTTGCAGGCAAGAGAGAGAAGTCTGGCTAACCCCAACATATAGGACATTACAGTTATCAAGACGAGAAGTTGTGACAAAGGCATGAATGACTCTCTCAAAATCCTGCCACAACAGAACAGGTTTAATTTTTGCTAGCTGTCTCTATTGAAAGAAGATCTTTTTTTTACTACAGAGCTGATTTCTGTGTCTATTTTAAGGCCAGAATCAATTTTCACACCGAGGTTATGACGATTCTGTGAAAAAGTGCCAGAAAACTCAGGAAAGGTCAAATGGAGGGGCATCAGAGTTACCGTTGGCTCTGAACAACATAACCCCTATCTTTTTCTCATTTAAGCTTAGAAAGTTAAATATCATCCATGCTTTGGTGACACTGAGACATTCTAATAGTGGCTTCATGGAATCAGCATCTTTCTTCCCTTTAGAGGGACATAAATTTGGCTGTCATCAGACTCTCCACTTCAAGTCGCAGTCAGCCATTCTCCCACATATTCACATATAGCTACTCTATCATAAGCCCAAAACATCATTAATGTTCAGTCTAAGAGAGTCCACAGCTCTCACCAGCATTATTGTTCATTGGTGAATAAGATCAGTGTGATTGGATGTTTAGCTCCAGCCAGTCAGAAGATTCAAAAAGCCACACAAAAGACAACACAAGCAAACAGCCTGCAAACAAAAGGGCACATAAACCTTCTCCCATACAATTAGGACATGGTCATATGGAGTAGCATTATGTGTGATGAACGACTGAGAAGATAAACAAACGCTGCAGACAAACTACTTACAAAGAGCCCGGTCATACTAGGCATTGAACCATGTTGGTCTGAGGGGCATAGTCTATCAAAGCCCCATTATATTTATTTTCATTAAAGACTGATCTGCTGGTTAATTTTTGGCTGCATGAACCACTCAACTCAAACAGCCACCTATTTGTTTTCTAATTATACCCTAATTAATTAATTGGCTAACATTACAGCTAAATAAAATAAAAATAATAAAAAAATAAAAAATAAAATAAAAAAAATAACAGCAGGTTTCGACAAAAACAAAATCTCCTGTCTAAACAAAGCAAAAACAGACATTATGAATTACGAAATTCACAACAACAGTACAAACACGAATACGTTTGTGAATGCAGCAAACCCAGAGGAGGCCGTTATTGTTTAGAGTGTGAAAAATATTTGTTCTGGAGTTTTCATCAGAAAGAAACAAAAACATGTGTTTAAGTCTCCTGACAGCCAGGTGACACTCACACACACTGGTTCATAATTACTTTACGTGAAGCAAATTAAGTACTGTGCAGTGGGTAAGGTAAAGATAGTAAATTTAACATTTTTAGACAATGCAAACAAGCTAATATGTAAATAAATAATTGTAAGCCTGAAAAAGCATTATTTAACCTATAGATCCATCTATTCATATCCCTACCACATATCAATTATTTACTCCACAAAAAAAAGTGACAAATACCGTTTTGTTCAACCAAAACTCAGGGATCTTCATTTTTACCTTTATTTTTATACATGTACTACAGAGGATAGTAAACATTGGCAATGTTCAACAATTATATCAATTAACAAAACGCCTAAGGATAAATATTGTACCAAGCCCTGACAAATCCATATCACTTCCAGCTCTGACTGATTCAGTCTACTGTAATGTTTGTGCTGGCAGAGCAGGAGAGCACACTTCAGCTGAGAAATACAAATACTGAGAATACCAGATGGTCTGTTAAACAGTCTGACAACATTTGATCATTAAAAACAGAAATGTTGATTTCTAGTTAAGTTTTCTCCTTGTTCACATTTGTGACATTTTTAAACTCACTGTAACAGGAACTAAAATATGATGAAATGTTTTGATTTATGACACTGTCACAAAAATACCCGTAGTTTTTGAGTGCAGCAAAAATACAAGAATGGACAGAGACTATGCAGCTACATTATGCATCACACTGTTGTGAGGTCTGCATGTGAAGCCCTTTTCGCTACAGCTGCAAGATCAGTGCATATTACTATTTAAAATGTAAATGTTTCCTGAATGTCTGCAATGTTGACCTGGTGAACTTTGATAGAACACAAATCTTCACCATGGTCATGAGGTCACATAATGACCAGAACCTGTCAATGTTTGGACTCAGGTGTGTGGCAGAAACAGATGGATGGACTTAGCAATCAATCAGTCATTCATTCAATCAATCAATAATAAATAAATAAAATACTTTTTTAAAATTAAGTTGGCACATTATGACACTATGTCATGAAATTCCAATAGAACCGAAAACATCATAGAAGAGAAGAGGTTTTCACCAGTATAAAGTAATTAATTGCTAATCAACTGTCTTTCTAATTATAGTAATAAATTATACTGCATTTACACTCTTTAATCATTGTCTTGCATATATCTATTGAATTGATTAAATATACAAATAGCTGTTGTTGCGCTTGCTGCTCTGTGCTTGTGTGTGTAAGAGAGAGAGAGAGAGTTAGAGAGCTAGGAAGTTGCAGGTATTTACTTCTACATCAGTGTCATGCTGTCAGCAAGTGTAGATGTAACACACCGGGGCGACACACCCAGCAAATGCTCATCACACCTTCGCGCCGCGGTGTGAAACTGTCACCTGTGCCGGCGCCCCCTTACCTCCCTGCGGTCCTGCAGGCACTCCAGCACGGCCAGGTTGTTGGTCCAGGTATGTTTGGGGCAGAGCCGGGTCAGGTCCTCCCGGCAGGCCTCCTCCTCCGACAGCTTCCAAACAGTCGCCCTTCGAAGCTGAGAGGCCCCAGCGGCAGCGGCAGCGGCAGCGGCAGCAGGTGCATCTTGGACTGCGGCGTCAGCGGCTCTAAGGACGGGCAGGTTGGGCGGCTCAGCCGGGCCGCTGGCAACTTTCAGGCCGAGGACGCAGCCGAATCCGCAGAGACACACGAACGGTAAAAGGAGTAGTCGCAGGTCGGGGCGACCGTAAGCCGCCATCTTCACACTACTGTCAAACTGGCGTTAATAAAGCTACAAAACTTCCCGTCAGCAAAATAATTGGGAGAGAACTGGATCTTTCAACTTCCGGTAATTTTATGACTACAAAATAAAAGCATTTCAGACCAAGCGGTGTCGTTTGACACTACTGACCTACAAATGCATATTACAAAAATTGTAACATTTGTAGACTATGTTTTTTTTTTAAATTGTACTTTAGGCAAATGCCTTGCTTATTGAAGGTCGCCTTCTTTTGCCACTGTGTTTCTAAAGCAACCCGAATGGACAAACCAGCCAGTGCATGTTTATGCAAATCAAGAAGTATGACATCTTTTCTGGTATATGGAGGCCTCCGTAATTCCCTGACGTGTCTGGGAAATGGAGAGGTGATTAAAGGGGTTATTCATTCAATACATTCTGTAGTCTCACCATTAAATGTCACTAATTCCTACACATTTGAAAAATAAATAATAATAAATCTAAAAGAAAAATAAGTAAAGGTCATCCACAGGAGGAGGTGTGGGGGGTCTTTATTATTATTGTTGTTATTATTGTATTATTTGAAAAACTGAGAAAACTGTACTGAAAACTGTACACACATGCCATAGTTTGTGTGTCTATGTCTCCTCCTCACCTCACAGGGTCTTTGAGCAGCTGAATATGATGCAAACCATGTGGAGCAATAAATCCTCCCAGTTTAGAACTGACAGCTGCTAGGAGGCTTTTTCGGGTTGAATGCAAACCTTCTTTTAAAGTTTGTTACAAATACAAGCACAAATGTACTATCAGCTGATCAGCTGCTCTTAGTTGTACCTAAATCACAGCTGAAGCTCAGTGGCGACCGGGCTTTCGCAGTTGCAACCCCTAAGATGTGGAATGGTGTGCCATTACACATTAGGCAGGCCCCTTCACTGTCAAATTTTTAATCTCTTTTAAAGACTCACTTGTTCTCTTTGCATTTGAAACAGTGTGAGTTTGTGGTTCTGCATTGTTGGGTGAGATGTCATGTCTACTTGTCTGTTTTATGTCTTTTATGTTTTTATTTATTTATTGTTTTGTTTTTATGTGTCTGTTTATTTCTTTTAATACTACTGTACAGCAATTTGGTCAACTGCTGTTGTTTTTGAATGTGCTTTATAAATAAATTCAATTGGATTGGATTGAATATTTGCCCTTCGATGACTGTAATGCAGTTTTTTATTTTAACTGCATTACAGTCTAAGAAAAATAAACCCAGTGTTATTATCAAAACATTTTATTTTAACATAGAACACTGAAACAGCATCAAACAGCTTTTGCCATCAGCTTTACTGTATACTTGTTTTATATTAGTTTAAGTTTGGTGATTAGTCAGACTCTCTGTGTATGTTAATAAATGGATATACCATCATAAGTCAAAAGTTAAGTTGAAAATGTAATAAGGAGTTTGAATTACTTAACTCATCTGCAGAAAAAACTTTCTCCCAAAGAATTTAAATTCAAGAGTTAAAAAATACAATACATGTATGTAAGTATAGTATATAATCTAAAATAAGCCTAAAACGAGTAGTCCTTGTCTTTGTCCCACATTGTCTGAGAGAGTCTAGAATAAAATTCCCAAAGAATTTGTTTCAGGCTCAGCTGCTGCTGTTGGCCAACTGGTGCTGGTCCATCACACACACACACGCACGCACGCACACACACACACACACCCACACACACACACACACACACACACATACACACACATAAAGTCCTGAAAGCTATAAAGAGTCCTGAAAGCTGTGGTGTTTCCATTTATCTCTTTTCTTCGGTCTGGGCCACAGGCAGGATTTAGTTCCGATCAGGATGGCAGAGTAAGTCCTGATACTAGTGGGATTTTTTTAACAGACATAATGTAATGTGATTCTTTTTAACCCTCTTGTTTGCTTGTTTGTTTTTAATTTAAGGACAAAGATGTCAAGCAGCAGGAGAAATCAACTCGAGGTAAGGTCTGTTGTTTACAGAAGTGTAAAATTGTGTAAAAAAACACAATTTGTTTGGTTTCTGGAGCTGGGAAATTAATAATCATCATCATAAATGCAGCATATAAAGCAGTAAGCTAATTTTAAAAAAAATACGTAGGAAAAAAATAGAAGAGTCAAATAAGGGCCAGTAGCACCTCACACATTGTTCCAGTACAAACAAGCCAAACTGAGTAGAGCACACTGCCTATCAGACTGACCATAGACTAATGAAGAAAAAATTATGTTAGCCATCGCTTTACACCATGAAAGTATTGTGAATACAAACATATTTATATTTCTTCTCTTGCTCTTTTAAGTGGGTTTTGGGCATCAGTTAAAGTATTAATTTGTTTACAGAGAGAAAGTAGGGGATGAAACACAGAAGAGAGCTTTAATACAGAAGACTTTATATGTGAGCCACTGGGCACCACAGCATTTAATTTATTTTTGGTTAATACAGCAATAATTGAAGTGATTTTGACTTTAACATAATAATGTCAGAGCCCCATGGACTGTGAGTCACTGTATGTGTGTCTTGGACATGTGGTCGTTTTGTAGTAGTTTACAGCATCAGCCTCATGGTTGCAGTGGTATGATGGTATGAACTCCTTGCTCTCAGAGCTTGCTACTGCAGATAGCTGAGACGATGCTGGAAGAGGAGGCAAGGGAGGCCAACAAGGAGAAGATGAAGTACATGGAGGAGAACTGCCCCACCCTCTCTGCCCCTGGCAGTGTACAGGAGCTGCAGGTAAACACTGGAGGCAGGATACACATAGATGCTGCATTCATAAACGTGAGCCTTCAACCTCAAATAAACCTTCTTCCTGTGATTATTATAACATCAGGATCTGTGCCGGAAGCTTCACAAGCAGATTGATTTGGTGGATGAGGAGCGTTACGACATGGAGATTAAAGTGACAAAATCCAACAAGGAGGTGCGCCTTTCCGAGTCTGTTGGCTAGTGTTTTCTTTTGTTTACATGTGTTATTTCCATTTCCACAGAAAGTGATAACCCACTGAATGAATCTTCAGCTGTGCTTTGTTTTTGATTTGCAACAAAAAATATGTTAAAATTGAAAGTTACTTTCTCCAAATTAATGATTTGCCCTCTGTCATTGTCCACACAAACAATCCAAATATTCAGACTTATCCTCTACACACGTTTTTTTTCCTGCATCTTTAAGATAACCCATATGAACCATGTCCCCTAGAATCAGACTGCAGATATATTTTTACACATGATCTCAGTGTAAAAGTGGTCTCTTTTGTCAGGTCAGTGACCTCAAGCTGATGGTTCAGGATCTTAAAGGGAAGTTTAAAAAGCCGGCACTGAAAAAGGTGCGTATGTCTGCCGACGCCATGTTGGCTGCTCTGCTGGGCTCAAAACACAAAGTGTCCATGGACCTGAGGGCCAACCTAAAACAGGTCAAAAAGGAGGTGAAAGAGGAGGTGAGCATTTAGAACTTTGCAATATCATACATGCTTAAGGATTAACACTGCTGAATATCAAAATACCTCCAACACAAAATAAGCTTTTTGTATTTACATGTCTATCTCAGGAGAAGAACACAGGCAACTGGAGGAAGAACATTGAAGACAAAGCTGGGATGGACGGAAGGAAGAAGATGTTTGAGACAGAGGCTTAAACACTAGTGTATCACTCTGCTGTCAGCTTTGTCATTGTCTGTTTACTATGTGAGTCCACATTGTTGGCAAATTTGTAAAGAAGATAAGAAGAATAAATCATGTGGGGTTTCTTTTTTTTTTTTTCTTGGCACATTTAATAACTACAAAGGGGAACTGAGAGTAGTTACACACTCAAATGAGTAATACCTGAGCTATATTTACTGTATTAACAGTAAATATGCAGCTGTGGACAGTTTCTCACCAACCCAGTTGATATCACAAAAAAAAACATTTGTGTAATCAGATTAACATACAGAGGATTGTAGGAATTATATTACTGTGCGTATGTTAATCTACAGTTAATATTAATTTTAGCACAATAATAATACTTTCACAAAAGCATACATAATCCCTCATTCCCAGCAATTAAAAAGAGTCCCAAACTCACCAAATGAAGCAACTTTTTTTGATCATCACTGTAATGTAAAATGGCAAATAAATTTTAAAAAAAAGTAAAATTGCCAAGTCATCGTAGTCACTGCGGGTTTTAACTTTGCTTTGGAGCTTCACTTCCTCACGACACCGGCAGATGGCGTATTCCGGTCACAAGTCTGCCGGAAACCTACGAAAAAGAAAAAGTCGATCTTGTGGTCATGTGACAAGACGTTGACCAGCGGAGGAAGTGTAGCTACAATAGGAGGCCTTGATTAGTTTACATTTGGAACCGTTTTTCTGTCAGTAAGAAGAGCTTAAAGAGAGCTTGAGCTCGCTGTAGGCCTTTGGTTTTCCCACCAAGTGCCAAAATGACGGCGTCGGTGTTTTTCGGCTGCACTTTCATCGCCTTCGGCCCGGCTATCGCACTGTTCCTGTTTACCATCGCCCGGGAGCCGCTGAGGGTCATTTTCCTCATTGCAGGGTGAGAGTTTTTAGTCATATTTATGAGGGCGGAGTGAGAGTAAACTAAACTTTATTAAAAACCGGGTGTTACCGACTCTGGTTTTCGTGTTAAGCTCAATTAAATCTTATCTATCAGAGTTAGCCTGTTAGCTAACAGACATCAACATTAGCTTGGTAACCTGGCGCCATTGCTCCCACATTCAGTCAAACTGATGTTATACTATTATTTTCTAATGACAACAAAACCGGGCGATGTAAGTAGCTGGGCATTCATACACTGACATACGACACAGCTAACTCACATTATATTCAGATACAACTGTATAACAGGCTCATAGCTCCGTAAACAACTAGCAAATCAAAAACAATACAAATAAAAAAATAATAATTCCACGGACATACAAAGTTTTGAATATACAGCAGTGTTTCCAAAACGTTTTATATGGGGACACACTCTAAATATCTGTCGGTAATAATTAGCAAATTATATCGTAATGACAGCAAATTTGGAAATAATTTAACATTTCAGATTATTTTAGTGTCCTTTCTGTTACACCCAAAATTATTCTAAGGCTCGTGTACTGTGTTCATAACTGGACGTGGGACTGAAAATCAACATCACTAAACCTGATATTGGTTTAGTTTTGAGCTAATTTACAGGTACATCAAATCGGTACATTTTATCATGGGCCTTAATACAGTAATGAATCATCTAGGCCTCCTAGCATCCTTGTACTCCACCTGTAGTCTCTGTATGCCAGATTTCTTATGGTTTGTCCTTCAATGTGTAGTACATCTTTGGTTATGCTTTAAACTAAGATGTCTTCAGAGCATCAAGTTACTTAACCTGCATGCATCCATTGTAATTTATGAGGCAATAAAACAATATCAACACAGACATTAAGTTACCTCCTAAACAAAGAAAATAGTCCCCATATAATAATGCCATACCTGCCTGTAAATTTGCTGTCATGATTAAATGTATTAATTTATTTTCTTTTATTGGCAGAGCATTTTTCTGGCTGGTGTCTTTGCTGCTGTCCTCTCTTGTGTGGTTCATCTCTGTTCAGATCAGTAACAAGGACAGTGCTGTGCAGCAGAAAGGTCTGCTCATCTTTGGTGTGGTGCTGTCTGTCCTGCTGCAGGAAACCTTCCGTTTTGCTTACTACAAGTTACTGAAGTAAGTTATTGCCATTCCTGACCGACAGTTTTAACACATATCATATGCTTCAACACTATCATTATCTTTTTTACTGTAGTCATCCATGCACTTCTCACTTGATCATATTTATTTTACCATCAGAATGACTATGATGTCTTTCAGAGCACAAGCACTGTAAAAATCACTGTTCTGGTTTCCCACATTTTTCAATTAAATTTTCTTTGTTGTAGCTCATTCATCTTCCACTCACTGACACACTTTTTTTCTCTACTATTCATGCCATTGTTACAGCACCATGGTGAAACATGAAATAAAGGCACTGATTTGTGTGTTTGTGTGAATCTTTCTGCAGGAAAGCAAATGAAGGACTCCTCGCTCTCAGTCAAGAGGAAACCATGCCCATCTCTATACGGCAGCTGGCCTATGGTACAATTAATCTGCACCTTCCACACACTGCTTCTTTGCCAACTTCATGTAATGAGAAATAAAAAATAATAATAATAAAAAGACTGTTTCCATGTAGCTCTGGAAAGATAAATATTTATGTATGAGATTAAGCTCCTTCCTCCAGTTTTTGGTTAAGTCTTTAAAAAGGGAAAAAAGATTAATTTACATATGTTGCTAATGATGGCGATGATAAAATAAAAATATGCTAAACTCAAAGTCACGTAGGATTAAAACAGAAAATTTTGAATACACATCATTAATTCAGTTTCTGAACAGGTGGCGATTCTGAGTTTGTTAGGTAGAAAATTCAACAGGGAGGCAGCAGTAATTCTACTTAAACCTTGGCATTGTTGCCAAAATGCCCCTTTTAATGCACTTTCACATATTTCATTACCTCTGCCAGGGAGGTTAGGTTTTTGCCTGTGTTGATTTGTGTCTTTATGTCTGTTAGCAAAATAACAGTTATGGCCGGATTTTGATGGTGATCCTGATTGCCGTCTGGATCTAGAAATTTTGTCAAGGACTCTTTATCATTGCTTGGTGGAGGTCTCCGAGTGGTTCTAGTTAAATTTAGAGACTTAACTTCTGGTAACATTCAACACAGATTAAACCAGGGTTTATGAACCACAATCTTTTTCGTTAACCTGGAGTTAAACTAGAATAGGCTAAATTCCCTTCATAGTTCAGACGTGTGGTGTGAAATTTACTCATCGTCTCTTGTTTTTATCTCAGTGTCTGGCCTTGGCTTTGGCTTCATGAGTGGAGCCTTCTCAGTGGTGAACATCTTGGCTGACTCTGTGGGACCAGGGACTGTTGGTATCCATGGAGACTCACAGCACTACTTTCTGTCATCAGGTAACAGTTCCGTCATGTCCTACTAAAAAGCTGTAGTTAAAAGTTAAAAATTTAAAATGTTTGTTTTGTTGTGTGCATCTTGACTTACTGATAACTATCCACACATGAATGACATGATATCTAAGGCATGCCAAGTCCATGAATCTTAAAAGTAGATAAAACGGTCTACCAGTTTTTGGGTGGTAAGTTGCTGCATTTTGATGAGAAATTATGTTTTTCTTATTTCAGCCTTCATGACCATGGCCATCATCCTCCTTCACATGTTCTGGGGCGTGGTGTTCTTTGATGCCTGTGAAAAGCAGCGTTGGTGGGCAGTGGCTGCTGTCATTATCAGTCACCTTTTGGTGTCCTGTCTGGTAAGTGTTGTTGATGGTAAGCTACAAAGGGTTGAGGCTAGGTTGGGGTGAGTCTAAGTACCGTATTTTCACGACCAAAAGGCGCACTGTACCAAAAGGCGCAGTCTCAGTTTTGTGTGACATTTCTGTATTTAACACACACATAGGGCGCTCCGGACGAAAGGGCGCGGGTTTTACATACATATCCTCTACTACGTACGTCCGCCTGACAACACACACACACAGAGAGAGAGATCGGGAGCAAAACTGAGTTTGGTTGTGCTTTATTTAAGTATTAATTACAACAATACTAAAACAAGCACATTACCGGTCAAGTCAATCAAAACCATCAAAGTCCGGATGTTGCTGCGCTACCGTCGTCCTGCTCCGGATGGAAAAGTTGCACCATTTCATTACACAGAAAGGGCGCACTGGAAGAAAGGGCGCGCCGCACATTTTGAAGAAAATCTAAGACGTTTATATGCGCCTTATGGTCGTGAAAATACGGTAATGCCAAGGTCAGACTACACAATGTCTTTGTTTGTTATGGTCACTTTGTCAGATGAGACAACCACAGTGCCATAGATTATACAGTGCTGTGACTTGACTAACAGACATGACTGATAGCACGGTGGTACCTGACCTGACCAATCATAACTGATGTGATGACGTTGGAAAGAGGATGGGTTCAGCCATAGTGCTGAAATATTGTTTTCAAATCGAAATTGCAATTTGAAACAACTTAATGAGCAAATTGCAAAAGCAATAGTTTTATTCCTCTTGTGATGGCTCTTGTTTTTGATTGCATTTCTATGCAAATTAAAAACTGTAATGCATATACAGGAAACAGTTCAGATCTTTAAGTTCTCAACAATTCATGTTTTTATGTGCTGTGTTGTTGATGCTGTGACATGTTTTCATTTTATTACACAGTGCATATTGAGCTGAACCTTAACTTAAAAAATTCTATCCTAAATCAAATTGCATTGGCATTTCTGTGAGAAAAATTGCAATTAGTTATTGTCTCCAAATTGTTCAGCCCTACTTGGCCATAGGGCTGTGCTATACAACACCTAGAAATATTGACAGTGGCATCCAAAGCCATGTGTATTATTCTCCGTCGCTCTTATTTCACCCAGACATTTTATGTGTTAATGCTTGTTACTGTTACTGCTGAGTACTCTGTGCTAGCAGTGTGTATTCTCATTGGCCAATGTCACTGATGTGATGCAACAGGAACACATCTTAGCAGGCAGAAAAAAATATTATACATGCCACACCTTCCATCAGAGGGATATGAAGCCACTCAAGACATGGCTTTGACAGTCATTTAATGACAAACTACATTTTTCTGGACCATACATCAGCCTGATCAGGCTATAATCTTGCTCTAACTTGATTACAAAAAATGGTCGAGGAATTTCCTCTGCCTCGTAGCCTCGTTTAATTAAATTTAAAGCTCACGTTTCGCATGGATTCTTTTTAGTGTGATACAACGTGCTTACATCACAGGCTATGCATCCCCTACAAAGCGGAAGAAGATGGAAGCGGGCTTTGGGGAATGTGTGTGGACAGTTTTAGCTGTACAGAACGGCAGACGCCGGGACCGAAAACAGTGAATACAGCGAAAATGAGCAAATACAGCAAAGCGAAAGTAATAGGAGGAATAGGATAAAAGTATGTTTTATCCGATTACTCGATGAATCAATGGAATATTTGATAGAATACTCGATTACTAAAATATTCGATAGCTGCAGCCCTAATGTTTATCTCAACATAATACAGAGTAGAAAATAGAGATATCCGTGTACTTTTCAATGTCCGCTTAAAATGTATAGTGAAGACTGTCAAAAATAGTTTAGCAACAACTGACCAGAAGCGGAAAGTGTCTTTACATTTGCTCATGCACTTGACTTCAATAAGGAAATTTCCTTAAGCGTTTCTGTTTTATCCTCCTTCGTACCTCATGTTCACCTCATTCCAGTTTAAAATAAAATAATTACTCCCCAGCTCTAGTTGACAGATGCCTATAGAATATTTTGCAAGATTTTGAAACATGACATATGATAAAGATTAAACCTTAGCTAATCTTAATGGCGTTGTAACACAATGTGTAGCACAAAGCAGTGTTTTGCTAAATCAAATTGTTAAACATTTCAAACATTTGGTGACCCATTATCTAACAGAAAACAAAAAAAGACCAAAAACTGAAAAAGTTGTGTTTTCCCTGTTTATTCTTCTTTTTTTTTACCTCTAGCACCATGAAGGCTGGAAAAGCTGTGCCAGTTAAAATACAAACTATCAATGATTTATCATTATAGGTTCAGGTTTGGACAGGACAGTGTCTGGGTGGGTTTGGATCCAGATCCACCTTCTGATGATTTTTGCATTTTGTCCTGATGGATAGTGATGAACAGCTTGATCTAATAGGGAGACAGACAGACAGACAGAGTATTCAGAGTATGTAATGTAAATAAATCTAATATGGAGACAGGTGGTGGGCCAAAAAATGTTCAATCTTTGTCTTTATATACTGTACCTCGTTCAGCTGTTTTTTTGGGTCTTTTTCTGATTTGCCACCTGCCATGTTGTAGATGTTTTGAATTGCCTTCTCAATCTTAATCATTTCATTTGTTTTCCTTGCAAGATTTTTCTGAATTTTGTCCAACTTTTCTATCTGTATGAAGACAGGGAAAAGTAAAGTGGTAAAGTCTTGAAGCATATTTGATTTGGTCTGAAGTTGGACTGGAACACAATATTATGGGTACCCAGATTAGAGCTTCAGACTCCGCCTCCTCCATCTTCACTAAGTCACTCTGGTCCATCTGCTCCCTTCTCTGTCCTGCCCACTGCAGGAGCCTCTCTCTCAAGTCCAGTTGTCTCTCCAAACAATCAGCAAGCATTTCTGCATCACTGAACTGTTATCCAACAAGGAAGCAGTAATGCAATATTATGTATGATAACTGCCACCAAAACACACTAAATTAAATTGAAATAAACCTTATAAATAGCCACACTCTTCAGAATTAAAAGGTTAAGGGTAGGTCAAAAAGAGTTGCTACGGAGCGATTTCACACATTGTGTTAACTGTAAATCAAGTGACAAATGATCAATTTCATCACTTCAATATGATGGTAAGGAAAAACTTGCATTTTTCCATGTAGCCTGAAGTCACCTCTCAGAAAACACATTTTTTTGTGGAATTTATTGATGGGTTAACTATCACATTGGTTTGATGTCAATATTTACATAGCCAACTCAGCTATTGCCATCCAGCCCCGCACTGTTCAGCAGAAATTAAAGCCAAATCAAGGTGTACTGACTGTGGCTAAGATCATGAAAATACTGCCATCATACTGAAGGGATGCAAGGAAAGCTGTTTTGCATTTTGTTTCTGTTTACAGATTTTTATGTGTTTTTTGTTATAATTTGTTTATCATGTTTGAGTTGTAAAAATTAGCCTACCTCAGTCAATTTCAGCATCTGCTCCATGACATGCAAGTACACAATGACCTTCTGCAACTGATGGTTTAGCTTGTGTTTCTTCTTTAGCAGTTCAGCCTTCTCCTTCTTTAAGTTCTTTATCTGCTCCTTTCTTTGAAGTGCCCCGGTCTTTGCTTCTTCAACAGCTTGTGTACAAGCCGTCTCAGCATCCTGGTGCTGTACAGACACAGACAAAGTGTGTTTTACAGTTGGGGTGCTGTCAACTAGTAGACTAGTAGTGAAATAGTGTAATGTACCTTTAAAAACATTTCATAGCTAGTGTGCGACTTCAGTCTCTGGTCCTGCCGCTCGTCTATGCACTTTTGCAGCCTGTCCAACTCCTGCATTAAAACACACAGAGCACACAATCTCCAGACATGCATGAATTCGGCGATTTTCGTTGATTACCAACTTTGTGCCAGAAAGATGAGGCAAATCTTTCGATTGAGAGGATTTTCGTCACTTGGCAAACTATCAATCCACAGCACTATTCACACTTGTGGTTTCAAAATCTTGGTGATTCCAAAGCCCCTAATGAATCGGTCATCTTTTTGATGGCTCCGCACCTGTTTGCGCTCTTCTATCAACGCTTTCAGCTCTTCTTCCTCACGGCGTTTCTCCTGCAGCTCGTTTATCGCATTGACCGTGGCAAGTGCTTGTGCCAGACGAGTGTGGGTCACGTCACGAGCCTTCCTGAACACACACGCACACACAGAGAGACAAAGTAAGGTGGGCGTTTTTTGTTTTGCATGAATCGCTGCCGTTCACATGTCCAGGCGTACAACTCACTCTGAAGTCCACGGCCGCTTCTTTTGGGTGGACTTTGTAGGTCTCATGTCTCCTTGATGTGGACATTCAAGGGCATATTTCGTGAAGTATTGTAGCTGTGTCAAACGGGAAGTCGGAATCCGTTACTGTTGTATTCTGGATTTAATCTCCCATCTTTCCTCCTCTGCTGTGAGTCCATACTCGTGATGAAATGATGTGCAGACACAGAAACGAGTGCCGCTTGACACTTTCCTTTCATGTCCCTCTCACCTGTTAAATTTTCTCACGTCGCGGACAACGTCATATTTTGTCGCACACCGTGACTGGACTAAAACATTTACTAAACAAGGAGAAGCAGAGGCTTTCTCGCAATATCTCCGTTGATTAACGAATAAAGCATTACTGTTGGCTGATTGCTGACCACACCCTCGTCATTTGCTCCGTGCGTATTGTCAACATTTTGTCAACATTTTCACCATATCAACCCGTTTTTCAAACTAAGACAGAGCATACAAATAAGCTGAGAGGATCATTTACCGATGGAATAATGTAACCCATGAAATCATCGCGCGCAATGGCCCATCCCAAGATAGTTTGTATGAATGTGTGCATCCAGTCGCAACTCTGCCGCTGGGAAGAAACGTCAGTTGTTTAAAAAAACAAAAACAAAAAAAACACATGCATGTACACAACACAGCTCCAGCTGCCATGGCCTTTCATATTTTTATTATTTTTACTTCTTAATACTGATTTATTTATTATTTTTTGTTTATATACTATAAAGAATAAGCCATTACATGTTACTTTGTTTAATTACCTCTGCTAATGTGGTTATGCTTTTCAGCTGTTTGTGAACAACTGATTTTGATGAATGGTTAGTCTGTATGTGTTTGCCTCACAATGGGCTGATGACCTGTCGACGATTCACCCCACCGTTCACTTTATGTCAGCCTGACTTGGCTCCCCATGACCCGCGTGCGGAGGATAAAGCAGTAGACAATGAATGCATTTTGTAAATGTGCTCTGTTGGTCTGGGTTTAATCTATAATGATTTAAAACTGATGAGGATAAGTAGTTTAAGTGGAAACTACTAGCTGTACATGCATGTGTATACAGTATATTTATTTTTGAGTTGATTTTCATTCATTATCTTCCCCCACAGACTTTCCAAAACCCAGAGTATATTGCCAGCCTCATTCCTACCTATGTCATCTTGTTCCTGATGGGCATCTGGGCATTTTATTCTGCGGGGGGCTCGGTCAGGAACCTTAAACTCTGCCTCACCTGTAAAGACAAGGATTTTCTGCTTGCCAACCACCGATCAAGATAACGCATCACGCCAGGCAGCATGCTGGACTCTATCCAAAGATCCACCAGTTCACTCGCACACATCCATCCTATAACAAAGCATGACTATTAAGTGTGAACACACACATTCCCACATGCAGACACTGGGCAGAAGGAATGGTATTCTGCAGTTTCACCTAAGAGTTTTGTCATCTCAAGATGATAAATTAAAACCGTTATCCAATTTGATTTAAATTACATGTAAGGTTTCAGTCAAAAGAACAAAATATTTAACTTGGCTAAGAATATGCTCTCTGTCCTGATGCTCTAAAACAAAAACAACAAATGAGAAACCTTCCAAATGTTTATATTTGAAGTGAGTGTAAGAATTTTATTCTTAACATACTGTTTGTCTGTCAGAAGTTTTCTTTCAGATGTCAGCTCTTTGGGTGGATATAATCGTCCATCAAACAAAAAAAGAACTATGTAAATAAAGTGATGTATTCCCTGATTTGTAGATAGTGAGATGTTTTAACTCTTTTCCAAGTCATGTTTCATCATCATTAAGTTGGTTCTATAAGTTGCCTTTGATTCTGATTTCTTCTAATAATGGTTATTGGTGAGCTGTTTACTGAGAGGTTGCTGCCCTCCACAATTTAAAGTTCTAAACCACCTTTATTCTAACTTAACGCTGACTTAAAGAAGATGCGAGGATACATGACCGGCAGTTGTCTGAAGATTAATGCTTTCTGTTAGAGCTAAACTCAGTTGACTTGTAAGTAATTATACTTCAAAATGGTCTTTTTTTTTTTGCTAAATACATACTATAGGGTTATGGATTTGTTTGCGTACTTTTAGTTGTTACAGTTTTTTCCCCCAGTCATCTGACATTGAGGACCAAAAATGCAGTGTTTGCTGTTTCCAGTGTTAGGAAACTCAAATTGACTGTAAAATGTGAATTAAGAAATGAGATTAGTAAAACTCTGAAACAATCTTTTTTTTTTTTTTTTTTTTTTTTACAAATATCTTCCTAACACACCTGTTGAATTAAAAACATAACATTGTAGGTTAGTCTGCAGTTGTACTACACATGTAACCTTTTTTTCTCTTTGTCCAGTGTGCACACAAACACAGCATTTAAATTCATGAATGAGGTCATAATGTGTTCAGCCTTGTTAATAATTACTGATCACTGAGTTTAATGTCTTTGTTGCCTTTTTATGTGATATTCTTTTTGAATGAGTGTAGACATTGCTGTGAATGTTTGCAATATTTTAGAAACTGCACACAACAAAGGCCTTTTGTTTTTTCATCCTATTTTGTGTTTCTGCTCTTTTTGAATTTCATGTGCGGTTTGCACAGGTTAGGAAGGGATGGATGATGGCAACAAGTTAAAGATGAAAAATGTAACACTTCTGCATTTGGTGTATTTTTTCCCACTTTGCGCTGACACTTTACCCCACACAGAATTAACTGATAGAGAAGAAGAAGAAGCCTTTGCTGCGTGATTTGCTATCAGTCTTCTCATCACTGAATCCTATCATCTAGCTATAAATGGAGGAATCATCTTTCTATGTTGAGTTAGTTGCTTGCAACTGAGAAAAGTTAAATTGAATCTGCACTTCGCTAATACATGCTCAATGTGTGATGCCAATAGGATGAACAATCCATGAGTAAATCAACAGAATGTCTTGTCTATACTTTCACTGTGTTTGACATTTTTTATAGTAACTCTTCTCATTCCAACACAGCATTAGTCAGTTACGTCCGCATCAGCTCTGCTTATAACATGGTGAGTGCGGTTAACTTTGCACCAGCCAAACAGCAGAATGTTGACAATTGCTTTGTGTCTATGTACAGTCTCACTGTTGCTGAACTTAAAATGATTTTTCTCAGTTTTTCAGCAGTCGTATGCCCACACTCAAGCAGCCTTTTCCTAATGTAAACTCCCCTGCTGTTCTTACTGGAAATGAAGTGATCGGAGTCAAATGCCACAGTCCTTGTGTTGAGCAGAAATGTCTTCTTGAGTTGGTAAGTCCATTTACATGGCGTCAGCACACCCCAAAGATAGAACTGAGTGCAGGTGGAATCCAAACTTCTACTGTGAAAATGTCCACATATGTCCTTATCTGCATTGGGTGATGGTAACAAAACATTTTTGAATAAAAAAAAATTACATTTGGAGGACAACCAATTTATTTGTCTAACTCATGCTGGTGAAACCTCATATTTCTTTCTTTAGACACAGGCAAAATATTTTTGCACAGTATCCTTTCCCAAATTCTTTACTGCTGGTGAAACAGTGAAGATATCTCAAGTCTCTATTGGAGGAAATATATTCTTAGATTGTTCTCATACTATCTTTAAAATGTTTAAATGTTTGACCCCATCCCCACCATTTGATTTTATAGACATCTCCCCAATAAATTCCCTAAGATCTACCAGAAGATGTTAGAATATTCTATGCCATTCTGTTGCACTGTATTTGGGAAGTCAGCTTTTTCTGTGGCTGCTGCAAATCAGTTGAACACCCTGTCTGTATATCTTGTTTTGACCTGCTAAATGACTGCAAGTGCAAAAGATATAATCTGGTACAGTGCATCATATGGTAAAGTTTAGGTTTTAACTGTGCTTTCAGCTGAAGGATGTCAGAAATAGTTTCTCTTCTCAACAGTCCCTCCTAAATCTGTCCTCCCTTCAGTCCCCTTTCCTCACTGGCCAGTGTCCATTTATGAAAGCAGACACCTGTCCCGGCCACTCATACCCTGCTGGGGTCTCTGAGGGCTTCATTTAGTCAAAAGCCTTTTTTACCCAGACAGGCTCACAGACAGGAAGTGGTTCCTCTGCCGATAAACCAGACTTTCACATGCAAATAAAAGTCTGCAGCTGGGTGACACCGGGGTCGCTTCAGCAGTATAAAGGTTTTTTTCCCCTGAGGTTTGTGTTTCCTGACATTAATAGATGGGAATATCAGTGTTTGGGATCAGGTGAGGTTGTCACGGTCTGTTTGTTAGCGACTGGAGAGGCCACGCCACACAAAGAAATCCAAAATAGGGACTTTGTTAAAACCACATTCTGGAACATAATAATTAATATTTCAAAAACTGAGTGAAATGGCCCCTTAGTATTGTATTTCTTGTTAGAGGAACATACAGTACATACTGTATATTGAACCTGGGGCTAAAGGAATGGTAATAATCAGTCAGGAGAGAAAGTTCATGTTAATTAAATTTGTTAATTTCTTTTCCACTTCAGATAGTTAGATTTTTTTCCAATACACTATGCTAATTGCTCCTTATTATGTTTCAATCACAATACAGGTTTTTTGCCAGTGAACAAGAAGACATTTCATCTCATGGAGGGAAAAAGTGATGGACTTAAATTATACTTATTTCAGTGAGAAAAATTCATTTTATATCATAGGTGTACTCAATATGGATTTTTAAAAAAAAATCAGATTTGTAATAGTGATGCATCAGTTCAACTGAATGTTACTGCTTTAATTTTAAACTCTATACAGGTTGAAATTTAAGTTTCTAAAACAATATCTGCAGTCAACTCATAAAACGCTTGTTTTCTGAGTCACTGAGCAATGCAGTGTTAATGCACACAATATTTCAAACCTTTTAAGTCAGACTTTTCTGATTTAAGACATTTAAGAATGTCTTAAATCAAGAGTTAGGAGGCGCTGCTACAGAATAAATTCAATAACCTGGTTCTGAAAAACACCTTATACTCTGATGTGTGCTCTTTTACATGTTTTCATTTAATGATTATTGACTAAATTCACCTGAGCGAATAAATTATTATTCTATTCATATGTTATGTGCATTATTTACTGTCTTAATTTGCTGTAAAGGAGATTAGTCTGTTAAATGTTCTGAAGTACTCCGTTCAACAGCATAAGTTCCATCCAGCCAAACAAATGGCAGTACTTGTTTATCTTTGTGCTATTTTTCCCTTAGTTGCTTTTTTTGTAAATTTCTTAGGTTGGAATTAAAATTCTCAATACCTTAACATAATTTTGTCACCTATCCACATCATAAACACAGTTCTCACATCACAAAAAGTTTTCCCCATTCCCGGCACACACCGTTGTAACGTAGTGCCGCCTGTAAACCACATGAGGGCGCAGTTCTCATGGGTGTCGTTATAGTGCTTGTTGTACATGTGTTTCTAATCGTAAAGCTTTCATTCGTAGCAGTGACCTGACATTAGTGATATGGAGCGAAATTAAACTGAGGAGTGATACAGGCAGTTTAGTTTAATATGATGTGATACTTTTGCAGGTCACACAAACTCCTAAAGGCCTACTGAAGAGGCGACAGAGCGTGATGAGCAGCCAAAATGTCCTCAATCCCTGTACGTTTTTTGGTCCTCACAAAGATACCCACGCACACACACACAGAGTCGCGCAGCTATAACTTTAAGGACTCCGCATTGGCCTCCATTCATTTGGACAGCCAAAACAAAGCATTATTCCTAACCTTAACCACAATTCAAATCTTAGCCTTAAACTTAACCAGTTCCTCAGTAATGAGGTTCTGCCGCACTAGGATCAGGTTTTGGTGTCTATGAGGACTACTGCTCCTGATAAGGTCAATCTTTATGCCAGAAAAGGTCCTAAAGAGCAAACACACATGCGAGCGCGCGCGTGCTTTGTTGCCCCGTCCCCGCCCACATATGCATACATTATGCTAATGAGCAGGTGTAGCGGTTCTTGAGGCGCGCGGCGCGCCGCTCTTGGATGAGGCGGATGGAGCAGCGCAGGGATCGCCGGGAGTCCAGCCGCAGGCTTTTCATCAGGTGATGCTGTCCAAACCCGACTGACGGCGGATCCGCGGAACACGAATGGATCCATATTTAAGACGCAGCTGGAAAAGGCTCCTTCGCGTGTTATCGTTTTATTTTTTCCTAATTTATCAAGGTGAGTCACACGTAAGGAAAGAGAGGCTGCAAGAGTGAAGTCAGATTCCCAAGTGAAAAAAGAAAATACCAACAAAATACTGATATTATTAATTATATACCCGTGGCTTTATGTGGCAGCTCAGTGTCTTCTCTGCAGTATGCTGTCCGCATGGGTCATAAATCGGTTGCTCTCTTTATTATTCATTATTTAGTTTTGATTTAATTATTCTTTTTTTTTTTTTTAATTTCAGCTCATCTTTCCTGGGGTGTCGAAAGAGGGAACTCTTCAAAATGGGATGAATTGAAAAAGTGAGTTTATATTTATTTTTTTATATATATATTTAACTATGCATTCATTTACTGATGTCATGATTTGGAATGTTTCATTTTTATGTAATTTAAATTATATTGTTTTTATATACTATATACAATATAAGGTGCTGGGCAAAAGTTTTAGTTATAGATGATGTAATAATGTAATTTGGGTATTTTTGCAAGTAAACAAAAAACAAAAAATCAAACCAACACAGTAAGTTTTTAAGAACCTTGATGGCTCTAAGCATCTTGATGAACCTGCAGTTACATGAAGATCTCAGTCTACTCTCTCCTCATGTCATGCTAGACATTGAGTCTTTGCAGAAGTCCTCAGAAAGACCAGACCTTCTGTTACAGTATTTCCTGCTTTTTGGTCTTGTCTCTGAAGATGGCTCCATTGAGATATCTAAAAATTCACTGGACATCAAACTTGATTGCACAGCTACATCAGATTGCTTGATTGGACTGGGAGATCTATGATCCAGGAAACTTGCACATTGCTGTATGCTGTTTGATTTTGCGGGTGCTTCCCATATGCTATGATGTACAGCACAACAATGGGAATTAGAATAAAAACATTATCTAAAGCATTTTATTGTGATAACAAGGGCAGAAAAGATTAGTCATGAGTCCCCAAAGGAAAATACAGTATTTGAGTTTTGGACACTTTTCAGACAAAACAAGCAAAATATGTCAACTTGGACTTTTTGAAAATGGTGATTTTTGTCACTAATCTACTTTCTTGAAATAGCAGATTAACTATTTGTTAATATCATCAATTGCAGCCCTTGTTTCTTTGATCTCACTGGCTTTTACAGTGGTATTTAGAGAACTAGACAGTTTTTTAATTTAAATTAAATTGTCTTTAGTTGTTTGATGGTTTGGTTGGTTCCTTGATGGGGTGGGTTTGTGGGATTTGTCACATCCAGTGTGGGGGGGCACCTGTGGCAGGAACAAACCTCTCCTTGTTCTCTATGTCCCAGCAGCGGGAGCAGAAGTATAAAGCAGCAGAAATGGGACACCGCTTCCCAGGGAGGGCAGGTAGGCAGTTGCATTGAGCACTGGTGCTGATGGAGCAAACACACAGTCAGAGATCATCCAAAAAAATCTGCAACACTCGCATCAAAACACACACCTGGAGAAGAGTAAAAATCCTTGTCTTAGCTGTATAGTAAAATATTGATACAATATAAATAATTAGCTGGAATGGAAATGTTTTTATTAGGTGACATAGTGTACTTATATGTTTTTAACATATTTTCATATTGTAAAAAATATGCCAACCATTATTTTACCGAAAGTCTACATTTAGTACACTGATTTTAATTACTTTAATATTTATCCTCATACACTTTTGTACCTGTGGGCTATTGGCTGAGTCCAAACTGACTTCAAAATACATGTGTGTCTGTACCAAAACACACATATTTCCCATGAGGTCTGACTGAGCATTAACGATGACATATAAAAATAAATGAACTGAAAATGAGCATTGTTCCCTATATTGATGTCTATTTTGTGTGTTTGAGTAAGTTTCCCCCTCTCAGACACAGACATGTGAGTGAGTCCCTGCAGGGATATACAGTATAAGCTATGTTGTCTTACTCTTTCGCTGTCAATGCCTCTATCAGCTTGAAAACAAAACAGTTACCGGTTATGCAGCAATAGATAGATGTATCTCATGTCAGTGTACTGTGGATTGCTCCAAAATTTGGCCAGTGCATCAGGACATCTGAGTTGACATACTGCTGTATTTGTGTTCAAAATGCTAATTTCATATATCTATGCTGATACGTGTCTGCGATTAATATTTCATCATCACACACCCCTTGCATCCACCTCCACCTCCTCACCCAATTCCCCTTAACATCTGCTTTGTTTCTTCCTTGTGAGATGAAGGCCTCATAGTGAGAGAATAATGTATCCATGGAGGAACAAAGAGTAGAAACAAAGTTCCATCAGTGGTTTCTTGAATGCTGACACAGATCCCAACATTATTTAATAACAAAGCCATTTACTGTATATTTTTTTCTTTACTATCTGCCTTTCACAAGTAAATGATCTTAGATATTTATTTTTACCTTATTGTTTCATTCCTCTGAAATAGCAATAAAATAGCATGAAATACTGTATATGTGTAGGGACAATTCACAGTTTATCAAACTACTCACTGTATGTTGCATAAAACAAAGACCATTCAGGACTGGGTAAACACACAGGGGAGGTGGTGTGGAGGTTGGTATGGTAGGTTTTTGACCTGGATGGGAAAACATTGTTGGAAAGTCACAGAGGAATCATTAATAAAGGCTGGATGACAGGTCTTTGCTCTTTGGCATCTTCTTTTCCTAACGCTGCCTTGTCAACATTCTCACTAAACAGAAAAATTTTGTCATTTTGAGGGGATTTTGGGTGTTCCATATTTTAATTAACTAGTTATTAGTCTGTCACATGATAGCATGATAACTTGCTTTTCATTATATTGTATTAAACTCATGGAGTTAATTAAAAAAAATCTGACTTTTTTGACTTTTCTGTATAACATTTCTTTGCTCTCGAACCAGCATGAAGGTTAATATGAAAGTGATCTTATTTAATATATTAGTTTGGAAGAAGCTCTGAAACATTGCAGAGTAGGATAAGATTAAGGCTGTATGACTGAATGGTCTCAACTGTTGCGTGATATACCTGCTAATACAGTTTCTTCCCTTGAAGGACCTCCAGACGATGGCTATGGGCCTAGAAACCAACACATCATCCTCAAGTCATTCATCAGACAGCCACACATCAGTCATGTACAACCTGATGTCCTCCAGCACAGAAAGGACGCTGTCACCGTCATGGACCCTCAGCTCTATACAGTCATCTGCAACCGCAGCAGACTCACGTCAAACACCATCAAAAACAATATCATCAAGCCAATCACCAGGCAACACACCACCACCCACAAAATCACCAACTATCAAAACATCAGCCAACCAATCACAAGGCAGTACACCAGCCAGTGAATCATCAACTAGTATAACACCATCAAGCCAGTTGCCAACAGTAATACCAATCAGTCAATCACCACGAAGCACAGGAGTCTTTAGCCAAGCATTGACCTCCACATCATCAGCCAGCCAAAAACCAGGCAGCACACAAACTAGTCAATCACCAACAACTACAACACTGTTGAACCAACTGTCAACAATAACCCTAGTTAGTCAGCCACCAGGCAGAACAGCACCAGGAAATACAGGAGTTCCTAGCCAGTCATCGACCACAACAATATCAAAAAGCCAGTCACTAAGCAAAATATCACCTGGCAGCAAATCACCAACAACTGTAGCTGCACTTAAACAATCAGCAACAACTATAGCACCAATCAACCCAACAGTGAGCATAACACCATCCGTTCGGTCTCCAATAAAGATAGAAGCCAGGCAAGTGGCAGTCAGCCAATCACCAAGCGAAAAACCACAAATTAGCCAATCACCAAAAAAAACATCATCATCCATAAAATCATTGCTCATCACAACAGTCACACAAACACCAACCAGTACAGCACCAGCTATTCATTCATTAACAAGCACAGTAAAATCCAACCAGTCACCAACCAACCAATCGCTTACCTCTACAGTAGCCAGCCAACCACAAGCAACCACAACACCAGCCAGCCAAACACCAACAGCCCCAACAACAGCCAGCCAAACACCATCAAAACCAGTCAGTGGATCATCAACAATAACAACACCAGTCACCCAAACACCACCAGCCGCAAAACCATTCAGCCAAACACCATCAAGACCAGGCAGTGGATCACGAACAGCCACACCATTCAGCCAAACACCAACAACACTATCAGCCAGTAAAACACCAACAACACCACCAGCCAGAGAATCACAAGCAACCACAGCAGCCAGCCAAACCACAGCAACATCAGCGAGCCAATTACCAACGATCATAACAGCAGCCAGTCAAACTCCAGCAAACACAACACCAGGTATTGTGTCATACAGCTTAACATCTCATAACACATCACAGTCAAATGTGAAACCACCTGACCAGACTCTGACCAGCTTGGGACAATCAAACCACTTGTCATCTGGTTCACTGTCACCAGGTAGTGGATCATTTTCTCCAGAGGAGCACCCGGTTAATAATTCACTTCTCACCAGGCAGGTGAAGGAAGCCCTGAGGTTGTCACTGCGTAGGAGTCCAGGTGGGTTTAAGAAAGATGTTGAAATGAATGAAGAAGCTTTGTTAAACGATACAGTTAAGTCAAGGCAGATTTAACAACAAACAAACTTTATTACCTGATCAGGTGATGATTCTGGCCCAAGCCTTTACTCAGACTAGTCCAGAAAAATCACCTTATCTATGTTAAAGAGTTAGTGATGAGAGCAAAAACTCGTGTGCCTATATATATATACATATATATAAACATGGACATGAATTTACTACTGTTTTCCCTTTGCATTCCGTGTCTACTGTAAGCTAATAGCTCCATACATAGTCAAGACTGGTATGAATTTGCACATTTAAATGTTGAATTCTTTCATTGAGGTTATGGCTGGCATTCCATACAAACAACTTGAATGGTTAGACTGCAGCAAATCCCATTGAGTGAATTAGTACACCACCAACACTCACACGGATTCACTGGTGGGTATGGGATAAAATAAGTCATATGTATGTGAGTCATATGTAACTTCATCCTGATGCCATTTGATGAAGCTGTCAAATATCGGTTTAAACTGACCAACAGTTGAGCTGTCTCTTTTACAGAGTGAACAGCAGGCGAGTAGTTTTAATGTTCAGGTATCACTACCTTCCCCTCCTCGTTAATGCACCTGTGCTTGTGTGCGACATGGCTGACTGGGCGGACAACCTGTGAGCCCACCGTGCAGATGGTGTTAGTGCAGGATGGGGAACCATCATTTAGTGTTTGCTGGTGCGTTCAGTGACTGGAGCATTTGTCAGAGACCCAATGTGAGACAGATGGCAACTTTTGCTTAAGAATGCGGTTGACTGATCTCAAAGTAAGTAATCCGAGTCAGTGGTCATCATGGCCGGATTACATGGAGGACTTGGGGCAAATATTTTTTGTTGGGCCCCATTGACCCCCTTATATTTTGGCAGATTTTATATAGACACCCTCAAACCATGTAGTACTCTAGAACTGAATTGCTGAACTGTTGTAATGATTCTGCAGCTTCTCCATTGCCAGTATTAGCTCATTTCAAAGCTTGTTGTGACAGGAAACAACGGCTTTGCATTTTGGACTGTACTGTACTTTGTAGGTTTTTTTGTTCTATTCACTGTTTTCTGTTATTTTATACACTGCATAACCAACTTTTCTTTAAGAGAATAGTTGTTGGATAATGATATATTTATTTATTGTTGAACAACTCTACTTTGCTCCTTGCTTTCTAGGCATTTGTTATGTGTAGAATAAAACAATCAAATACAACACAAAGTTCAATTTAACCTAAAAGTTTTTAAAGCACACATTACAAGCTCAAGGATTTGGTACAAAATTCTAGCAAATTTCCAATTAATTGAATTATGTAATTGCATGATGTTTCTTCTCACAGCAGAGCAATGTATGTCTCCATGCCTGAATGGAGGACAGTGCATTCAGTCTGATACATGTGACTGCAGCTTGTATCAGGCCACTGGGCACAGATGTCAGACAGGTAAAGTACATATCTATACACCACCAAAATCAGTCAGTTGCACCATTTTAAATGGAAAATTTGTCATCTCAACCATTATGTGAACTGTACCACTGGCCATTATTTCCAAAACACATTTTGGTTGTGATTGACCACAAAAAGAACATGTCTTTTTCAGCACCTATAAACTGCTCTTTAAATTGAGCCTCACAAATCGGTCCTCTGAGAGTCTTTTTTTCTCTCTCATGAAATTCAGTCCCAAATCCTGGATTCGAACGGGAGATGACCTGCAGGACATGGGGTCAGTACAACTTTGAGACCTTTGATGGCCTTTACTACTTCTTCCCTGGCCGATGCACATACACACTGCTGAAGGACTGTGAGGAAAGCACGCAGGCCAGCATTGTTGTTCAGGTTAGTCCAGAATTGGATGCCTGTTTCCAGATATGGAAAATGAACTATTTCTTCAAAGCACCATCTTAGCCTGAGGAAAAGACTTGCTCTGATGATTAGTGAAAGCTATCTGGTTATTAGAGTCAATTACCATTAAATACTATAATTACCCAGTATGCCTTGAAAGAATCTGCATCAGACTGGGACTTTGTTCCTCTGAAAAGGCAACAGATACTGTAGCTGTGGAGGGGAAAACCAGAAAACTTGAAACCAGACAGGGAACATGAAAATATCGGTATGCATTATGATCACTGATGATCACTGATCACTGACTAGTTGTACATTAACTACTAACTACTAACTATTAACTACTAACAATAATAGGTTTTTCATGAACAAAAAGTAAAATATACAAGTGCAATGTTAAAAAGTGAACAATTTGAGAGAGAGAAGACTTTTTTAATAGATTACTTTGCTCAGGAATGTATTTAAAGCCAAATCATGGTGTATATGCTGTTCCATCATTTAAACCAGGTTTTCAGGGAGATCTATGACTAAAATGTATGCCCAGTATGTCTTTGGCTACGGTTATATCCATTTGTGCATTAGCTGATATAGTTATTTGCTGCTCTGCTGCACCAGCTGTCCACAGAAAAGATCACTTTGTGACACCAGCTCATTAAAGGTATTATATGTTATAATTATCATCAGAAACCTAGAAAAGTCAAAGTAAAATGAAACATATCTCTTTTTAACTCAAGAACTTAAATAATTAAAAAAATAAAGTGTTATAGAGTGTCTATAGATTTTTCAAAAGACTAAATTAGAGTTGATAGCTAAAGGTCATGGTGACCTCATATTTTTGTCAATGCAAATGTAACTTAACTACCTGTAGGTAGTTAAGTTACATTTGATAAAATCACTCTCTCAGCTTCAAGTATGAATGGATGAATAACACTCTGCTGCCACTCAGAGGGCACTGCAACTGTTTTTAAAAGAATCGTCACATGTCATGTTGCATCTTCCTCTCTGCAGGTCCATAATGATCCAGGCTGCGGCTCTGTCCCCTACACCTGCCAAAGATCAGTCAGCCTCTTCTTGCCGTGGCAGGGTGAAGTCCAACTACATGCCACCAGTGTAACCTTTAATGGTCAAAGGTCAGCAGTGTAACACTGGAGACACTTTAAAAAAAGTGTTTGTTACATAATTTTTAGATATTCTTTATGTCTCATTCTTAATCTGCTTCATGTATGAAATATGGTCCAAATATTTTTTGTATCTATATTTTTACTTAACGTTTTATTTAACTTTATTAGTCCCTCAGGGCAGTTTGAGGCAGCATTCCTGTAGACACAGACAGGCAAACACCTAAAATTGTCCAATAATATAAGATTGGACAACATTCAATAAAAGTCAAAGTCATAATTGCATGTGCATGTATATACACTGAACAAAACCACTGAAAAAATTAGCTCGAAGTAGTCATTCAGGAGTTTGTTTTTGTAATTCCCTCTTTTATTTCTATATAGTGGTCTCTGTTGTGTTAGATCTTATGATGTACAGTATATACTGTATCAGTCAGTGTGAGGAGGGGGTGGTGTCAGTGGTGAATATGGTGTCACTGTCTCTGGCTTCAGATTGCTGCTACCTCATCACATCCATGACCTGCAGCTGGAGCAGATCTCGCAGTATGTTCTGGTGACGTTGCATCACGGCTTCACGCTTGCATGGGAGGGACGCAGCGGTTCCATCTACATCAAGCTCAGTCCAGAGTTTGTAGGCAGAACCTGCGGTCTGTGTGGAAACTTCAATGCAGACGTCCAGGATGACCTGAAGACAAGCTATGGTGGGATCATTTTTTTTGGTCTAGATGTCAAGCTACTTTAAATTAAGGTCAAAGTCATTTGTATGCAGTCAGAGCCTTCTTCATGTTGAAAGTCACTTATCACTTGGATACAATGGACTTGGATCTTGTAGCTTAGTAGCTAAGTTCTGTCATATGAATCAACCTGAACATGCTTGGTCAGATTGTAATCAGTAAGCACTTAAACACAAAACAAAGATTGTAATCTGATCACTCCAACTGTGAAAGGATTTGTTCAGTGACACATTTTACTGCAGCAACAAAACTGTAGCTCCACTTACAGTCTAAATATAGCACTGTAGGTATTATGTTGTATTATTGCTGTAAAGTCATATATTTTATTACTCACCATAGTGCAAAATAAAATACTCTTGATAACAGCCCTCTGGATGGCAACATAATTTATAAGCTTGAGTCAGAAAATCCAAAGCAAAGACAAATAATTAGAAAACTGTTTTCTTCTTGCATGTAAGAGGTTGCTGACCAGCTCACTAACCTTACCTTGTCCTTGAATGCAGCAGCTAAATAATCTCTTCCTTTCTCTCTCTCACCCTCTCTTTTGTAGGTGTACTGACTAATGAAATTGAAACGTTTGGGAATAGCTGGGTAGAGACTGAACCTCACCAGGCCCGATGTCCGATGGTGACTTCTGGCTTCTCTTCACCCTGTGCTGCAGTTGATGCTCATGTGCTGTTGGTAAAAAGGCCATAACACAGAAATGTGTTGTTGATTTTTGTCACTGTAGCTCTAATACTTAAATGTATGGCAGTGAGGCAATAAAGGCTTCTATTCTATTCTATTCTATTCTATTCTATTCTATTCTATTCTATTCTATTCTATTCTATGAATATTTTAAAACAAATTTTACTTAGCTCCAAATAGCTTTCACAAAAAACCTGGAAAATATTCAAATTAAAGATACAATGTCACATGGAAAAGTAGGGATTGATTTTTGAAGTTGAAGGAAATTGTAATTTGTTATGAATTAATCTTTAGAAATTGTTTTTTTTCTTTTGTGATTTTGAATGTTTTATTGGATTGCATATTTTGTTACTGCCTTAACCTTAACATTAACTCATCCCTGTGTCACAGTGCAGATTCCTATGTGCCAAATCTCTAATATAAATCTTTATTGTTCTTCTTGGTTGAATGGTGAGGGAAAAAAACTTGTTTCTTGTGTTTGCAGAAGGTGCAGGAGGTGTGTGCTATGCTACTGGATCCACCATTTCAGAGTTGCCATGACTTTGTCAGCCCACTGTCCTACATGGCCAGCTGCTCCAATGACCTCTGCATGTAAGAGCAACAGATTCAGATCCACTTGAATCACTCCGGAGAGAAAACAAGCATTAATCTAATGTGAAATAACTTTCTTCTGATGCTAAGCTGAAAATTAAAGGTATCAAATTGATAAAGGCTTCATCAGCCAGTGACCATGAAAAGGTAAAATTTGGATTGTAATAATATCCTGTGTTTCCACATATTTTATTATTATTATTTTTTTTTTGTGGCTCATTGTCAGTGTCCATAAAGAACACTGTGAGCACTCACTGGTTTCTCATTTGTGTCTTTTAGTGGCTTAGGTCCATGAACATGCCCTTCCTCTGAGAGTAACTTTAGCCTCAGCAATCTGTTGCAACTCAGGCTGATTAGGAACAGAGACCAGCTGTAAAGTCAACAGTTTTCTCTGTTCAGGACCTAATTTTCCATATCAGATTGCTTTGACTGGTAACATTTACTGACACAGTCAACAAAAGCTTTTCCATTTTAATCCTTTAGTGGGCACATTCATTCATTCACAGATAGCGTTAGCAGGAAGTGATCACTTTGAGGTGCTCAGTAAGATAACTTTAGTGTACAGTAGCTGGCTTGGCGACCACAAAGTCACCTGGCTCCTCTCAAAGAATTCCTCTCTGTGTGTGTTTCTCTGTTAAAGGTCGGGTCCCAACGGTGATGTGGTATGCCAGGTGTTCAGCGAGTATGCCCGAGCATGTGCCCACGCTGACCACCCACTGCACGACTGGAGGCAACACATTCCTCAGTGTGGTACGTCTTCAACTGTGTGCCACCCAGTACTGAATAGCTGCATGTGTCACTTCAGCCTAACATTAAATTGATGCAAGAGTAACATTGTATTTCACATTCATGTATCATGTAATGTAATAGATATTCATTCATGTAATAAATAAATTACATTTTAAAATGAATTGTAAAATCTCTTTTACATAGCCATATTTTATTAGTATCAGTTATCAGTTGTCACATCCTAAAAATGTTATCCTAAACTGAGCTGGCCAAGAAGGCCGTTATGTTATTTTTCTCCATGATTTACATGAAGGAGCCTGCAGAATCAGTTGAAACTCTAGATTAGAATCCAGGGAAGAAAAAACTAAACAAAGAAACAAAGATACTTACAGATGCTCCTATGTTATGTTGTTCCTATATACTGTCAATTTCTACAGAAGAAAGTTTCTGACATGTTTGTTATATTTCATTTTTTGTGACCAGCGAAGCAGTGTCCTCTTGGTCTGCAGTACAGGGAATGTATCAGCTGCTGCCCAGACTCCTGCAACATGGAAAGAACGTGTATTGACAGTAAGCTGTCCTGCTTGGATGGGTGCTACTGTCCAGATGGTTAGTTTTAATTCATATCTCATCAGTTATAGTCCAATTTCAAAACATTAAAGATTCAATATGTAATATTTTGGCATTAAAAACTGAGACATATATATCGTTGAGTGCACAGTAATTACCCACAACGTTTCCAGCACTCTTCAAATCTATAGATATCTGTATTTCTGTTCAAGGTCAAGGACAGGTTCGTTTTGGTCACCTTTTATTGATATGATTCACTTTGCTGTCTCTTTTAAAATTCTAAAGGAAAGCAACCCCCTATAAATCATCAGAATAAAGAAGATACTAGTTATGCCATGTGTTCATGACTGCGCATTGCCATTTGCTGCATTGTCCGCCGCAGAACCTCTCCCTGTAAAGTGCAAATGCATAGTGAAACCAAATAAGACAACAAATCCCATGATTACAAGTTGCTTCCTAGTGTCATCAAACCAAACCAGGTCTTTTGTTATTGTTTTGATTGAGAAATACCTAGCAGCAGAAATTAAGTACTGTGCATTTAAATCTTTTGTTGATGTTTACTGCTAATCCTTCACCTAGTTTGTATTTTTTCTTGGTTGTCTATCACATTTATGAAGCTCTTGTCCCCTCACAGGTCTGATCTATGAGGACGGAGGCTGTGTGATGCCCTCAGACTGTCCCTGTGAGTACCATGGCATGTTTTACCCCTCTGGACAAACGCTGCAGGAGGAATGCAACAACTGGTGAGCAGCATTTAACCTTTCTCTCAGACTGTGACGAAGAAAGAGAATTATGGCTCTACAGTAAATGCTGTTCAGTCAAGTTTCACATACACACCTTTTCTCTACATAATCCCCTCATCTGACTGCTTTTTGACCTTACATGGTCCCCAGGTGGACACTTGTCTGAGACTTTTTTATGATGCTGTAATGCTTTACAGCATATTGTACTGCAGACTCCACGCAGTCTGTTTAATCTCGTCAGATCTGACCACCTGGGTGAGATGTGTCCAGTTTCTCTCAGTGATTTAGCTGATTAGTTCAGCTTGTCATGTTCCTGCTTTTTGTTTCAGCACATGCTTGGGTGGAGTGTGGAACTGCACAGACTACAGCTGTCCAGGTTTGTGCCATCTGGCTTATTTTTACAGTGGGTCATAACAAGTACCAAACTGGCCTTTCTATATTATCCCACTTGTTACTGCTAAAAAAAATTGTAAGGTCATTTTCCAGTAAATTATACCAGTGGTTATCAGGCTGAGATATATGTTTCTTAAGCTCAATAAGAGAAACAACTGTGTAATACTTTTCTTCAGGCGAGTGCTCCGTTACTGGCGACATGTATTTTCAGTCCTTTGATGGACGGCTCTACACCTTTCCTGCAAGATGTCAGTATGTCCTCGCCAAGAGTCAAAACTCAGGAAAGTTCACAGTCACCATCCAGAATGCCCCCTGTGGAGCTGTGAGTTTCCCTCCATCATCCTTGTTCAGTTTTTATTTCATTTTGGCTGTTGAGACAAATATCTCTCCACTATGGAAAATTGTCGTAATGAAAGTCACATAAGTGCTTTATTATCCTTGCTGGGTTTTTGTTAAGGCACGCTGCAATTTGAGGAAATGTGTCACTCAAACTCAGGGTAAGGTAAAGATGAAAAGCAACAAAAGACTGGGGGCTTCTTCTTGTCTCCACTCTCTTCAAGCCTTTCATTTTCCATCAGTCTTTGAGCTGTATGGCTAACCAGAGGAGGAGATGAGGGGAGGAGGTGAGATATAAGATGTCTCAGTCATCATAGTAGGGGCCCAAGGCCTCTAACAGCCAAGTGAACTGGATTACCTTATCTAGCCCGACTGACAGAGCTGTGAATGGCTTTGTAGTGAAGCGGGAGGTGAAGAGAGGAGCTGGGGGTGGGGGTGGGGACTTGGACAGAGAGAAGGTTTTGTGAAAACAAGAGGTGAATGATGGGAAGAGTGGGGGGTGAGGTGGGTGCAAAAACCTTGTGGCTGTGGGGATCTGCCACTTATGAAAGAAACGATTTACAGAGGCAGATTGCTTACTGTTTCAGATGTGGCAGAGTAAGTAATCGTAGTTTTACCTAAGTAATGTACTTAAACGCAGTTTTGAAATTTGAGCATTTGTTTTCTGTGACATTAGTTTTCGGATTTCAAGAATTTAGATCAAAAATTTAAAAAATGATGATTTAGCAGTAGTGTGTTCTGTTGTGTGTCTGAGAAAATGCCAGCATGGTTTATCAAGTCATCTCACCTCAATTGCAGAATTTGGATGGTGCCTGCATCCAATCAGTTAATCTGGTCATTGATGAGGATCCAAAAACCGAGATAACACTGAGTCACATCGGAGAGGTCTTCATAGCTGGACAGTACCGCATCTCCCTGCCCTATTCTGATGGTAAACCCCTCATCCTTCATCAACTTTGTTCACATCCAGCGCCCCACTCTCAGGATCTCACTCTGAGGATCATGGCAGAGACGGATTGAGTGACAGCTATGCTATTGAACAAAAATTTTCCCAATACTTAACTGCATTGTATTGCACAAAATGGTTTTCCTCTGAGGATTCCTCCCTTTTAACACTATGCGACTATGCAACTCGTGATGTTCTCCACAGCCTTTTGTATGTTTTGTGCTGACCTGTGTGAGAATGATCTGATATTTTGGTTCCTTACAGAATTCAACACAAGTGCAGCAACATATTCAGTTGCACATACATATTCTGGCCTATCAGTCAATCAATGAATCAGTTTTTGTTTATATGGAGCCTTTAATGTGTAAAATTAATTTCAGATGATGAAAATAGATTTAGCTAAAATCATTTAAGAGCACTTGCCATAATTAAGTACATGCTTACATTATGTGGGAATATAAAAACATTACTTTTGGTGATATTTATTGCTGTTATTCTGCCTTTGTTTGGTCTTCATGAACAGAAACAATGCATCGTTATTTTAATGCCGTGTCATACATTAAAATGCGCTAAATGTCTTCCCGCAGATGTTTTCCATATCCAGGAGCTGTCATCCATGTTCCTCCAGGTAAAGACGGCGTTCGGCCTACGTCTGCAGTACAGCTGGAAGGAGTTTCGTCTTTACCTGCAGGCCGATGAGCGCTGGAAGGACAACACAGTGGGGCTGTGCGGCACCTTCAACGGAAACATTCAAGACGACTTCCTGTAAGTGTGTTTTAGCCGACATTTAACCCATCTTGTGCCCTCTGTTAACTCCCTCTCCAATAATGAAAGGAGAGAGCATACTACTGTTACAGAGGCAGAGAGTAGAGGTGATGGTGAAGTGCTTTCTCTCTCTGTAATCTACACTGGTTGGGCAGCTCAGCATCAAAAGCCTCACTCTCTGATCAGCTCTTTAAGGTGGACCAGATGAGCAGCCAACTGAACACACCATTTCAACAAGGAATTTACTGTTAGTGGAATAGGAACGCCACTGTACCCTATCGTAATGGCCAACTGTAAATTGCGGATGTTGTCGAACAGCTGTAAATGGATATACATTACCGTCAGTGACTCAAGTGATTGTGTGCTTTTAGAACTCGTTTTGCAAGAAGTCCATGAGAAATTGCTACAATTAAAAATGATTAGCGCTGAGCAAGTATTCCATTTTATGGATCGACAATTGATTTAACAGTGATAAAATTGGAGAGTTTCTTTATTCCAAATAGGAAATGGGTGTACGCCATTGACTGTATATAAAAATGGATGTTGTCTTGTGTTTTAAAATTAACTGCCGTTGTGAAGCCATGAGATTCATCGGATTGACACAATATCAGTTTTTGCGACTGGAAGTTCTGCAATGTCACAGAAACCGGGCAACTATTGGATGATACTAGCTGTCAGTCACGCTGGTTTCCACTTGTATGTGCACTTGTATGTGTTAATGTCTAAATGGGATCATAATTTGCAAAACTGATATCACGCTCTATTGAAGAAGACAATGAAACTACATAATTAACTCCTCAGGAAGATATTTAGTGACATTATAATTTCTCATTTGCTTTGGAAAAAAATTAGTTGCTGCTGTTACATCACCTTCCCACCTTTCAAAACTTGCACTTAAATTTAAGAGACAATGTTACTTTCCTTTGAGTGGAAAATTTATATAACCCCTGCCTTGTCCTGTTTCCAGTTGGTTTTACTTTGGTGTATAAGCTTGACAATGGTGCATCAAAAAATAAAAGAGGTTAATATTATTCACTTTAGTCAGCCATTGTCACAAGTCACGTCTGTGTGGACAACTGTGGATCCTAAAATGCTTTTTTTCTGAAAGTTACCTGAAATTTGTTGTTGGAAAGAGGACATTAACATTTACATGAATCCCCCATCAGTGGTAGTATTTATCAGTACCACAGTTAAGTAGTTTGAATAAGCAAACATTTGTTTTTGACTGACAATACCGATAGTTATGAGTAGGGTACATGGAATGGAGATTTATATGGAACTGGTTATTTCAGCAGTAAAATCACAAAAAATTAGAAATAATCACTACTAAATGTAGTTGTACATGTCATAGGGATGATTACTTTGCCATTGTTGTTGCTAGAGTGTGGTTGCAATATCAGTTTCAATAGATTAAATTAACATGAGCTGTGCTTTCTTCCTGTCCTCGTGCAGATCTCCTTCAGGTATGATAGAAAGCACTCCCCAGCTGTTTGGAAATGCCTGGAGAGTCTTGTCAGCCTGTTCAACCAGCCTGAGCACACCTCAGCTTGACCCCTGTGACACACACCAGCAGGCTGGTCAGTTTCTCTTCTTCCTTGTCAGCATACACATAGAATTTCATCTCTTAGAAATTGAAAAGTCATCTCAGTCAGCATTGTATGAACTAGTTTGACAATAGTTTGAATCTAACTGACATTTGTTTATATTTAAGTTATGTTCTAGTTTCAAAAATATGCAATATGAAATTTCTTGAAGTGACAACTACTGACTGACAACTGTCTTCTGTTTGCAGGTACTTTATTTCTTATAGGTTCAGTTTGTTCGACTGATCTTAGGTCTTAGGTTTTGCATACCACTTAGGCTTTCAGATTTTTTTTTCTATATAAGCAAAACTAATAATTTTATATTTTAAAAACTTCCTTAATTTCAAACATAGTTTTTGTGTTTTGGGAGAGTACAGCTTTCCACTGTCTAATGATAATGTGACGCTCAATAAAAGAGCTTCACCAGCTTGCGTGGTGTGTGGTGACACTCATCCTCACCTGTAATGTTGATGTTTCCCCACGCAGTGGCCTACGCCTCAAGCATGTGTGACATACTGAACCAGGATCTTTTCTCTGCCTGCCACGAGTACCTCAGTCCGACACCTTTCCATCAACAGTGTCGCTCCGATACCTGCAAGTGTGGGACGCCGTGCCTCTGCTCTGCTCTAGCTCATTACGCTCGCCACTGCCGCAGATTCTCTATCATCATTGACTTTCGATCTCACATACCTGATTGTGGTGAGTACTCAGATTTATTTTGAGTGTTTTTTGTTAAAATCAGTTGGGATGGTACTGAGACTGCATTTGGACATTTGAATGGTTTTCTCTGTGTCTCTTTACCTGTGCATCGCCAAACACGTTCAATAATGTGCTTTATTTTGGCACAACATATAAATCGCTGCTTCCATTTATATGTGTATGTTTTTCAACATACACATATAAATTTTTTTAATCTCTTTTGGAAAACAATGGCACTATTGTTGAACTGTTTGATGATACAGAAATTAGTTTTTTTAATGCAGTTTAATAAGATTAAAGTTGTATATGTTAGTGAGAGAGCTACTCTATGTTTACATTCAGTAGGTTTCTTATTTTAAAATTGGTTTGTGCCAAATATTTTGCATTTACTTTGACGACATTCTAATGTTTCGTTTTATCAATGAAGAGGCCGAAACTGGATATTTCTTTGACACAAGAACCCTGAGTAATGTGGTATTGTGATAATCAAACTGGTCTGCCTCTTGTTCTGACGTAATAAAAACTTTGACTTATCCCATTGACGCTGTCTTTCCTTGCAGCGGTCACCTGTTCTGCCAACATGCAATATGGCACCTGCGTTTCATCCTGCCAGAGCCGCTGCTCTGCTCTCTCTGTCCCGCAGCCCTGTGGGGAGGAGTGTGAGGAAGGCTGCGTCTGCCCTCAGGGATCCTTCTACAACCATCGGACACACACTTGTGTGCACAGGTAAAAATAAGAAGGTTGAGTGAGGTCTTTAAGCAGGAGATAATGAAGAAACTAAACTAACTCAACCTCGTATTATGCCTATGCAACACAAGGAGAAACAAGTGCAGTGAATTGTTTACTGTATACAGACAATAGCATTGCATTCAAATCCTGTTGTTTTAGTGCCATGTTCATAAAACGGAAAAGATTCAATGGCCAGCTCCAGCTCTGCCTGCCTCACTATTGTGGAGGTTGTGCAGCCTATTATATGGCACTCTACTAAACAAGTCCTCTTAAAGTGATATTTGTATCTGCTCTGAAGTTTAGGTCAGCCTTTAAGTGGAAAGCAATGTACCTTTACTTCAGACATTACAGAGCCAGAAGACCTCGGTAATTGTGCTCTCCCTTTTAGCCTGCTCTGCCCTCAAAGACATGAAGCTTAATTCCTCTTAAATGTCCCAGGTTTTTACATCTTAGTGCAGTGCAGTGCCTTACTTACCATGTGATAAAGTTACATTAAGGAATTCTCTGTGAAACCCCCCTTTCATTCCCACTCGGGCCGGGGACGACACAGATATCTGATAACCAGTGAGAAAGAATTTGTAGTACAGAGGCTGATGTGTGCCACTGGCCTATATGTTACAAAGCCTTTCAGCCTCTGTTAAAAACAGTTAACCACAATGTGGATGCACTTTAATTACTTGTAATGCAATTGTTAATTTTTAAAAGAGGTTTAGTTATGATGTTAAAAATATAATATGTAGCATTTCTTGTAAAACTCTGAGTATTCTGTTGAACAGAATTAACAGTATTCTGTTAGTCGTTGCAATAAATAGGTGTGTGTGTTTGTTTACTGGTGTGGTTTTTCAGAAGCGAATGTCCCTGCAGTTTCCTTGGAGCAGATTATGAGCCGGGAGATGTGATCATGACGTCAGCAGGTGTTCAGTAAGATCCTCCTCCCTGTTTCTGTCATCATTACTGAAAACCTCAAAAACTATCTCTTGTCATAAAGGACAATCTTTTTTTTGATTAAATGAAGGCAGTGTTTATATTTAGCTTATCTATCTACCTGTCTGTCCATCCATTCGTCTGTCTGTCTACTTGCCTGTCTCTTTTTTGTTGACTGTCTATATAAAAGTTCAGTATATAACATATGTTTAATTCTATATCATGTCATGAGTATTCCTAAATCAACTCCAGAATATTGTTGTATTTACTTTCATAATGTCAGGCCTCTCTCGTTTTTTCCTGCAGGCTTTGTCTGAATGGTAAACTGGTGTCTCAAACAACAGCCAGTGGTAGGTGCTTAACTTCTGCAGTATGATGTTTTTTTTTTTGTTTTGTTTTTTTTGCTTTGTTTGACATAAAATCCAATTGTACTAGAAAGCAGAGGAAAAAGAATGTAATGATACAGAATCTTTTCATTTGTTTGTTTTTGACAGTGACAAAAAACTGCAGCATCCTGAATTTTTGTTATAAACTTTCTAACCCGTGAATTCTTCTTCAATTCTTGCAGACAAGTTGTGTCCAGCAGGTCAACTTTACCAGAACTGCTCAGAGGGGGAGGACGGCCTTCTGCCAGGAAGAGGCGTGGCCTGTGAGCACACCTGTGAGTCATACTTGCTCAACCTCACCTGCTCGACACATGAGCCCTGTGTGACTGGATGTACCTGCCCCCCTGGGTGAGTGACATCTTACAGTTATTTCTGAATCATTGTGCATGGAAGTTCATGACAATCCCCTTTTTTTGCATAATGACCAATATTTATTATCACAAAACATTCAGTTCATCACTGGCAAATAATATTTACCAAAATGCACCCCTACTCAGATTCCGTGTAAAATACTTGAGAGTTTCCTAAAAAAATGGACCATACCCTACAAAAAAAAAAAAAATTAAAAAAGTAATATAAACTACAAACAAATACTCCAATATTAGCGAAAGTCACTCATTTCATTTGTAAATAATTAATGTGTTTATTGTTGACTTGACTGCAACTTTGCTACTTTGACTCCTCACAGGAGATGGAAGAATGTTGTTACAGAAACATAAAGATTTCCAAACCTCAGCTGCAGTGAGGCTGAATCTGCAACTGTTTCTCTGCCACAAATTGCATTGTGAAATATAAAATGAGCAAGTAGTTATGAGGTTTAGTTTAGTTAGTTTAGTTTTTTCTGTGCTATGTTTATATCTGAGATCTGAGGTGAGAACTTGTTTAGTCAACGTCAGTTTTGTTCTAAGTATCTTGAACTATGAACTTTGATAATCCTATAATCAATCTGGTCAACATTCTGCCACATAACAAAGTAGTTTTCCTGCCAATTATATATAAAGATAGTAAAAAAAATACTTCAGTACAGCAGTGATTGAGGTGTGTTATCAGCAACAGTCATACCTCAGTTTTAGTTTGCTTGAGCTCATTGATGTCCTGCTTGCTCTTCACTCAGTATCCACTCAGTGTACTATAGGTCTCTGCGTCTGTGCAAGTCTCTGAAATGTTTGCTCCCTTTTGTTTTTGGACATTAATATTTTGAATATTTCTTGCAAATTTATCCAAAGATTTGTTGGATGACAAAATCTGAGTTTGCTCCATTATAGCCATAAGTTATGAGCAGTTAACTGACTTGTTGAGTTTGGTCAGAAACTTAATTTGAAAGCATTTTGTTCATGGCTGATAATAGTCTCCAGATTTTCTGCAGTGGACACAAGTCCTTAAAGTCTACAGATGACGTGGGCAAACATCATGGGGTAAATTACAGTCATCTGATCCATCTAATCACTCTGGCTGTCGGCCTGCAAAGTGGGTAAAGTGGTTTCATTCTGTGACATTGACCAAGAGTCATCTTGATTACAAAATGAACAGATGGGGGTCAGTTTAAACATATCCTAGCTTATGACACTTCTGCTCAGATTATACAGTATATCTGACTGATGGTTGCTCTGTGCCAGGAGACTTAACAGTGGTCTTTTGTCTGGCTGTTTAAGAGCTTTGGGTGGCTGGTGAGACCATGGAGGCTTTGTATGTTCTGAGTAATATTTTAAAGTCAACTCAATTCATTTGAAGTTTGGTAAATGTTGTTTATTTTTAATCCTTCTCTTGTGTCCGATTAAAATAAAATTTAAAACCAGACGATAACACAACATTAACAAGTAAAATTCAAATATATAGACACACCCAACTAAAGTGGACTAGGTTATATATTGTAGCCACAGTGAAAAGATGTGAGTTTACAGAAAATCACATATGATATAATACATAATTATGTTAATATGCAATTGATCCACTTAAATGAGTGCTTTATGCTTCTAAAGTGCAATGTCCTATGAATAACACCAGTTTGGGTTTTCTGCCTGTTACTCAGACAGTGCAGTGTATCATCTGACGTAGTGAAAGACAAGGAGGAAAGGTCAGTTTTGTGCAGAGATGCCTCAAGATCTTCACAACCCTGCGTCACCTCTGCCAACCTCACTGGTGTGATTCATTTAATCCTCTGCACCTTTTTAAGCCCTGTGCTCTTTGCAATGACAAGCCATCCGTAAATTCCTGACTTGATATCCAGAACCCCGGTCACGGTACATGACAGTGTTTAATAACTCCCTGAAATATGAGAGTTTATGAAGTAATTTTGGTAAATATGGATACAAAGAGGTTTCATTAAACCTGAACATTCCCTGATGACAGCAACATAAAGTGCAGGCACAGTGAGATGACTAAAGGTTCATTGTGAAAATTCAGCCAGGAGTTATGAGTTATTTATAAATGCTTGTTTTTGACAGTTTTGAGGGAACTTGACAAGTAACATGTAACCTCAAGCCCAAACTGATATAGCGAAACTGACTTGATATTAACACAGTTAAGCAGTTCATAACAAAGCACCATCTATTACACATTTGAATTAGCAGAGACACTATAAGCTGGCATGAAATAAATATTTTTAAACATAAAATTAATTAGCAAGAACATCTTGTGTACACAAACATAACAATATGTGTCCATTTAAAATACATATATAACAGAAGAGCATACTGTATATTCATATGTACAACATTTATACATGTAAATACAGTATATCTTTACATTAAGAAATCAATTCCTCCTCAGTTTAATAATGAAGTAAAAGAAAAAGTCAAGTTAATATTAACTTATGATATCAAATAACAATCACAACTGTGTCCCATATCCTTGTTATCCTTGTTAATGCCTGGAGCTCCAATTTATTTATAACATTTTTTTTTTTTAGATTAACACTTTTGAAAATAGAAAAATCACATTACATATTTATAATAGGGTATATTACTGTAATGGTAAAATGACTACAGTGGTGTAGTAGAAGTGCTCTTCCATGTCAGGTTTTGTTTTAAGGTGTTTTTCTCATTTAACATGCTGTTCTTTTCTATAACAGACAGCAGAAAATGGGAAGCTGCCCACATGTTACACTAATGCAACATTTAAATGAATGTTACAAAAATATATTTGTATCTCAAATCAAACTTATTCACCTGCAGCTGGACATAAAACCACCAACAGGAAATAATTAGCAGAGATGCTGACAGAAGAACCAATTGTGCTTTCATCCACAATGGCACACTTTGTTTATGATCAAAATGTGAACCATTCATGCATTCATTCCTCATTCTGTGTTATTAGTCCCAGTGAACTCATATGAACCTGGAATTTCAGGTACAAAACAGGACCATGAGACCTTATTGGAATTTGGTTTTGGCCACAGTCTGTACATACTACTTTGCAATTCTCATGATGTTTTTCCCTCAACATCAACCTGTGGGAACATGCCAATAAACCTGGGGGAACTGACCATCTCTGCAGAATGACAGGAACGCTCTCCATGCGTCCCCAGGTCCGATCGCAAAAACATTCTTTTACGTGTATTTTTTTTTTTACACTAATCAGTGCCCATACATTGATTTATTTATAAGCACCACCACACATTTTAAACTGTTAACATCAGACACATCTCTACAGTCAGACTCCAGTCTGAAACATAATTTTATCCTCACAAACAGACATGACATTGGAGAGTATGTACATAAAAAGCATGGTAAGCCAGATCCAATCTCATGTGGTTGAAGGAGGCATTACACAGGCGTTACAGGCTGCGTTCAACCAGCTGCACCTCATGGCCGGCAGTTGTCAGACAATATAATTATATCTTCCACTGTTACTTTTGCATCATCCAATGGAACTGAGTTCAGAATGAGAGCTGTGCTCATGAGGATTTATTCATTATGTGCACATAGGTCAGGAGGAAGAATAATTGTTGAATCTTTGATCAGAGTAATTGATACAGCAGCTTGGCGGGTGGATAAAGGGAGCTGTTAACGCAGGTTTTATCTGGGGTGTAACTCTACTCAGATGAACCTGAGGTTTGTGGCAGCACCATTCAATGTGTCACTTCATTGTCTGCAGCCTTGCCAGTTGATATAACTCAACCCTGAATATTACAAGATACCTATCTGCTTCGTCTCGTAGACTGGAAAGCAAATGGAGGCATCGAGACAAAGACCGTGTCTCTCTCTATCTCTGAGAATCCTCATTGTCTGGTTTTCTCATGTACTTACGAGTTTCACAGGTTTTCATCTGCAGTTTCTTGCTAACAGATCATAGCACTGTTCACTTGCTGCAACAATTAAGTATTTGTAGGCACCTTAGAACCGTAAATTGGTAACTGTCCTGCATACTGAGCATCTTTGCTCACGAACAGGATACAGCAGGAACCTGATGTCTCTTCTAAGGTTAATTAGCTCGTGATTTAACCCAAGAAAACACAATTGTGCATCATTAGAATGTTGGTGTGGTTGCAGAGCTGTGGAACAGTTTTATCCATGATCAGATCTCTGTGTTTGTTCCCAGCTTGCTGAAACATGGAGATGAGTGCTTTGAACCCATAGCCTGCCCCTGTTTATGGAAAGGAAAGGAGTATTACCCAGGAGACAGAGTCTCTTCTCCCTGCCACGAGTGGTACGTTCAAGCCATATATAACGTCAGATTATGTTTTTATATATTATTTTGCACTAATAGAATAGTCTGATGTTTTGCTACCTTAACCTAGCAGGTGTTCATCTCTTAACTACAGTATACTAATTTATCTGTATAGATTCTCCTTCATTCTGATCATAGTTGGCCAAAAGTCATTGAACCCATAGTCACAGTCATTCTAGAAGTCCAGTTACTCCTGATTCAATGACTTTTGGTGGACTAATTTATTTTTCCTTCTACAATCAAATGCCAGCAGTATTTGACAGAATAAGACAAATGTCCAGTCATGTTTCTAAATTTTAAAAGTCGTATTCTTGCCTGAAACCATTGAGTCCTGAGATAGTTAGAGCAGAAGTGGCCACCTGATATCCATAATTCTTTGTGTTATCACAGGACAGAAAAAAATGCCTGGAAAACAGAGTGGGCCCTTGTTTGACTCTTTGATTCCCTCTGCTTCAGACTGTTCACCACTGGTGAAAGGAAATGCTCTCCTAGTGATCGCAGGCATTCTCCCATCCCTCTAATTCTTTCTCAGTCCATAGCCAGAGAGGGAGATAAAAATTATAGCGTAATTGTGCAATGAGCTGTGATTCAGCCTTTGACAATTCACTGGCTACTTTTCTGCCGACTGTAAACCTGAAAGTCGTGACAAAAGTATGTCAGTGAACGTGGGAAAAGGCCTTTGCAGTAAGTAGGATGAAGTTGATGCTAAATCGCTGAGGCTTTGCTGTCTTTGTAGTGTTTGTCAGCATGGAACTTTCCAGTGTGTGTTTCGTCCATGTCCATCCATGTGCACGGCTTACGGTGACCGACACTACAGAACTTTTGACGGCCTGCTGTTTGACTACGTTGGTGCATGCAAAGTCTATCTTGTAAAGGTATTAAATGTGTTAATGTATGATGAAAAAATAAAACATTGTAATTTCCATGTTTAATCCATCTCACCTCACCTTATTTTTGTGGAAGAGCTAAAACAGTTTTTAATGTATGTTGTGCGTGCATTCTGGAAAATTAGAACCTATTAAACAAAACATAATAAATAGCATCACAGTTTTTGTTGTATTTTTAAAATCACACTTTCTTATGTTTTCATGTTCTTGTTTTTAAAATATCAAAAACTTTTATAGACCCTAAAAGTGGTTAGTGATAAATTGCTCATCTCAAACAAGGTAAAAATGCAGATGTTTTGTATTTGTACATGGCTAAATTTGGGAGAAATAAAGGGCAGTTCATGTCAAAACAGTGTTAAATGTAAATGTAAATGTAAGTATTAAACTGTAAATGTAAATGTAAGCTACATTAAGGCAGACCTTTATTCTGAGGTAACCAGTAATAGTATTACAGTCACTACTCTCATTTACATTTAATTTTATTTTTCTTAACACGTGTCTTCTGCTTCTCAGAGTAGCAACGGTGTGATGCTCAGCGTTACAGCTGAGAACGTCGACTGTTTTGACAGTGGAGTAATCTGCAGGAAATCACTACTGGTTGCTCTTGGACGATCCTTGATAGCCTTTGATGATGACACTGGAAAGCCAGTAAGAGTCACCTGCAGTACAATTGCAAGATCTTAACTGCTCATTTGCTGTGTCATGAGAGCAACGTGTAAGAATAATTCTATTAAAATTAAAATGCTTTTTCTGATGCAGAATCCATCCAGTGTGATTGACAGGAAGCAGAGAATGTTCATGTGGCCGGCGGGGTATTTCACAGTGATTCACTTCCCTGAAGATGATGTCACCATCCTCTGGGACCGTAAGACCACAGTCCACATCCAGGTCGGACCTCAGTGGCAGGTAGGATCCCGGGTCTGTTACCTCTTTTTGTGGAATTTTGTGGATATGCGATGGTAGGTTGCATTAGAGCATTTAGTCAAAATGTGAACCCTCTACAAACACATTTACACAAAAAACACAGTTCTGTTCATTTTGTAGCTAAATTTAGAAATTAAACTCAATTATCCTGTTACTCCTTTAAGTCCCTATCTCATTCTCCCTCAACACTGAATGGACATTTGTTTATATTTAAAAGTTACACATCTACAAACTTGTAAGATACTTATTTATTGATTTATTTGACAGGAACAGCACATGTTAATGGATAACAATAGTAAATGCAAGATGTAAATCTGCTGCATTACACACAGCAAAAGTGCTTGTGCTATTGATAGATACTTTCATTAATTTTTATTTATTTATTTACTTTTTAATTTTTTTTTAAATTTTTGTAACACTTTAGGTGAAATTTAGGTGAAATTATTTTTATTTGGGAGAATGAAAAAATGTAAATCTGCTGCATTACACCAAGAATGCTAATTTATTCGGGGTGGGCATAGTTCAATGCATAGACTTTATGCACTTTGTTTTCTATGTTGCTAACAAATAGAGCAATCCTGCACTTTTAACTTTTCACAGGCATTTTGTTGTAGTCAGTTAGACAGATATTGTGATTTATCACCATATGATTTTCTTGCAATATATCAATATGTCAAAGAATCGTTGTATTATGATATTATTGGTACCTTTGGGCATGTATTAGAAATTGTATTGTATTGTGATGTACCCTGTGATTCCCAACCCTATGATTTACATCTTCAGTCTGTAGGCAGGTAACCAAACATACAGAAAAGTCAAATTACGCACAAAACACAGACATAGACAAATAAAAAGAGTCTTACATTAATTAAAATGTCCAGTTAAAATGGACTACAGTCCTTGTTGTGATGAAGATTATTCTTAACAGTGTCACATGTATGGCACTGCCTGTACACACTGCAGTGGTAGACTATTCCTGTCTTTACATTCCTTCCTGAAAACACAGTTGGTCCAAATATGTCCCCTCTAAAACCTGTCACCCTACTGTTAAATTAATGATTTAGTGGAGGTAAGGCACTCACATATGAAACTGTGAAAATAAAAAACAGCATATTGAATCATTTTTTTTTTTTAATTCTTAAAACCTTTCTGAAAACAATCTCTTTCATACTGCAATATGAAGAGGAGGTCAATATTTTGAGAAAATTTCCAGCAAAAGGGAACTGTTGGTGATGTGTTCAGGGGAAGCTGAGTGGGCTGTGTGGAAACTTTGACCTGAAGACGGTGAACGAGATGCGGACGCCTGACAACATAGATTCCCCAACGCCACAGGAGTTTGGCAACAGCTGGACTGCAGCAGAGGTTCGTGTCATCTGTATCATCCTCACTTACATTTTCAACCACGTTTGTCATTGGGCCTGTTCCAGCACTCGTTCATGTAATATGATGCTAGTGAGTGATGTTAAAAGATGAAAAGGAGGACAGTAGGAAGACATACTCTACTTGGTTTCCATGCTTTGTAACCTCTGCTAGGGAGGTTATCTATCTTGGTGATTAATTACAGTTTGGAGGTAATACTAATTAAAGTTAAGATTTTTTTTTTCCACTTATTTTAATATTGCAAGATAGGGTGAAAGTATGTAATTGTCGAGTAATTGCTTTTTTCCCCTTCCCTTTGGAAAAATACAGTTTAATTTGATTTGAGTCAGGAAAAAAAACTAATTTCAGTAAATGAGAATACAGAGTGTGCAATCTGATGCTTCTGTGCATGTGTGTGTTTTCAGTGTGTGAACAGTCCAGACATTAGACATCCCTGCAGCCTCAGTCCCCTCAGAGAACCTTTTGCAAAGCGGCAGTGTGCAGTCTTGCTCACTGAGGTCTTCCAAGCCTGCCACCCAGTGGTGAGTCACTGAACAACAACCTCGATCATGTACTACTTGGTTACACATTACACTGTCTGTTGACTTCTACCAGTACTACTACTACTGTCTTTTACAGCTAATTGTCAAACTCCTTTTACAATCTCTTCAGTATCGCTCATCAGCTTAGTTTGAGAGCTGTTTTTTTTTTTTTTTTAGATTATATTGGATTAGATGAAATTGCTCCTCCTCTGCAGAAATTCACTGGTTACTGCAGCAAAAGAGTCAGAGGCAGACAAATATGGAATAGAATAGGAAATAGCCAATTGTTCTTCTGTATAAACTGCTGAAAAGTGCTTTATTGTGTTCAGGTGGATGTTACTTGGTTCTACATGAATTGCCTGGCAGACACATGTGCCTGTAGTCGTGGAGGTGACTGCGAGTGTTTCTGCACCAGCGTGGCAGCGTATGCCCAGCGCTGCTGCCATCAGGGCGTTCCTGTCGACTGGCGCTCCCCTGCTCTGTGCCGTAAGTCAGACAACAGGAAATGAGAGGAGCAAAGAGTCAAGCAAACAAATAAACAAAGAACCACATACCTGTATTATTTGTTTTAAGAGAATGTAGACATCCTTCCTGCAATGTGTTTTCACAGGCAATGGAACTGAAAAATTATGAAGCAGCTAGCTAGCACATTAAAAGTATCATCTAAGCTTTGTATCATCTATTTATTTTATTTACTGTCTTTATTTCTTTATTCTGCAGCTTATGACTGTGAATTCTTCAACAAAGGTATGGCAGTGTCTACATTTCCTACATACAGCAAAAGTGCTTGTGCTATTGATAGATGCTTTCATTAAGATTCTTCATTTTTATTTATTTAGTTACTTTTTAATTTTTATAGCACTTTCAGGCTTAAAGGGCTAGTGTGTAAAAACATTCATATTTATATTAATGTGTTTATATGAATGTCAGCCTCCTATATCAGGAGGCTGACATTTTTGACAAATATGTCCACAATGTCCAAAAATTCCACAGTGGACAAACTAAACATCCTTTGTTTTGTGCAAAACAGCCTGCAAATCTGCAGTTGAAAGTCTAGTGGAAATCAGTGACTGCCTGGAACAAGCCATTTAAAAAACAAAAAAATGGAACGGAGTAGTGTTGCTGAATAAATGCAATCTGTTACACATAAGCTAGAACCGCATTAATAGTATTAATAATGCTTGCTGCACTTACACACTTACATGGTATTCTGTCTGTAGTTTTGGGGAAAGGCCCCTTCAGGCTCATCCCGTTCAGGGATCACAGCGCTGTATTGGCAGCCAGCAGGTCCAATGGCTCTGTGTTCCTCCAGCGGGTGAACATCAGCAGCAGCAGCACCATCCTGTCACAGTTTATGCTGACGCCAGGCCTCAGCAGAGCCCGACCACATGGTGAGCTTCAACTTGACATACCACACTGCTTCATTCATATTGATTTTATAAAAAGGTCCACTGTTAAATCTACAAGAGTTGTTTTGTTTTGTTTCCTTGAGCAGGGCTGTGAAATTTAACATTACCTCTGTTGTTATCACAGACATTGATTATGTTCTTAAGAAGTTCTTGGATTTGATGTCCAAGTGAGCAGCAATGTTAAGTATCAGATGTTTGCATTTTCACTGCACCTGACAGTTGATTGTCCCATTTTGCTCCTTTGGCTCTCTTTCAAGCTTAGAGTTTCAGAGATGAATAACAGTTACCCAGTGTTCTTCTTCTCCCTACACTTACAGTACACATATGTATTTGACAGTGCCTGGAGTGATATGAAACACTGATAGAGGAGATTAACTTCCATTGGCTTCCAGTGAAAGACAGACAGAATTAACATTAGCAGCAGAGATCTTTAAAATTAGGCAGACATGTGGAAAATCAGGTATATTTAAGAGGAAGTTTCCTCTTGTTGTAGGGGGTTTGGCCCGAAAGGGCAAATGGGTTTTGACCGCTGTGGCGCCGACATACTGAATATATACCGCTTTGGATTTGTTTTTTTTTGTCCTTTTCTTATCAATAATTTCACACCATAATAAACCCACTGTTGCAACTTAAGGATTCGTCGTGGACAGCCACTTATTCGGTGTTGGTTTAGGCAAAGCGCGTCAACCAGGATCACCGGAGACAAATCCCTCAGTAGCTCAAAGTGTTAAACTGAGCTTCTTTAACACTGTATATAATATTATATACTGAAGAGAATTCCAACAATTCACACAATGAGCAAGCACTAGGCATCAGTGGAGAGAAAGAAAGTCCCTTTTAACAATTAGAAATCTCTGACCAGACTCATTGATGTGCAGTCCTCTGCCTCAACCATTTGGAGTGAGAGGAAAAATAGGGGACAGAGGAAAGGTGGGGGACAGAAAGGGGGGAGAGCAAGGGAAAGAGGGAGGTGAGGTAGAGACAGAAGAGACCAGGAGCAGATATATATCAGTTGTATCGAGTTATAAGTTTTGACAGGACAGTTCTGAATCAGTTACGGTATGTTTATAGAACTATGGTGTCATTTAAAGAAGCAGTAGCAGAGATTTTTGAAAAAAACTGATTATTAATTTTAATCATAGCATATTAGTTATGGCAATACTACTACTGCTAATAATAATAATAATAGCCTTGCAACCGGATCTGGATCCTGCACCCCAAGGGTCACCTGCAAGATGAGGGAAAGAGTCAGAGAGACCTTTAACAGCATAACTAAGAGATGGTTCAAGTTTCCCTGAGCTAGTCCACCTCCTGAACTGACACTGGGAGCTGGTTCCACAGGAGAGGAGCCTGGTAACTGAAGGCTCTGCCTCCCATTCTACTCTTATGGACTCAGTGACCCACAAGTAAGCCTGCGTTTTGTGACTGATGTGATCTGTTCGGAAGGAAAAACTAGTTCTTTAAGGTGTGATGGTGCCTGATCATTAAGTGCTTTGTACGTCAAGAGGAGGAGTTTAAATTGAATTCTAAACTGTACAGGGAACCAGTGTAGAGAAGCTAACACTGTAGTGGTCTCTCTTATTAGTTCCTGTCAGAACTCATGCTGCAGTATTTTGAATTAACTGGGGGGTTTTAATAGACTTATTAAAACAGCCTGATAGTAACGAGTTGTAGTAACCTACTCTAGATGTAACAAATGCATGAACTAGTTTTTAGCATTCTTTTAGGACATTATGACATAGGACATTATGACAAAATCTTCATAATGTTCCACAGGTGGAAGAAGGATGTTGCATGTATTTTGTGAAAGAATGGTTCATTTATGTATAAGTGAATGTGATGAAACATCCCAGTAGCTGCTCTCTCTGCACTTATCTTCCTGATGACATACTGATTAATGATTTTTCTGTCATCTACACAGATACATCACGGGTTTCCTTTGAGGCAGCACACAGACCAAACTTCTTCCTGTATGCAAGCCCCAGTGGCCAGGTGAGGCTGGCCAAGTGGGAGGAGAGTGATGCATTCTGGGATGGGGCCACCTTCATTCTCCACAGGAACACCTGGATCCCTGGCTATGACTCACTGGAGTCCCACTTGAAACCTGGCTTTTTCCTGCACACCACACTGTTTCGACTCCACCTGCTCAAATACAGACATGCTGACATTTTCCGCAAGGCCACGCTTTTCAGACTGACAGGTCAGCAGCACAGAATGACTGGGTATTGAACATGGGTCACTATGCTTCTGTGTCAACACTGTTAATCATCAGATAAAGAGGACATTACCAGTGTAAGAGGTTTATTGTTGAGGTCTGAGTTTATTTTTTGTCCTCACTCAACCTTCAGTGATGATTCAGCAGGCTTTTCTTAGGTTTCATTTAATCTCCTCTTTCTGCTTAAAGGTCAAGACTAGTGTACCTCGAGCAGCCAGACTAATCTCTGATGCTAAAAATACAGCAGCATTTGTTTTAGTTAATAGAAAAGACAGCAGCGCTAGTAGATTGGATTTCCTGCTAACAGCAGTGAATGTGGCGAAAGTTCAGAGATGAAGTCTAGCCATCAGACTGAAATGAATGGCTTTCTAAATTTACTAGTCTGTGAAAATATTTGTGCATCATTTTCAATTCTTCTTGATAAGGTAATAATATACTTCTCAAAATACAACTTTTCCTTTAGATATAATGTGATTTATGTTTCATACCAATAGTAGGGCTTAGGCTTCAAAGTAGTTTTTACCAGTGTTAAGTTTTGGGTGCTAAAAAATGTTCAAAACCTATGAAACCTGTTTTAAGAATTTAAAGAAACATGTTACTTATATAATGTCCATATAAGTAACAAAAACTACTACTACTAAAAGTAAAATGATCTAAAATTCAGTTTTATGTAGAAACACATTTCGTAATTAAAAAACAATTAAATCTGACCTAAAACAATAGTTTGATTAATTCCGTATTCTGTTTTGATATTGAGAGTATGAAGTAGCAAAAATATCAAAATGAACATCACAGGTTTTATTATTTTAGTCAAAGTAAAATGATGCTTCTTTGAGCATGAAGGTTTCACAAATGTGAACCTGGTAGGGTTTTCACTGTATTGTTCAAAAATGCCAAATAAAACAAAGAAAATTATGTATTTGTGTTATAAAGTAAAAGTGTAAAAAGTTTATTTTTTCAAACAGGCTCCAGCTCAGAGGCCCCACCACATCCTGTATGTCAGTGGAGATATGATTCCTGTATCAGTCCCTGCTTCAAGACCTGCAGTGACCCATCGGCCGAAGCCTGCGTCACCATCCCACAGTGAGACCTTTGATCTTCTCTTTTTAACTCTGAGAGCTCCAGCACTTTGTAGACCGTTATTGTCTGGACTCAGGTGTCACCTCCCAATGATCTAATGGAGGTGAAAAAAATCTCTTTCTGCTGATTTATTCTTCGTTGAAAAATAGAAAATCTATCATATAGTCAATTTTTTTCCTTGAGGATTTTTCTCTCTTTGAGTTTGAGTTGCCAGTTTGAGTGATCATATTTTCTGTACAAATTTATAATTTTCAGTAGCCCAGAAAGTAATAATAGAGTACCTGAAAGCAGAAGTTACAATATCTTGTTTTGGTCAGAGAACTCATATTATCGTTAGGCTTTATTGTTTATACATATTTTATATGCAGCCATGTGTTGCTCTCTATGCAGAGTGGAGGGCTGCCTTCCTGTCTGCCCCCCACACATGGTCTTGGATGAGGTCACTCATCGTTGTGTCCATATTGAAGACTGTGAGTATCCCTTAATTGATTTCAGTTCTTAAACTTATTTTAATATATTAAAAATATCTGTAATATTCTGACTCTGCCAGAGATTTTTCCTGTTGAGAGTTTTTTCCTCTCCAGTGACGCCTTGTGCTTGCTCATTGTGTGAAGTGTATGGTCTCTTTTCTCCTTTCTTTATAATATTCTAAGGTTTCTGCTTTAGTATGTAAAGTGCTTTGTATGATAATGTATGTTGATAATGTATGATGTGATTTGGCATTATACAAATCCAATTGATTAGATTTGTAATTATTACTGTTTTGGTGTAGTAGACTGACCAGTGGATGTCACATAAACCTACATCAGCATACAGAATGTTAGTTTTATTTAACTTTCTGCAGTGCTCCCATCTGTGTGGGTGCTGACCTCTTCACTTTGTTGCTTTTTAACCAGAAACAATGTCTGTCAAAACTGTGTTGGTTTTGAAAAAATGAACATCTTATTTATTTGTTTGGTTTCAGGCATTAAGACTCCTGTTGTCATGCAGCCGTCCACATCATCCACTGCTTGGTCAACCTCTGCATCCACCACAAGCACTGCTGCCTCCTCCACACTTGCCACAGGCACCACTGAATCCACTAAACTCACCACAGCTCCTCCAGCCATCAGCACACAGACCACCTCCCCCACAGCGCCAGCTGCTGCTGCTTCAACCCGACCAGTTACTGCTTCTTTTTCTTCACCTCCTGAACTTTCCAAACCACTCAAACCCCTTTCCTACCCTACAGTGCCTCCTCCTGTCTGGCCAGAGCAACTCTCTACAGTCAAAGTGACTGAAGCCCCTCCCACCACTATAACAGCTGCAACAGCATGGATGACTGGGACTGGGGCCACCATAAGCCCCTTTGGCCACAGCACTTCAAGGATGAGCAGCACTCCTTCTGCTATCACTGCTCTGTTCTTGAGCACCTCCTCCACCAAACCTGCGGACCTGCTTCTTACTACCACTGCCACAACCCAGCAGCAAACCACACCCACAGCCTCAACCATCACCTCCACTAAGGAACCAACCACCACCAGTGCTCCCCATCCTATTCTCCTGCACCCAACCAAAGAGACCACAGTGGCTGCAAAGCCTTCAGTAGCAGTTACTCCAACTATAACAGCTTCTAGCCCAGGTCTAATCGCAGACACATCAGAAGTTAAAGACACAACCATTGTTCACAGTACATCTATGACTGCATACACAGACACTAGTACAAAGACTTTAACAGTGGAGAGACTATCTTCAGCAACAACCACACCAGTCCCTCCTAGCTTGTCCAGTACAAAATTCACAACTTCTTCACCTCTCCCAACTATGTCTCCTGTCAAAACAGAAACTTTGTCTTTGTCCATTTCCACTTCAACAAAAGCCACAGCATCTGAAACACTCATCACAACTTTCACCACCAGTAAAACTACACCATATATAAGTCAAGAGACAACAGCACCTACTTCTACCTCAGAGAAGATTCTGTATACCACATCTTCTAAACTGACTACCTCCACTACATCAGTACCTGAGGTACCAACATCAATCCAATACCATGTTACGCCCACCACTGCCCTGACCTCAGCTGCTACAGCCTGGAGAACAACAACAAAGAAAGTGAACATATCTGAAACTTCTGTTTCTGAAATACCTGCAACTGCCACTACAACAGCAGCTGCACTTCCAGAGACTACAGACACAACAAGCTCTCCTGTGTCCACCTTTACTACCTACACTGAGAGAACTTCCTGGTCCACTGTTGTCCCAACTACAGAGGAAACAACTCAGACCACATTCCCAAGACCTTCAGAGGTTCCCAGAGTGTCCACCACATCCACTGGTCAGCCTGCTACACCAAAATTTATTGCACTTCCAGAGTCTCATACAGAAACCACTACAGTACCACTTACACCCACAACACAGAGCTTCACTCGTCCTGCATCTACAACACGCACCTCTGAGCCATGGTATCCCCCCCATCAAGAGACCTCCTCTACCCCAGTCTACAGCTCATCAGTGACAACACCCAGGGTCACTTCTGAATCTGTCATTCATGTGGTCACTTCCACTAAAATAACTGAAGTACCCGATCCTCTAGTTACAGCAACAAAACAGTTCATCACCTCTGCAGTGTCAGCAGCTTCCACAGCTCCCACTGCCCAAACTACAAGCTCTTCTAAAATTTTAACTGCAGGAATTGTAGCCACCACACCCAGTAAACTGGTCACACCCCCATCACCTAAACCCTATGCACCTGAGACCCCTCTCACCACAGCTGCTACAAAAACCCCACCAGCTATCATCACCACAACACTTAGACCTGCTGTCACACAGCTGGTTAAAGAGACAACACATCGAGTGACAGGCAGAGTGGAAGTGTCAACAAGAGCCACAGCTACACCACCTCCATCTTGGTCACCACTACACACAACCACTGTAGCAGCTCCAAGACCAATGACTTTCCCTGAAAAAGTCACCACCCGACTGGTATCCACCATAAGAGCTACCCCTGCCACATCAACTGCAACCATCACACGCACAATGGCCCTCAGGACGACTCCCAGAGTTCCTATGACAACCAGAGTTACCCCAAGAGTCACAGTGACTGAGAGGTCAACCATCAGGCCAGTCACTGCAAGGGTTACCATAGCAACAAGGCCCCCTACAATATTCACCAGATCAACCACTCCACGTCTGCCAATGGTCACATCAAGCCCTAGCACTACAAACACACCTGGGGGGCCATCTGTTACTGTCCCAACATCTCCCGAGACAGGCACTACTGTGAGCACAACCAAACATACCGACACGATCACAGCAGGTCCAGGCTTGACCACCATAACTGCCCCCGTGCCTGTTCCTACTCTAACAACAGTCACAGCATCAACTGCTAGCCCCACGACAACCAGCAGAGAAACTGTCACATCTGAGAGAACTGTGACTACTAAAGAGACTGACATGTCCCTATCCACCTCCCATCTGGTGACATCTCCACCTGAGATCATTACCCATGAACATGGTATTCTTTCTCAAGCTACGAAGCCACGTCCAACAACCACCACCGTGCAAACCACTGAGCCACACAGAACCACATCCCCTCATGCACCCGTGGAAATGACCAGACACACAGTGAAGGACTCAACACCCGTGGCAGTGTCCCCTACAGGAGTGTGCACTGTGGGTTATTCATACATTTAACTTTCAATCACGCAGATTTACTTAGAACATACTGCTAGATTGGTTGATTCTTTGATTTTTCCTTTTTTTTCCTGCACAAAAGCATTTGCAGCAGTTCGTCCAGTATTTCAGTACATTGCAAATTATTACAAGCTACAGATTATGTTACAGTTTTAAACCAAATATTCTGTAACAGCAAATGTTCCTTTCCTGAGGCATAGCTCAAGTTTTTAATACCAATCCACCCAAAAGATTTTACAAAAAAAAACCTCCCTGTAATAAATAGGACAATATGACACAAAATGAACCTCATTCTCAATTTGTCACAGCTAGAATGACGAAATCCATTGTTACTATGTTTAAATTTCCATAATTTTGTTTAGAATCATTCTTTTAAATCTATTAAATGATAAAATTCCAAATAAGACCCTCTGCTGCAACTTTAACCATGCAGCAGCCAAAGTCATGGTCTTCAGGGTTTATGCTGATTAAGAATTATTAAGTGTCACTTATACAGTAAATAATGTCATAAATATGTTCAGCTGAATATGTTTTATTCAGCTATTGTAAACTCATGGTTTACATAAGCCTTTTCAAGGTAAGTAACTCATGCTATGTTGTGGAGTACAGTCAAACGTTGTGTAAAAAGTGACTCTGACTTCAGCCTTCTTAATTTTTTTCTGCTTAGTTTTTTGTTGTATAACCCAATGATTTTGATTTTGTTTTCATCCAGCCTCCATATGCAGAGATCGTTGATGAGTGCACAAAGTACATCTGCGTCAACAACCACCTTGTCCTGTTTAACAAATCTCAGAGCTGTCCCTTTACCTCTGAACCGCCAAACTGTGGTCTACTCGGTTTTGCTCTCCAGGTCAATGGGGACAAGTGCTGCCCTCAGTGGGACTGTCCATGTAAGAAAAATGCATATAATATCTATGCATTTATAATATGGTTAATCTGCTTGTGGACTGGCTTATATTTTATTTTATTGTGACACATGGATGACATGTTTGCTGGTTGTAGTAGCAGATTATTGTTTTTATGTTTTTTAATCTTTGCAGGTCGCTGCTCAATGTTTCCTGACCTGCACGTGATCACGTTTGACGGGAACAGTGTTGCCATCTACAAGGCTGCCTCATACATAGTGACCCAGCTGCCCAATGAGACTGTCAGTGTCCTGGTTCAGGAGTGTCCTGCCGATTCTGAGTCACCAGTAAGATGTCATGCAATGATGCAGTGAGAAAAGAATTCACTGATTTGATTTGTCACCAATTTTGTTCCTTTCCTCCTTTCTCAAGCTCCTGTGGAATTTTACTAACCTTTGTCTGGTATCCCTAAACATCACACATAAATCCAACCACATTGTCATCAACAGGCTGCAGAGGAGGGTAAGAGTCACTCCCTTCCTACCCTGATGTTTCCTTTGTTGTTTGTTTTGTGTCACACAAGCAGATTTAAAACTCGGCACTAAATTAAATCAGTAATAAAAATCTGTCTGACACATGCACTGTTTTCCCTCAGCTCTACATAAATTCGAGGTACGCCAAACCTCGTTTCAAAAAATATGGCTTTGAAATCTACGACACAGGCAACATGTACCTGATTCGTAGCCCTGCCGGTCTCAGGCTGCAGTGGTATCACAGCACCGGCATGATGGTTATCGACACTGACGGTGCCAGCAACAAGCTTTCTACACTGGGCCTTTGTGGTAAGAGTAGCCATTCTCCTGCGGTGATACTTATTAGTGAATTTCATCACTTTAGTCGTTTTTAAAGAACAATGAAGGACAAAAGTGTTTGCCATGTTCATGGACATGCGATGTTCATCTGATATTAAATCCACAGGGTTTTGTGATGGCGACCCAACCAATGACCTGACTTTGGCCAACGGCACTACAGTTGGTGTAAGTGAGGATCCGGCCCTGTTCATTGATAGCTGGCAGGTTCCAAACACTACCAGTTACGTCAGCCAAAGCCGCCGCCGTGAGCTCAACTGTTCGACCAGCGACTGCTCCAGCTGCCTGGCAATGTTGCAGAACCTCAAATTCTCCCCCTGCCATGCCTTTGTATGTGTTCACTCATTAGTGTGCTGGTTTTTTTGGTTCCCTTTGTCTCATTAGAATTAGAATCCTAATGATAAAACATGTTGTACAGTATCTAAATATGAAATAATTTATCATTAAAAAAAATTATCAGTGATTTTCTGCTTGTACCACACAATATAAAGTTAATGAATGGAGACCTTCATTTTCTCCGTGTTTCCATTTTTATGTAATCAGGTTTATCTTACTGTTTTTTTGTTTTTCTCAGGTGTCACCCAGTACATTTTGTGAGGTTTGGGTGCAAGATGCTGAGTACGTCAACAACCAGTGTGTGGCATTGGCTGCATATGTGGCCTCTTGTCACAAATTTAATATCTGCATTGAGTGGAGGAGTCCAGATTACTGCCGTAAGTTTGTGATAAACAGTGAAACAATGGGGAAAAAGCTGCTCTTTGAGCTCCAGTGCCTGACCTAAATAACAACCATAAATTGTAACTGCATTTGAAGCACCAGTATGTTGGTTTATCTCGCTGCAGCCTTTGTGTGTCCCAACACTCTGCGGTATCAGGCCTGTCTGCCAGCTTGCACCTCCCAGTCCTGCCCCAACTACGACTTTGACTCTGACCCAGACCAGTGTTCGGGCCTGACAGAGGGCTGTGTGTGTCCTGAGGGAACGCTGCTCCACCGGCCGTACTCTGCCCTCTGCGTGTCACCTGAGAAGTGTGGTAAGATACCAGCCTTACAGGATGACAACAGTGTGGGAGTTTTCAAACTCAGAGTTGCAATGATTGTGACATCATCAGCCTGGCAGATAGTTCAGTTCAGAGTTGTACTGTTCCTCAGGAACACTTCCACTTGGAAATACAAAAACAATAAAAAAGCTATTCAAGAAGCACAATAAACATTGACACATGACAACACAGATGCACACAGCACCATTAAACTTGAATTCAAACAATTCAAGTCTTCTTGTTTTCCAAAAACAATTCATGAGCTCTTATTATAAACTCTTACGAAAATGCTAGAATTGTACATTAGTTGCTGCTGTATTTGTTCCTCATATGTTCACAGCTTGCACAGACAGCTCTGGTGTTCCTCATGCAAACGGTGAGGTATGGAAAGCCTCGAAGGACGGCTGCTGCATGTACCGCTGTGACAAAGACAGTATAGTTCCTGTTGAGTACAACTGCTCCAACGTGGCAGTTCCTGTGTGCAGTCGAGCAGGCGAGGTGGTCATCAGTCTGGCCGACGACACCAGCTGCTGCCCACAGAAACTCTGCGGTGAGGCTGCAAAGTTTTCCTGAGCAGTTTGAAATTATCTGAAAAATCAACATGTTTCAACTTAAAATGGTAATAAGATGTGATTTTTGACTACAGTATGTAACCAGAGCCTTTGCGACCTGCCACTTCCTGTGTGTAAATATGGGGAGAAGATGGTGTCATACTACAAACAGGACTCCTGCTGTCCATACTTTGTGTGTGGTGAGTTTCCGTCACGTAAAATTGAACACCTTCTTGATTGGCCTTATATGAAATAGTGTTTCTGTCTGTATAAATGTGTCTCATGTTTCAAATAAGAAATTGGTATGAACTGTTTCTGAGGGAAACTTTCTAACAGGATGAGTGTTTACGAGACAGAATCACAATTGAGCTTTAGAATGACTTTATAATGAGGTCTACCTGCAAGGAGGTTGTGGATGGATTTTATTGGTCAAAAGTGAAAGCTGCAGAATTCAATTAGCTTAATATATTTTGTTAAACTCCTTCAATCTGTTTCACAACTCTGTCTCTGTTTCTTACAGAGTGTGATTCTGAGCTCTGTGAGTCCAACGTTCCCATCTGCAGAGAGGACCAGACTCTCATCGCCACCAGAGCTGACGGCAGCTGCTGTCTGGCTCACATCTGCAGTCAGTTTATACACACACCAAATCGTCACATTCAGTCATCAGTGAGTCATTAGCTGGTTAATGCACAGTCCACGATCGCGACAAATTAACTGTCTGCGTTTCCCGCAGTGTGCTCCTCCTCTTGTCCGGGGAGGCCTCATCTCTGCCAGGATGGTGAGGTGCTGACAATTGATGGCAACACGACTGACCGCTGCTGCCCCGCCTACCAGTGTGGTCAGAGCAAAGCACACACACACTGGTTCTACATGAGTTCAGAGGACATTGCATTGACTTACATTCATTTCCTGGAGACTTACTTTAACCTTAACCATAACTACTAGTGCCCTAATCCTAACCCTGACCCTAACCTTAACCTAACTCTAACCTCAGCCTATCTTTAAAACATGTCTTCACCTTAAAATGTAATAACTGTGTAAACCGATTTAGGTCACCACAACATAAGGAAAACCAGGTACACACACCACAATTATTTTATTGTGAACTCATTAACAACTTTCCTCCTGTTTTTCCCTTTTAAAATTTCAACATTATTTCTGAACCCGTCTTTGTCATAAAAGTGTGTCCTTTGTTCTGTCTGCAATTTACTGCAGAAGTCACAGGTGGGAAATACTTTTACACAAGTGTATATTTAGGCATATATTTTTTACTTTATTTATGTATTTTGTTTTCAAGCAACAACTGTACTCTATTTTAGAGGGAAATTTTGTGGAAAAAACATATTAATGATAATTCTGGAATGTGCCAGAATTTAGAAAACTCTGCTACACCCATAGTAATATACCACTGATTTTCTGTTCTGACCTAATGACCACAGCTGTGTAAATGTATTTTGTTTGTGTGCATATGCAGTGTGTGAGCCTTACAGATGTCCTCAGCTCAGTTGTCCTGTTGGAATGTCGGTGCTTTCGGTGGCTGTTCCAGGACGCTGCTGTCCCAACCAAACATGCGGTGCGTCTTTTGAAAGTTCATGATGTGTTGGGGTCTTATTGAACAAACCTGCTCCTACCATTGTCTGTATTTTTTGGTTTGCAGATGCCTGTATTTCAAATCCTTCAAATTTATTTGGTTTATGCACTTTTGTTTCAGTCTAAATATTTGATTCAGCACTGATACAGAATCTTGTCAGCCAGACATCTATGAGAAATGAAACACGTAGTTGATGATTGTGTATGTTATCTGTTTTCAGAATGTTCCTGTGACAAGATTGCTTCACCAAAATGTGGCCTGGTACGTCTTAACCTTTTTAAAATTCAGTCTTTCTGCTTGGACATATAATGCTGTCTTTTATAGTATGTAGTGTATTTATATAGCTCACAGGAGTTTAAGAGGTATTCTACAAATTAAGGTTTTTTTCCGGATTTGTTCTTTGTTCTTACTTTACAAGATGTAGACATTTTTAAAAAAATTTATATATGAAGTAAAATATGAAATAATTCGGTGTAATATAATAATTTGCTCATATCCTGCAGGGAGAAGCTGCTCAGCTGGACCGGGCCTTCATGTCAGACCCACAGAATCAGTGTGCCTGCAAAAGATATAAGTGTGGTGAGCACTGCTGCATATACTATATTCTCTCATACAAGTAATCATGTACAATTTTGAACAACAATATTTTTCCATAAACTAACCTGAAGTCCGCTAGAAAAGTGCAGCTGCTGATCATAATGTGCCGCACTGTCCCTGCCCGTTTGCTCTGTGTGTGTTCAGTGCGTGAGGCAGTGTGTGTGTTTGGTGAGCAGGGAGTGCTGAGGCCAGGTCAGACTCTAGTGGAGCGTGGGGACGATGGCTTGTGTCACAGCAGGCAGTGCAGCCGCAACCTTGATCCAGCCAGTGGCTTCCACCTGCTCCGCACCTCCAGCATCAATTGCTCCACTCACTGCCAGCCAGTAAGATCATCACACACACATACACACCTAAATGCGCTAGAAATGGATTCAGAATCAGTATTTTATTTTTTTAAATTAAATTCTGCTGCATTCAAGCTCCTTTACATCCACAAAAGCGAAGAAGAGGAACAAGTACACACACACACATTCCCTTCTTTTTTGTAACTTTTTTTGTGTTTTTCATTTTCGTTGTCTTGATTGTGCTGTGAAAGTAACCTTTAAAGTTTACGGGTGTTTTCAGAATCAGATCTACATCCCTCCCAAGGACCAGTCTACGTGTTGTGGCGTTTGCAAAAATATTTCCTGCCTCTATGAACATGAGAATGGGACAATAGCTCTCTATAAGGTAGGACATTGCTTTCAATTACATATCACAGTCTTCAACATTAGTAAGAAAAATGACAGGTGGTCACAGTTTAATACATCTGTTACTGCATCACGACTGACAGGGAAGAGTAGACAGAGACGTATAGCTTAGAAAAATCTTAGTACAGTTGTTTTTGTCAGACTTATGTTATGTTGTGAAATGTTTGAAGATGTTTTTTTTTTTTTTTGCAGCCGGGGAAATCCTGGGTATCAAACTGCTTGAAGTTCGACTGCACAGACACTCTATCTGGACCCACGCTCATCTCCTACTCGTTCAGCTGCCCGCCCTTCAATGAAACAGAGTGTGTGAAGGTCAGCCTCAATTATATTAATTAATAATAATATTGTAATAATACTGCCGTTGCTTAATATTTTCATTATATTTACTTAACTTTACTTAAAACTGGATTATTTGGGATATTATTTTACATTTTGGGAGTTCCTTAAACCAATCAGCTTTATGACAATGTTCCACACTGTGGGTTCGAAATCAAGGTACATATTTGCAAGATTTATTCAGACAGCAATTTTGATGAAGATGGAGAGATTTTAAAGAGAAGCAAAACACATCACTTGTGTAAGAAATGTGATGAGTCCTGTTTCACTGAGTCTTTTTGTTTGTGGTAAACTACTCTGTTTTAGCAAATTTATATTACAGAATATCAGGGATGAACATCAAACACAGTTTTGTCTCTCATTTGCTCACAGGTCGGTGGAACTATTGTGAGTTACATGGATGGATGCTGTAAAACATGTGAGTATCTTATCTGGGTGTAGCAGCAGTACTGTAGTTAGTGTAGAGCTGTAGGCTGCAGCTGATACAAACGAGTGCCTTCACCTGCTGCTCAACATGTTTCCAACATGTTTGCCCTTCAGTTTGTCCTTTTCAGGCCAAAATCGTAATCCACACTCTGCTGTCATTTCCATCACATTTGTTTAAATTTTATTGTGATGAGAATGAAAACCCAGTCAGTGAATTCACATTTTCAAAGGGCCAAATGATTAAAATAGGTCTCACTGAAAGGCATCTGATTACATTCAAGTGGGTTTGTGCTTTGTGTGCTGGAGCTTACCCTCATGTACCAATCCCACCAGGTACTGGATTCCCTCTGTTCCCTTTCCCTGTTAGCCCCTTGACTCCCACAGTTAACACAAACTGTGAACAAGGTACAAAACAACAAGGCTTGTCAGTGCCATTGTTGATATTCAACAATGTACTCCCTCAAAAAACAAAGCAAAACAACAACAAAATAAGGAAATAACACAGATAAAACACACAGGAAAGCCCAAAGTTTGACTCTAACCCCCTGGTAGAACAGTCCTCTCAGTTGTGTTTCATTAAAGGTCATGCTAAAAGTAAAATTAGTAGAAAGAACATGTGACAGAGCCACAGCAGGTCATAGAATCTATAGGCTCTGAATGCTACCGTTTGTGTTTTGTCCATTGATTTGCAAGTGTTAAATTTTAAATTGATATCATTAAATAGTGCTCAGACAGGAATCATTCATACTGGCCTAAATAATGATGTCACACTTGAGAGGACACAAATTTAACCATATTCTCAACCTGAGCATTCACGTACATATACATTACAGCTAAACTCTTTCCCCATTTAGCACTGTCTGGGCAGTGCATTGTTGATTGCCAACAATGTACTGTTGGTAGTGGCCCAGTAGTCGGGCTTAGAAGTCTGCATGTGTTAGTAGATTTACTGATGTGGGCTGGTTTTGGAGGGGGCAGGGGTCCTTTCACACAAAGGGTTGCTGCTATGGGGGGATCTGTGTGAAAAAACTAAAGTTACTATGTGAGGCATTTTACAGTATCATTACAGACACATGAGTACACATGAACTGCTGAAGCAGGCGGAGCATTTGCAAGAGTTAAATTGACCACAAAATGACCAAGTGTGTAAGAACATACTCCGCTTCTTAAGCGGTAGAAGCACACAAACTCCAAGTCGATGACTATGCTGTATTTTGCATACAATTAACGGCAGCCAAAGCCAAAAAAAATTACACTTTGAAGAGAACTGTCAAAATACTCAGCAGTTTAAAAATGAGTTCAGAAATATTGTGGGGCTTTTTAAAAACCACTTTGCAACACAACATAGTTCCCTCTTACTTATTGTCACACACATTAGCACCTTCTAGAAATCTCTGGATAATGTTGAAGTGAGCCCAAGTGTAGGAACACAGCAGGAAAATCCCTGGATAGGTTATAGTGAGTGAGTGAGTTCTGCCTCGACTTAGGCTTCATCACTGGCTGATGTTGTGATTGCACCTGACCAGACATTCTCCTGAAACAATCTCCTGCGTATGTCATATGTGAACAGCAAATCTCCAGGTCTGAAAACAGTTATTGACATATTTTCATACTTTTGTTGATGGGTGTTTCTAACTTTAAATTCATCATTTTATTGACCTCATCATCCAGCTGTTAGCAACTAAACTGACTTTTGGTTGCACATGTTATCAGTTGCAGTCGCAAAATGCTGTAGTTGTAATTTTGGTGCTGCTTTTAAAACCTAAAAACACTGATTATTCAACACATTAAACCTCCATGAGGGAAATGAATGGGATTTGTGCCGCACATAGAAACTTAATGTTTATACTCTGTTGTTTTTTTTTCATGCCAACTAGTACAGTTTCTGTAGGTGTACATGCAAGGATATTATATCCTGGTCTCCTGAAGCATCTCTACAGCTGCCATATCAGAAAGTGGTTCTGACCATTTGAGATAGTAAAAATATCTGTTTAGATCAATGACATTACAGATAAATGTAAGTGAACAGTAAACCTCGTCTTTGATTTTACATCACAATAAGAAATGCTCCTTCAGATGCTGCAGCTACTTAGACGCTTTGTAGAGTAAGCTTGTAAATGTTCCTGATTATACTCAGACTATTTATCATTCTTTTATGATTTATTGTAAGGATTTTAGTGTAAAACTCCTGCTGTGACACACGAGAGGAAGGCCTCTGCTTTACTAATATGGCAACTGCACTGATGCCTTACTGAAAATCCATCTGTGAATGGCACAAAGCTTAATGTAGCATGTTTGCACACTGTTGTTTGTTTTTTTCGGTTGACACTGTTTTATGAAAATGGTAAGTGCATGATGGTTTTCTTTGTTTCTTTGATTTATGGTATGTCTTAGTTGGATTACATTTTCTTCCTTTGCTTTTAACAGTTAAACTTTGTTCTTCCTCTTCCTCATCTAACCCATCATCCAGGAACTTAACTTTCAAGGCTTGTGCATGTGCATCAACAGCCTCAACACTTTCCGCAGTTTTTAGTTTTCCTGTCATCCATTTTTCCATTGCTGTGTCTCTGCTTATGCTAACTTTGTTTTGACAAATCTTTCATATGAACAGGCAAAGAAGATGGAAAGTCATGTCAGAAAGTGACAGTGAGGATGACAATCAGGAAGAATGACTGCCGAAGCAACAGGCCGGTATGTCTTGAAATATGCCAGCTATTTACTTCCAGACAACTCAACTATATAGAAAAAAACATTAAATAGTTGGAAACTGTATTTTCCATAAATGTTGAGATGTAATATTTAATTTAAGTCCCTTAGGACTGACTTTTATGAATAAGACCTGACCAGTAGTAGTTCACTCAATATAATTCACAGCATAGTGTATATACAATGTACAATGCAGAATAAAAAAAAAACATCAGTCAAACATGCAGGAGTAAAACCAAACCATACCAATTTGAAAAGCTGCAACTTTTGTTCTCTGCTTTGTAACCCAGATTTTAAAAATTTAAATGGAATTCTACGACAATATTATATGTAGACAAATTTACCTTTTTATGTTTTAGTTTATCTACTCAAAACTTAAAAAAGCACATTTTATTTGTGTCAGATTAGAATATATAAACTACAGTGGACATGTACAAATATGTCGTCTCACAGCTGCAGGTCTTCGGTTTGAATTAGCTCCCTCTACTGATGTGAACTTTTTTTCCTTCAGTACATATGATTTATATTAAAACTCAAAATTACTTCACTAGTGCAAGATGCTAGCAACTGTGTCTGGAATTTTCAGGGAGATGAAGTCCATGTGTGTCTAAATGTGTCTGTGTCCTGCAGGTGAACATTGTGTCATGTGATGGGAAGTGTCCATCTGCCAGCATCTACAACTACAACATCAACACATACGCTCGCTTCTGCAAGTGCTGCAGGGAGACAGGGCTGCAGCGTCGCTCCGTGCAGCTCTACTGCTCCAGCAACGCAACCTGGGTCAGCTACACCATCCAGGAGCCCACTGACTGCTCTTGTCAATGGTCCTGAACACACACACATATACACACAGGTTTCCATGACTTCAGGGGACATTGCATTGACTTACATTAATTTCCTGGAGACTTACTCTAATTTTAACCATAACTACTAGTGCCCTAACCCGAACATGACCCTAACCTTAACCTATCTCTAACTCAGCCTATCTTTAAAACATTTCTTCACCTTAAAATGTAGCAATTTTGATTTGTCTATAATATGGTCCCCACAACATAAGGTATACCAGGTTCCTCTGCTGGTAGGGAGGTGGTATTGCAACCTGTGTTCCACAGCTGCAGCACTGATAATGTTCATTTCTGAATTTAGAAATAGTTTTATACTGCAAGATTCGATATTTCTTAAGAATGAACGTGTCAAAGGTTGTGACAGTTTTCAAAGTAGTTAGTGTGCTATGTCAAATCATCATCATGAGTTACATGGAACCATTGAGAGTGTGGAGGAGCAGACTGCTAACCTGTATATCCAACCAGTGCTGTTCATAATTACAATATTACTATATAGTTATATCGAAAGAATAACATTTCTCTAATGTTGGACCTCTTTATTTTCTTAACCATCTCCTGTGATGCATCTGTAGTTCAGAGGCTCAGTCATATTTTATAGTAATTATATTCGTAGCATAAGAATTTTTACATTTGTCAGCAACAAAATTATTCCACTTATGTACAGGCTGGCATTTTTTGTATTAAGGTAACTCAAGGAAAAGAAACCAGTAACTAAAGTCATTATTTGATCTTAGATCTAAAAATTTACAAGTGACCATTCATGAGCAATTTTTTTTTAAGTTTTACTAGAGCACAAACGAAAAATAGTTGATGTTTGGCTTAAAAAAAAATCTCTTTAGCAGGAGTGATGTTTTCATGTTCTTGGGTTAGTCACAAGCTTTCAGATTTCTTAGAGAGACAAAATAGTAGTAGACAAAAAGTACACAAATAAATAATGTTTAAGTTTTCTGTATTTATTCTATCACACTATTTAAATTAAAATTGAATCTACTGACTAGATTTGAATTGAAACCCACTGTTCTTCTTTAATAGTACACAGTAGTGCTGCTGTGGCTGCACCGCCACCTCCCTGTCAGCCTGCAGAATAAAATATTCAATTAAGAAAAAACTGGGCTTGTCTTAATTCCTGAATTACAAAGTTTAGGGGCAAAAGAAATATTAAACATATTTTAAAAATACAAGTAATTTGGGGCTGCAGGCAGTGGAGCCCTGAGGTGTGTTTGTGTCCATTTCCTCAGTCACTGTCATCTTCTGACTGGAGATTTATATTTTACCAGAACTCCCTAGTTGCTTTGTAAATAACTCAGTTCCCTAACTTTTAAAAATGATTTGCAATATCAAATTCTTAGATATTTAACTTTTAGTAAGACAGCAATAAACTGTATATCTGCTGATTACCCACATATTTTAAGGAATCAGTGTTAGTGAGGTGAAATGACTGATTTACATGCAGTAGTATGTGGAGCACTTTATTTATTTATTGGAGTTTGATAGAGGAAAAATCTTTTACACAAAAGGACAAAAAGACAGCAAACTTTGGTATGGTTTATTTCTGTTGACAAAAAAGGCACAGCAAATTAAAAAAGAGACAGTGGTGGAGTCTTATAGATGCATGTTTCTCTGTGTTAAAAAAGATTTGTATCATACAAGTGTACATTTGCATTTTCAATAAATGTTTTCTTTGGACAAATAAAAAATCTTTGGTCTATCCTGAAACAAAGATATTTTTTTGTTTTAATACTTCATGTTTAATATTTCTACTGTCTTTATTATGTCAAACTTGAACCGTGTGAGAGTTGTTTTCTTATGTACTGTAGTCTATAAATGATAAATCTGTCTGCCAACAGGTGTCCTGTGGTAATGCTTATTATATAATGTGTCATAATTGTTATAACATGTAATGATAGTGAAAAAGATCTTGTGCACTGTTCACCCATATGCTTCACATATTTAAGTCCCATTATCACGAAAAAAAAAAAAAAACTGGCGACAGATTTCAAGTTTTCATTTCTGTTTGCCATATAACACACTAACATGATTGCTTTGGTATTTAAATCAAATGAGATGAGTCCTTCTTTCGTTTATACTGTAGGTAGCATGCATTAAACCTGTCCTTGTTTTGTCATCATCACTGAAACATGGTGGAATCATTATTCTGACTCCAATGGCATTTTTTTTTGAGCCAGAGCAGATGTGAGACTGTCCAGGCCATGCTTCCATTTCACCGTTTCACCATTGCTGAGACTCAGTGTCCTGTATCAGTCAACTAGTAAACCAGATGTGTGAAGATGGATACAGAGAGGAAGTAAAACTTTGGCCCAGACCTGCTGGCTGTTCCCAACACACGGTTGAGTACATACTGGAACATGTTGGCACAGGCAAATGGAAAATGATATGGAGCAGTGAACCCACAAAATCCAGGGACTAACACTTTATAGCAGACATGTGAGACATCAGCTTTTTTTATGTGACTTTGTCCTGTGAGAGACCAAGCTGCCCAGACCTGGGGCCTGATGTGGTTCAACTAACAAGATGTTGTCAGACTTACCCTTATTTTACCCTTATTTTCATCCAGCTCATTAGGTACAGTAAGTAAATCTGAATCACATCATCTTGAAATAAAACAGATTCTTAGGCACAAGTGTGTCCATGGTTTAGATATGACCTGTGTATGTGGTCGGATCACGGCGTGATCGTTAATCTTTTCTTCAACAGTCCCGCTATCACAGGTGGTCAAAGGGAGGAGATGTCCCCAGCCCAAGTCCGACTGTTAGCAGGTAATCCTAATGAATGTACTGCGCTGTAATGTGTGTGTCCCTCTAGATAATACTTGACAGCAGGCTCACTCATAGTTGGATATATAAAAAAGCAATGACTTTCACAGTTCTGCTATGAAAGGAAAACTTTTGTTTTATCCACTAAGGGTCGCGGGGGGGCGCTGGTTCCTAACTCCAGCTGACTTAGGGCGAGAGGTAGGGTTCACCCTGGACAGGTCGCCAGTCCATCACAGGGCCACATAGCGACAGACAATCATTCACTCTCACATTCAAGCCTACGGGCAATTTAGAGTGTCCAATTGGCCTAATCCCCAAATCTGCATGTGTTTGGACTGTGGGAGGAAGCCGGAGAACCTGGAGAAAACCCCCACACACACAGGGAGAACATGCAAACTCTATGCAGAGGGCCCCTTGTTCTGACCTCCTGCTGCAAAGGCAAGAGTGCTAACCACTACGCCAACGGTGTGGCCCATGGTTGGTGTAGTTTTGTTTGGTGTTACTTTTGTTTTCTAGGAAATCTAAAAAAAAACCTCCATTGCAAATGAAAACAGACTTGCTGAATCAGTGAAGATTGATCAGGACATCAGACAGTGTTCTCCCCCCCTCGTCTCAACTGCAAAACATGCAAATAATTTTCTTCTGCAACAGCTGAATCATTGTCACATGATCCATGATTAAACAAGCTGTTTATGTGGATCATAAACATCTCTTAATATTCATATGGAGGCAGTGGACTGAGACTCACAAACCCTGCTAGTTAGATGGTGTGAAGCTGGCACTGACTCACAGTTTCTGGTTTGACTGCTGACATCATATGTGACTGGACCACCACCTGAAATACTCACTGATGTCACTACACATGTAGCTGCTGAGCCTTGCCAAACTCTCCTAGTTTAATCTTCTAGATTAAGTCATGGTCATAAGTATCCAAATGGGCCTACAGGGCAGAGGCCTGCGGGTCAGAGGGGACCCTGAACCTCTGAATGAAAGTATTAAGGTTCATTTAATGACAGCCACAAATACTGAAGACATGAGGAAGCAATGCGCTGGACTTGAGAAATGACTGCAAAGACAAACAAAACAACCACATAATACCATACGTACACTGTAAGAAAATGAGACACAAACGCAAAATACTAACTGACACTAAATGTAGAAATGGTCTCACTGAGACAAATATGTCCTTTTAGGACAATGGAAGATTAGAAAAGAGACAGAACACAAATATACAAATGCAAATGACCTCAACTGTTTTACAGAAACACTGAAATAAACATACATTTTTATAACTCACCACCACATTTGTTTCAGTTTTTTACATTTCACCCTCACAGTTTCCATGTAAGGGTTAACAGTGGTAGAGCCTTAGTAATCCTGCTACAACAGCTGACCCCCCCCCAATCAAGAACTTTAAGTAAGTTAAATACTGTGACCCAGCTGAGCACTGAGCAACATCTTTACAGCAATTTCTTTTTGGCGGAGTGGATAACACACAGCACTCAGACCTCTGCCAAGGCCACTCACTTTCCTACTGTTTTAATATGTGACCCTGTCTTGCAAGATTCACAGCCACATCACCATCAAAATCTAAATATTTCGTTCTTGGGTCATAACCGACATCCTTAGAAAATTTCGTCAAAATCTGTCTTTTACCTTTTGACTCATACTGTTTGCACACAGATAAACACGGCCACTAACAACCTCTTTAGCAGAGATAATAAACATTACTTCTAACCAGAACTACATCTTCAATTCAATATTCAGCAATATTTTTTGCTCAAGAGAACAATGTCATCTCAAATCTCAAATTCAGTGAGGGTTTGCGTGCATTTCATACACTGTTGGAGTTTGCGTTACAGGGAAGCGCTCATGTAGAACTGTGGCCAGTTCCTGACAGTGATGAGTTGATGACTCAATTTCTTGACCTCACTTCCTTCCTGTTCAGGTCAGAAGCTCATAAAACTGATCAGCTCTGTCACCACTTCAATCACTGGCCCTTTTGTCACCCTGTCTTTGAACAGGACAGGAGCAGGAGTGAAAAAACAGACCCTCGGCCGTGATGCTCAGGGACAGAGGAGGGGTGGCAGCACATTTGTCCCTCGACAGGATGTGGCCTGATGGCTTTGTTGCAGCAGCCGCAGAGAGCAGAATGGATTGATTTAACCTTCAACTCTGAGAGAAGTGAGGAACTGATCTGTTCTCAAGCCCAGTTGAGAACAGACCAGTTGAGATGAGCTGAAAATAATGTCCTTCATCACTTTGATCACAGTCAGATCACAGGTAATACATGTGCTGTAACAGCAATATAATAAGGCAAATACAATCTAAAGTACAAAATAAAACGAAAAAGGAATGCGATAAGTTGCATAAACCCATGAACCTCATAAACCCATATTTTCTTCCACATAAAACATAAGCAACATTTTAGGTGATGAAACTGAGACATTTTACTATTAATATTAGCCCGTTTTGAATTTTAGGCCCCTGATTCACTTGATTGTGAATCAGGGGCCTACAGTACATGGAAACACCTGCACTGATTTCCCTGCTGATATTCACAAGTGTGATAAATGATTTAGGACAAAAACTGCTTTTTCAAAATAGTGAGATGAAAAAAGGGAAACACAATCGAAGAACATTTACAAAGCAGAACATTTGATTAATTGCCATCATTGTCTCTATCTGTATCTGCAGACCGATAGCAATAATGATCAGGAAAGCCTAAAGCAAAAAAAAAAAAAAAAAAAAATTCAGTGGTTTTCTCAACACTTCTGGCAACTCACATCTCGTAGTATTGTTTCATAACAGAGAACAAAAAAAACTGGGTGGATTTTCAGGAACAACGTTTTGTAGAAAATCAGGCAGATGTGATGAGTCACATGTGAGTATTCAGAGCCAGTTCAGAGCTCAGCTGTGTGTTGAGCTGCTCTCTCACTCTACTGTATGGACTGAATATTTACAGTGAAGCTACCACAACTGTGTTGCAGCCACAGTCTATTTAAGGTCACACGACATTCACATTAGACCTATAGCATTTCAAGCAGCGTTAATAACGCATTAATAGCCACCGTACATGTGGCTGTTGTGCATAAACGGGCATTTGATTCACACTGTTGACTTCCTGCTGCTGACTGACACTGGCTGCAGCCACGTCAGACTCCACAGCCACTGTTGTTTGTAGTGTATGACTGTGCACTGTATTATATCCAGTGGGAAAGCACATGAATTTGACTCAACCCAATACGATGTGTTTCCAGTGTTTCAATAGGTTCTACAGACTTTCTTCAGACAGATTCATCAGTCAATTTAATTAAGATTAGTATTGTTAAATTTGCTTAACAACACAAAAATAGAATTTAAAGAATAATATGGTGCAGCTCACCAGCAAGATTGTCTAGGTAGAGCTAGTTTTGGAAGTACGATCTTCTCTATCAGATGTCCACTCAGTACATAATCCATTCAGTATCTATCAGTGGATGTATGTAGGTCTCAGAGAAGCAAGTGTAACTGACATTATGGGATAACCAGCTTGTCCCATAAGTCATTTTACATCCCATTAGCACCATTAGTCATGCCCATCACAGTGTGTCAAGAGGTCAACCACCTCTGCCATGTGATAGGAAGTAGTAAGCCAGAGTGAGGGGTGGCAGTCTCGGCTTGATCAGAGAGCAGCTGTACACCTGTCCACCTCGACTCCTCTGTCACATCACTGGGACACACAGCAGCTGTCTCTGTGTCCGAACATTGAGCTTTACTTTGCACCCATTTGATTTGAACTAACACGTTTACTTGGTATCATGTGCATATGAATCAGCTTTCATTTTTTTCCCCGACTTTATGTGCTTTTCCTTTGTTTCAGTAATCTTTCCTCTGTGATCAAATGATCGTCACTGCCAATCAGGTTTGGGGATACAGAGGTCATCAGCTCTTCACTGAGTAAGCATGGATTCCATTTTGTAATTTTAAGCTATGTTTCTATTTTAATGCAAAATAATAATAATAATAATAATAATAATAATAATGCACTATAAAAATATTATTCAGGAAGTGTAAAAAAGACCCTAAGACCATATATATACATTTTGACAAAGTGAAGACGTTTTGGCTGGTCCTCACTTTTTTTTCACCCTTTAAAATGGCTTTTTCAGGGTTAAGACTTGGCTTTAGGGTTAGGGTTAGAATTGGGTTTAGGTTAAAGTTAGGGTAAGGGGCTAGAGAATGCATTATGTCTATGAGGGTCCTCACTCTGATAGAAAAGTGTGTGTGTGTTATATAGACTGTGGTGCACAAAGCCAAAAATTATTTTACTAAGAAATATTACAGAGTAGTTGTAGATGAAAAAAAAAAATTGAAATTTTTATGAGCTTTCAGGTCTTAAACTTTTATTGGGATTGCTGGACTAGTTGGCCCTGCTGCTGACATCAGAGCAAATCACAAGCAAAAGTCATGGACACGAGTCATTAAACAGAGCAGGGGTATAGTGGTGCTTGTTGTGTTTGTGTTTGTGGACTCCCTCTGAGCCCTGATCCATCTGGAATCCACATCCAGGTCCAGCAGGCCACTGTGACTGTCCTGTCCTGCGTGTCCCAACGTGTCCGGCTGCTCACAGCTGATCAGATCAGGCTGAGGTTTCATGGTTTCCTCGTTTGAGCTTTGATGATGACGTCGAAGACAGGTGACGGTACAGGAAGATTTACTGTTTGTTTGTTTTCACTTAATTGGCAAACAACAGCAGCAATTGACAAAGGCAGACTTTTCAGCAACTGCACATTAACTTTTTTTTGAGATGAACTAAGTAAATCAGTCAAATCAGTGATTTATACGTTATAAAAGTCAAATGTTTGCAATTTCAAATGCATTTATTTACAGTTTACATGCAGGGGTTCATCAACTAAATGATTCATTGATTCACAGGATAAAAAAAAAAAAAAAAAAGAAAAACGGTTCCAGCTTTATCGTAAGATATGGTCATAAGATTATATGAATAATTCTTATCATGAGACACTCATGACATCATCATATTTTAATCACATCTGCAAAGATAAATCCAACACAACAGCAGAAGACTTCTCCCCCCTTGGCAACAACTTTAAAAGGCTAATAAAAATAGCCTTTCCTCATTTACCTGACTCAACTGACTAAACTGACCTGGCCTTATGAAATGTGAAACCGTGCTGTAACATGGGTGAGAGGGGAAATAGGATTAACAGCAGGAAAAATGATGTTTAAGGCAGAAACACAGAGTAACCTCTAAAGATTAATCCTTTTAGAAATAATAGTCAAATTCAAGTGATATGAATGGTATGAATATGTGGACTTTACTAGTTCTGTTTTACCCTGTGGTTCTAATACACTTTACCTCAGCGGGCATGTCAGCATACAATTCATTATCACAATCATACTGTATTTAAACAAAAGATAATTTGTTTGCAATGTTTGAAAAATCTATAAGATTGTAATTTAGATAAAAGAATATAGCATCATAGTTTCAGTGTGACATTTTGCTCACGGCATCCACACAATAAACTTTAAACCTCACAAAGGCCTACTGTATGTTGAAAATGAAAATCAGTAAATGGCTGATGCAAGTGTTGGTGGTGGTGTAAGAAGCGATAAAGGAGTGAGCAGCTTTTTGTTCTCATGAATCACACTCATACGTGTGTGATTAAGATTTTAAGAAATAAGGGAGGAGTGCTGTGGCCCTTCAACAGGCCGGCTGAGAAAAACTTGAGAATAAATCAGCACAAAAGCATCCAAACACTGGGAGTGAGTCAGTGAGAATATCTGTCTGTCAGTTTCCCAACGTTACGGTAATTATCATTGGGTCATACGTTGATGGGAGAAGAACACGGGAATTTGTGTTTCTTCAAACAAGTGAGAACTGATCATTTTGTGACTTTCGAGATTACGAGGTTTATGTGTATGGAGAAAACCACTTTATGACAACACTAATACTTGCACTAATACCAATTACTGGTGGTTGTACTCTGTCATTTTCACCAATTAAAATACATTAGTCATGATGCTTTTAATGTGCTAAAGCTACCACTGTAGTGGATTAAAGTACGCATTGGTTCAATTAAATACTTTTCCAACAAGGTTGATGAAAGAAGTGTTGAATGACAGATTTCATTAAATAAAACAGATGATAAAGTGATAAAGTGGCTAGCGTTTTTGCCTCACAGCAAGAAGGTCACTGATTTGGATCTCAATTTGACCAAGGGTGTGGAGTTTGCATGCTGTGGTTAATTGGATACTCTAAATCGTACACCCTGTCCAGGGTGTATACTGCCTTTTTGCCCTATGTCACCTGGGACTCCCCTGACCCTCATGTGGAGGACAATGAATGAAAAACCGATAAGTCCAAACATGATATAACATTGTCTCATCGCTCTATGTGAAAAAAACAAACAAACAAACAAACAAACAAAATCTATTACCCACATTCAGACAGGAATGGGCAAAATATGATAACATCACAAAATACCGTTAGGATACCATTAAATAGTTGTGAAAACAACTGTAATGAAGGGAGCTGTTAACAAGCCCTCCGTGAACCTGCAAAACAGCAAAGTAACATAGCACAATAAATCATGTCCACGAAGAGTGATGCCTTCACTGCGGTTCTCTTGCTATCACTTTCATGTTCCTTGTTTTGTATGTGGCCCAACAGTTGTAGTGTGAGAGCTGCGGGTGGGGAGGGGTGGGGGGGGCGCGTGTGCCAGGGGGGGGGGGGGGGGGGGGGGGGGGGCGCGTGTGCCAAAATAAGAAGGGCACTTGTCTTAGATTTCATGAGCTGCTAAATTTAACACAGTGCCTTACCATGAAGCTGTGAAGAGTCTGCGATCTGAGCTGTTCGGTCCCACTTCATACCCTTAAAGCTGTGAAAAATGTCACATTTACACGCCAACAAATAAACACAATACACGTCAAACAAAGGCATCCAAATTCAAGGCACCGCTCAGTGTTTTGAAAGGCTCAGAATTAAAAAATAAACACGATTTAAATCATAAATGCCAACATTTTCCCTGGCATGATACAACAAAACACAAATGATTAAACAAATTATTATCTTTCTATTCATGAAATAATAAAGCTGCCTATTCAGGTTATTTAAATATAGTGGTTCTATTCAGTAATTCTGTAATAAAATTAGATTATGAGTTTGTTCAAACGAAATGTATTCATTTAATTTAAACATATTCCTGTCATTTGTCCCGCCAACAATCGGAGAACATATACAGATAAAAATAAAATAAAGCGAACAAACAAACCTTAAACCTAATGACAATGTGTGAACTGGGATCATTTCACCTGTTTGGACAGACTGTGTTAAACTGTTGTCCAGTGATGACCCTAAAACCCTAAACCCTGCACATTTCAGACCAGGGAACCTGATGACTTTGTGACATTGTGACCTCCTCAGCAGGACGGCAGACTGAAGCACTTAGCATTCAGAGGGATTTAACTTTTCACAGGATAAAGTGGTAGAAAATGAGTGAGTGAGTGAGCGGGCGAGTGAGTGAGTGAGTGAGACTGAGAGAACTAAACTGAATCAAAAGGTACAATTACGTTCAATTACAACAACAAAGACGCTTACAGAACACATGGTTCTGTGTTTAATTATTGAAAATTTGCTGCGAATTAATCAAACAAAAAATTTAAATGGACTAAACTGCACATCAAGTGTTGTCTATGATTGCGGAGATTTGATCATTTTTACCCCGATTATCATAAATCCAGACTCTATTTTGTGTTAGAATCCAAAAATATTTATTTACGTCTGTGAAGGGGCCACACGGCTGCAGTCTAAATGATTTTTTTAAGATTTCTTCACATCTTCATTGCTTCCTTTTTGTTGGTGAGTTTCACCTCAGTCATCTAATCACTCCCTGCACACACACACACACACGCACGTGCGCACGCACACACACACTTCCCAGCCCATTGACCACAGCCCCGCCTACACACTGACTCCTTTAAAAGGACAAACCAAAGACTGAAGTAACACAGACTAGCCCTTTAAAAGTACTGCCACTTCTCTGTAGACTGTTTCTACCGTTTCTATTTTTTTTATAGGTCAGCTGACTGTTATGTAATAGAGAGCCCCCTCTCTCCCTCTGTGCTCTTGATAAGTTTACATTTTCTAGGTTGACAAATAATTTTGGAGGAACATTTTGCGTCTCTCACACAGAATCCTCTTCAGTGGACCATGGATCTGTCTGACCTTCCATTCCCCCTCTCCTCATCTGATGACCTTTATGATGACCCCTGCTTCAACACCAATGATCTGAACTTCTTTGACGACCTGGATGCTCGGCTGTTACACGCCTCCCTCCTGAAGCCAGATGATCCTCTTCATCACCATCAACACCATCACCACGTGCCCGAACATGAGCATGTGCGGGCCCCTGAGGGCCTCCAAAAGACTGGACACTGCCTGCTGTGGGCTTGCAAGGCCTGCAAAAGAAAGACAACACATGCAGACAGAAGAAAAGCGGCAACTATGAGAGAAAGGCGCCGGCTTAGCAAAGTGAATGATGCCTTTGAGACCCTGAAACGCTGCACAGCCTCCAACCCAAACCAGCGGCTTCCCAAAGTGGAAATCCTGCGCAATGCAATCAGCTACATCGAGGCTCTGCAGGCACTTCTGAGGACCGGCCGCGATGACGGCTTCTACTCACCACTGGAACACTACAGCGGCAACTCGGCTGCTTCCAGCCCTGGCTCCAACTGTTCGGATGGCATGGTGAGTCCAGGAACAGCTGAGGAGTTTATATGAGCACATGTCTGGGGTATTTAACACTTCCGTACACTGTAGAACTTGCATTTGTCACACATTGTGTCAGCTGTGTTTAATAATTTACTAACTTAATACAACAAATTTCTTTTATAAAGCTCATTTAACCTTTGCAAATAACACACTAAAATGTGAAATGTGAAGTAGTATTCAAGTTTCTTACATTTAAAGCTTTTAAAGTTTGTACGGCCTGGAAGTCGCATCAAACAGCGGGACAATCACATACTCTTTATAAAATGTTTGAAAAGTCAGCTTCATTAAACTGCATCAGCTCATTGTGTCTCCTAATTGTTCAGTGACATTTTCTTCATTAACTGATTGGTTGATCTGTGGTTCCAGATGGATTTCATGTCCCCATGTTCAGCCAAAAGTGAAAGTGGTGACAGTTCCTACTGCGGCCAAACAGCAGACGGTGAGTTTCACATTGACCTTCTCTGGCCTGTCTCTCTTTATTTTGCATTATCTTTTTCTTAATGTTTTCCCACCAGTTTTATTTTAGACGTAAATATGAGTCACTTGCAGTAGTGAGTAAATATCTTGTTGACAGATTTGTTTTAGTGTGACTAATCTGTCATTCATTTTCAATTTGTCCTTCAATAACTCAAATACTTGCGTCTTTGAATATGACATACTTTTGTGGTCTTGTTTAAGAGCAAAAACCAACATTTTCTGTTTATTTTCTTGCAGGTTTTAGAAACATCAAACCCAGTCTTATTTCTAGTTTGCAATGTTTGTCCAGTATTGTAGAGCGGATCAACAAAGACCGGGTTGTGGCTCCCCCAGGAGACAGCGTGGTCCCCCAAGGCCCTGGATCACCTCCTCACAGCCCTGCTGTCTCCAGGCCTTCTGCTGAACCCAACAGTATGTACGAGCCACTCTGAACCAGAGGAGCCGAGGACTGTTTCTGCTGAAAGACAAACTTATTCCCCTCCATTTAAAAAAAAAAACATGGAAAACTATTCCTTCAACAGTTTGACATTTTATTTGGGTGAAGCGTTTTCTCCTACACACCTCAGGACAGTTTCTTCAGACTGGTGCCTTATTTCTTTCCAGATTACCTGAGGGCTGTTGCAAAAGAAAAATATTCTGTATAGACATACTGTCTGTGACCAGACTTTCCTATTTTCTGCTGCAGGCAGAATGAACAAAGACCATGTTCTTATGATGATGTGCATCTGTAAGTAAGAGTTGCTTTTACCTAGTATACACACACGCACACACACAGAGGATGGATTGTTGTGCCGTATGTTTATATTATTTATCACTGAATAATACTTATATAATAAAGACAGGTAAAGACATATTTATATTGTGACTTCCACTCTCAAGTATAATCTTTCCATGGCTTTTATCTTTAATTAACAAACTTATTTAATAGAGTCTATTAGAGGTTCATGTAAAATGCTTTATCAGGAATGTTTTTGTTTTATTGGAGTTTTTACATTTTCTTCTGTCCCTTCTATTGGAAAAAGGCTTTAAACTGATTTTTCATTTGGTGAATAACTCTTGCATGTTGTCTGAACCTTCATGACTGTTTCAACACTATTACCATTCTTTAATTTAAGTACAAATATGTCTACAACAATTTAACTGAAGACAGGGACGAGGATGTCCAGTCATCGGCATTTTTGCAGTGCTTTAGAGATCACAGATATTAACCGTAAGCTGCTGTTATAGCTGTAACTTAAAGAAGCCTGTTAATGTAGTTTCATACTTTTAGATGCTCAAAAGTTTCAGTGTGCCTCACAGCATAAAGCTCTCTAACTTTTTTTCTGAAATGCCTGCACTGGTTGCCCTTTGTTTTACTAAGACATAAAGTGCAAAATGTATAAAAAACCCACAAAAATGTCATATAAAGGAAGGAATTTGAACGTCATGTTACATGAAAACGTGCAGGAAGGTGTATGGTAGGTATAGCTGTGAGGCATAAGCATCATAGTATGATGGGACATAATAATGTGATAGTGTAGTGAATGAAAATGTCATAGAAGCAAATCACATGAAAATGTAATATATCGCAGGTTACAAAAAATGTCATAGCATACTAAAAAAATGTCAAAGTAGAGGGGAGCAAACAAACATCTCTCCAAATTAAGAAAAAAAGGTCTCATAGTATATTGTATGTCCAAATATTTTGTAGTACTGAAAATTTATGAATGATATTTCCATTAGTTACTACTGTATATTACTATATGTAATAGTGAAGTTAGGCATAATTAATGTGTTAAAAAAGTACACAGTACACTATAGGATATCATTAAATTCCATCCAAAATATAATTCAAGATGGTGAAAAATGTCATTGTATAGTAAAGGTAACAAAAATATATAGTATAAATAAGTAAAATCATCAACAGCAAAAAATAGAATTAGTGGATTTTTTTTTTTTTTGCTCCTGAAATGTTTCATTTATGACATTTTTATGAATGAGAAAATGTTTGTCAGTGACTTAATTTACAAGATTTAGTAATACAACAACATGACCGATGGATACAAACTTGGACATGTAGTTTGGAGGATGAATAACTTTGCCATTTTATTTTAGGAACCAATACAATCTTTTCGTTTTTTATTTGACACAAACACTTGACTTGATGACATTTTTAAAAATTCATTGTTGGAGATAAATTTGTACGGAGAACAGTTAGACTTAAGCAGACGCAGTTGTTGAGATGTCTGCTTTAGCTGTGGCAGTCACCAGAGTTTGAACCGCTGCTGTAACAGAGGGAACATGTAGGTGACATGTTCCCTGTTGAGCCTCATGTTCCCCGAGAAGCCGCTCACTTCCTGCGACGTGTGGCAGCTCCCTTCTTGCTGCTGCAAGGTGCAATGAAAATAAAAAACAGAGTTATATCTGAATGGTGACATCCTATATATCCCAGTATACTAGAATATTCACACACTGTTGGATAAACTACACTGTCGGATAAATCTGTCGGATAAAACCGACAGATTTATCCAAAACATGACAAAAAAATATTAATACAAATTTAATAATAAACATTATACAGCTGATCAGTAAAAACAAGGTCACACGATGTACTGACTAACTAAAAAAGTAGTCTGCATTACAGTGTTTACACCGAATTTATCACACTGTTGTATACTGCATATAATATCCTTAATACAAATCCAAGTATATGATTTTAGTGTGCAAACTCAGTTGCAGCTGGTTTCTGGTGTGTGCTGTGGTTAATGTGTTTGAGTGGGTACTTACTGTTTCTGCAGCTCATCAATTCGGTTTCTGAGCGAGATGACCTGAAAGACAAGACAGCTTTGACCAACGCAGAGTGGTGCATGTGCATATTTACCACCAGCATGTGACAGCATGTGTGACATTTTTCACCTAAAAATATCAGCGAGTATTACAATGTAAACGTGTCAGTTTCAAACTTCAGATTCCTGCCTGAAACTGCGATGCTGACATTGTGAGTAATACACTTACATAGTAATATAGTATTACATTTTAAGAATACATTTTGAGTAACACACACACAACAGACAGGAATCTAGGGCGTACAGATGAAGATGAGTGACAAAGGCTCCATGACTGACCTCATATCTCTGTCTCTTGAGCTTCTCACAGTGGTCATATTTAATTGCCTCCAGGTTGTGCAGCCACTCCCACAGCTCCTTCGCCTTTTCCCTGACAATCACAAACCAGGAACTAGAGATTAATAATGAACAATCTTATAAACCATTAACAAAATATATAGATATCAATAGTGTCTGTCTCTATGTGGCCATGCGATGGACTGGCGACCTGTCCAGGGTGGACCCTGCCTCTCGCCCTATGTCAGCTGGAGTTAGGCACCAGCACCCCGTGACCCTCAGTGGATAAAGCGGTAGAAAATGAGTGAGTGAGTGAGTGAGTGAGTGAGTGAGTGAGTGAGTGAGTGATATTAATAGTTACTACATTTAGGTCCCTGTCATATTCAAGTTAATAAAGAGATTACAGAGGAGCCCACATAGGTGAAAAATAGTTAATGTAGTACCATACCATATGCTTTGCAATTGATTAATATTAATTTTTTATAAATTTTATTGACTGATTTTATTTACTCTGCATATTGGCTAAATTGCCTTGTGTATCCATTTTTTTTTTTTTAGCAGCACTGGTAGTTTTTGTGTTTTAAGCTGCTGATGATCAACAAATGAATCACACCTTTTAGAGTTTGTGAATTATTAAGAAATTATGAGCAACCAGTATAGGTCTCTCTGTGGTTTAGTACTGAAAAACCTAACTTCTTGTTGTTGTCTACTCATGTGGATTACCTCAGCTTGTCCTCACTGAGATCATCAATGACCAGTGGTTTGCATCTTTCTGCCAGAACCTTCTTCTTCTTTTCTCTTTCAGTCTGTTTCTTGCCTCTCTTCTGATCGATCTAGAGGAAATACACGGAGGTTGACACTCCGTAAATTCAATAAATTCAAAAATAAATGTAAAGTAAAATAACATAGATAACAAATGGAAAGAAGTAAAAGCCAACCCTCTGCAGGTGGCTGGTAAAGCCTGAGCCCATGTTGCTTAGCGCTATCTTCTTCTTGGCTTCGTCTTCAGCCTTCCTGTGGGCGTCAGCCTCCTCTTTCCTGTGTCGCTCAGCCTGTAAATTTGAAATTATTAATAATAATATCAATATAAAACATCAATTTGAGGAGAGTCTTCATTTTTCTTCTTTAAGCCAAAAACATATGTCAGCTGAAAATCCTGTTTGTGCTGCTCATGTAAAATATTAATTATTCAATGTCTGGTCACTGACAATTATATCCCTTTATTTATAAAACACATAATAAAATACAACTACAACTACAGTACAAATAAAAAAAACAACAAATAAATTCACAAAACAAAATCAAATTGAGGGAAGTTACAGATCTTAGTACTTCTGGGAGTGACACCATACAAAATTGGCTCCATACCTCCCGTCTGGCCTGTCGCTCTTTATCTTTCTCAGCACGAATCCTCTGCTGCTCGGCTCGCTCAGCTCGACGCTTTTCCTGAGAACATGAATCAGCAGACAGAATGCAAAGATGTCAGTCAAATGTGGAAATTTAGCAGGTGTTTTAGCAGTTGACTTTTATTCCTTGATGACTGTTGTGTCCACATAGGTAAGAATCTCACAATTCGCTCTTTGAGAGCGATGAGTTCCTCCTCCTCTTTCTTCCTGCACTCAAAGTGAGCGTCGATCAGCGACTGCAGCTCGATCAGGTCTTTGTTTTGACGTTTCTTCTGGATGTCCTTTAAGGGGTAGACGCACAAGGACATGAGGCGGCTGCAGAGCGGTTGCTGGTTGTGCACCAATGTCAGGTACACATGTCAAAATTCTGGTTTAAAGGCCAAGCTAATTGGGAAAAATTTCAAATTTCAATTTCAAAGGCTATCAAAGTTTTTAACTGTGGTCTTATTTAATAAAAAATGGGGGGGAAAAGGAAAGAAGATAAAAAGATATTGAGTTTCTACAGTTCAGACCAAAATCTCTTAACCTAACCTGTATTAACCATAATAAATGTGATCTGTAAATGAGATGCGATCACTATTAGAGGTCACCATTTGACCATTTTTTTGGCAGAAAATATAATATAATATAAAAATAATTAGTGTTTTCTACAAATTGTGGCCATTGTCACAATACATACTAACCTCTCAAACTTTTAAAATAATTATTAAATTAGTAAATTATTCTATTCTATTCTATTCTATTCTATTCTATTCTATTCTATTCTATTCTATTCTATTCTATTCATAGACACAGTAAACAAAAAAAAACCGTCACATTACGTCAAAGTCCACTTTCTCGCCATCAGGGATCTTTGGAGCAGTGGGTCTGTTGAATATAATATTGACATAATATGTCAATTAAAGTGGCAAGTACCTTATAGCACCTTATACAGTATGTCACAGCAAAAAAGACATGTACTCACTTGAACTTCGGCTTCTCTTCTGGTTTTATAGCAACAAAACAACAGAGACGGAAAAGGGACATCAGACTATTAGATACATAAATATGGGAAGATGTGAAGACTAAAAAGCTGCCGGTTAATGGAGGAAAAAATCCATGTTGACAAGTTGAGGGCTGCAAGTTGTTCCACACCTCCAAGGGATTGTAATGTAAGTGTCTTAATTTTCAAATATGTTGCAAAATCAGTGGCCTAATTACTGTGCATTCACCTCAGTTTTGGAAATACACAGTAATAGTAGATAAAAATCAGTGCTCCTACACAGGGTTTGAACGATTGCAAATAAACTAGCGCTGTAGTCTGTAGTCGATTGTCTGGTCAGTGTGTCCTCGACTGCACAAAATCTCAATGATCTGACAGTCATGGATGTTAACTTTCTGATTTAGGCAGATTTATTTAACAGTAGTAGTTACTGTAGTTCTGATATCACAAGTCAGCCACCAGCATGTGATATCAGCAGTTCAATTTAAATCTAAGGGACAAATTAAAATGATCACATTTCAGTTATTTTTTACAGTACGTTGCAAGCAGATTTGTTTGCTTTATTTACAAACATAGACTGTGTCTATCTATGTGTCTAATTTAGCTGACATGCAATTTTCCATCCAATCAATTTGCTGAGGAATACGTATAGTTTGAAACCATTTTTGTTGACTACAGCTGTATTTAAAGCATTAATGGGTTTCTTTATTATGGTGCATTTTCTCTGAAATGAAGTTTACTACACAAGAATGAGGCCACTGAAAAATAAGGTTATCTTCCTTTTCATTTCACAATGTTAATTTGTTTGATCATTAGTTTTGTAAATCAAACCAATGTAATCTGAGACATTTAAAGTGATAATTAGGATCAGTATTCTGTGTCTTAAATCACAACATAACCTATTTAATAGTGCCATTTTATGAACATGTGGTGGTGCACACTTTCACAACATATGGAATTCCTGTTAATTGTTTTTTATTTTGTTGTAATAAAAATCGTGAGGTTTGTGATTAGCAGTTTATATTTTTATGGAAGATGAAAAATCTTAAAATACAATAACAAAAACAGACAAAATGGAGGGAAAAGTCAGGCAAAGCAACAGCGACTCAGCAGGAAATACAAACTACCATCTTGATCTCCCTCCTCTGGCAGGACACATTCATGCAAAAAAGAGAAGAAGCAGAAGTGAGAGAGTGGCCTGTAACCATGACTCAGCATTTCTGAAGCGACGTCCTCACTCTGTCAGCTAAAGCAGAGACTAACTCGATAAATCCTGCTTACTGTTCCATTTCCAGGTAAATCAGTGAAACAAAAAAGACACAGTTCTAATTATTCATGTATGAATTGTGTGAAGGACCCATTGAGTGACAAGGGAATACAAAACAGGGCCAATCAGAAGTACAAAGAAGAATTCAAAATCAACATACCTTCCTCGTCATAGGCCTCTGCATGCAGCAAGCGTCCAAAGCAAGAGCAGAACAGAGATCATTAGTGATTGGACTGGGCAGATGGTTCATGTGCTCTATACGGTGCACAGCTTATGAAGCACATTTACAAGATTGGGGTGTTTATGCTTTTATTGTAGAAGCAGTGGCATCCACTGCACAAGTCCCATGTTATGCATCAACAAGGCAACACTTTTCACTGTCAGATTTGATTATACAGTAGCTGATTGCACTCTTTTAGGTTACAATACTGTATGTACTGGATCCAAAACAATTTATCAATAAAGGTCAGGAGCTTGTTTTGATCAGTTCATTTGATTTGGGGTCTTTCCACCGATTAGAGGTGAGTACTTAAAATAATATTTAATAATAAGTAAATACAACCCCCAGCCAATAATTCATCAGAATCACCTTCTCTACACCAACAGCCTTATGACAGTGTCACTGAAGCAACGGTTCCGTTGCAAACTCGCGTCAAAGCCTGGGACTAGTGCAGTGGCTCCATCTTTGCAGAAATCAATAAAAACAAACATTTCAATTGAAAACATGAAAAGTGAAAATGACTGACTGCATTCCACAACAACACCCAATTGTAAATGCTTTACAACGGTTTGCCAGTCTCACTCTTCATCTACACACAGACAGATGCTAAAATGGAATGAAGGGAGGTGAAGAGAAGTGGCTTTTACAGGACTGAAATTACCCATCATCTTTGCCGCTATGGCCTTGAAGACTGACACAAGATTTTGCCAAAATGCAAACAGAGGACATTATGACAAAATGGGTAGCAGGCCACAGATGAGATGGGGCAGTTGATTCCTGTAAAAGCAGCTGATTTTCTCCTTCTCTCTTTCAAATTATGAATGCCCAGCTCATATTCAAAACACACATCTGACACTGAAAAACAGAACAGCTAGAAAACTGTGGTGTTCAACGATTCGCTGGGAAGCCTGAAGACCCCAAAAGACACTTGAGGTTTATTCACTGAAAGGAGTGATGCATGAAGCACATTAGATAAAGCTACTGCTTAAGCAGTTTTAATGCGTGGCGATGTTCGGGAATAGGGCGGTATCTTAAAGCCGATGCTGCTGCTACATGTGGCTGCAGTATGAAGGAAATCTGTTGATTTGAAACATTATGGAGTTAGAGATCATGGAAATACAGCAGTTGAATTCATACTGTATATATTTTCTGTAAAGTTAGGATTTTGTTTAAGGCTATCTAATGGTGTGCACATTTTTTGATTTACTGGACAGTTATAAAGAGGATGTGACTCCATTGGAAAGGGCTAAATAGACACAGCTTTACTGTGTCAAGTAAAATCATATTTTCCACTTACAGTGTGTTATGAGAGTCTCTGCTCTTTTGTAGCATTTGCTTTAAGGTCCAGCATGAAAAGTTTAGGAGGGCTTTATTGGCAAATATTGAACATACTACCCAACTAAGTTTGTACGAGTATACACTACTTGAATGCCACTTTAGTTCCCTGATGCACATGAAAGAGAGCGGTAAGTGGAGTAAACCTCCATTTGTAACAACCTACAGTCTTTGTATTAGATTTTGTGTTCTTATGCACTGGACCTTTATAGTTTTCATTTTAAGTAAATGGCTAAATAGGAGGAGTTTCTTCCTCTTACTGTGGTGGGAAAACAGATTTACTGGACCTGTGTCTTATTTACAGACACTTTTATCTGCAAAAATATAAAATATTAAATATACAAATATAGCATTAAACTGTGGCTTCAAACCATGAAACATTAACCTTCATTTCTTTTCCAGAATATTGAGGTATAACAGTTGGCATCACACTCCGCCACACCTGCATGAAATAAACTTCTTGGCAACAATGACATACTATCCAAGTTGAGTGCAGTGCCTCTTTGAACAACTGTCTTGGTTTAACACATGTTACTGATTGGTAGGTTACAAGGCTTTGCAGTGACTGTAGAGGAATAAATGAAAAATGGAGACTAAGTTTAATTCTCATGTAAGACTCGGCACTTTAAATTATAGAACAGGATAAGTTTTACAGCATATAGGACTAACTATCCTAGAAGTGAGCGCTGGATATCCTGCATGGAGAAGGGTCAATGCACTGCCCATGCCACATACCTTCATCCTCAAGAACCACCTCTTCCTCCTGTGGCTCTGGTTCTGGTTCTTGTTCTGGTTCTGGTTCTCGTTCTGGTTCTGGTTCAGGCTCTACCTCTGGCTCAGCTTCTACCTGGGCCTCCGCCTCAGGGGCTACTTCTACTTCTACTAGCTCCTCCTGGGCTACGGGCACGCAGCATGCACCAAACCGTCAAGGAGGGGGAGTGTGTCGGAGAAGGCCATTAATGAAGACCACAGACATTACAGAGCCATTAGAAACCAAAAGTGAGAGAATACTTTAGTCACAGAGAGGATGGATGATGGAGTGAGGACTAGAGCTGCTGGAGAACAAAGAGAGAGAAACAGATGATGATGATGATGATGACAGCGTCAGTTGACCTTTCACATAGAAGCCATATTGAACTTTCAAGATGAAAATCTACTGATTTTGTAATGATTTAAAAAAAAAAAAAAAATTAGAGAATTCTTTTTTTTCACCCTTATTATGGCAACATAATTAAAATAACAGTTGTCTGTTAATTAAAAAAAATCTCCTATTCAATTAACTTAAAACTTAAAAAACAACACCAATGCATAATGCAAAATGAAAACAGCAAAAATATGTTCCATATGGATTTCATTAAAAAAAATTGACTGCATTTTTTGGCACTGAAATATAGTAAAAAAGAATTCATAAAGGAAATCTGAATTACATTTAGCATGACAAAAATCACTAAATGAACTCTACTAAAGTTTAAGAAGAATGTCTGGGTGTTTTGGATATACATATATATATATATATATATATCAGGATAAAGTCTCTGTTAATTAGCTTCCATAATTCTTACTTCAGTCTAGCAAAATGGAAATCTTAGTGATTTTACTTTGAAACTCACCGGTGTTCTCTTAAAGTCCTCTTTTCGACATTAAGGGGTTAATCACTGCAGTTCTAACAACTGGTGATGCTTGGATTAGTAAATCCTGATTATATTCTCCAGATAGTTTCCATCTAGACTGTTACAAATACGGCTGTTGTGTGAATGAGGTCAATGACAGTTGTACTGATGTGACATTCACAGAGGACCATGTAAACTTGTCACATTCAAAGAAAAGAAATGTAAAAGAACCAAGAGGATTGATCCCATTTTTTTCTTAACCATGTGGTTTGAAACATCAATCTCAAACAGGAAAAGTCACCTTTAACTTGGAAGTGTTTGACTGACAGCTGGATCTTCATTTATACCTTAGTTTTATACCACAGTAAAACAGAAAATGTACTCTCTAAATTGCATATATATATATGCAATTTATATACATTGAAGAAAGCAAGGGTGAATTATTCATTTGAGACCGATTTGTCAAACCTTTATCAAATAACTACCACTTTGCCCTGAGGTGAGTGGTAGATATTTGGAAAATCTGTGCAGGTATTGTATGATGATCAAGTGCCAATGTCCAATACTTCAAATTAAAGATGAAAGCAGACAGCTGACAAATTAGTACAGAGGGGGAAAAAGGTCTTAAATGTTCAACTGATTCAGTTGTCTTTACCTTCCTCCTCTTTCATTTGGGAAAGAAGCAGATGGTGGGGAAAACAGAAAAAAACATGACATGGTGTTATTAAATTTCATCATGTATAAGAATGATGGTGTATCATGCTGCCCATCCGAGATAAATGAACTTAATGTATATGACCATGAGACATATTACTATCTTTAGAAAATATGTCTTAGAAAAAAGGAGAAAGATGTCACAGGTTCATTTATGGACATCACCACTGTGGGGTGACACAACAAGCTTAATTTGTCTGGTCAAAACTCTGACATGGACAACATGTCTTTACAAATTCATTTACTGTGATAGAGTAAATAGAATAGAATAGAAATACTTTATTTTCATTGTGCAAAACAATGAAATTGTGGTGAATTCTTCTGAAAAGTGATGCAATATAAAAGATTCCAACACCGGACAGACAGAATAACAATAGCAACAATAACAACCAATAGCAGACAAACAAACAAACAATGTTTTGTAAATTTTATGATTTTTTTAAAGCATTGCTTGTGCATTTGAAGAGAAAGGTCTACAGAACTTGGCCAATTGATGGACCGGATTCAAAACAAACAATAAAGTGGAAATAAAGTGGCACAGAAGAAGGGACCATTAAGGAATTAAACAAGCAAAACCAAACAAAGAGGCACCAAAAACCACAATTAAAAGACAAACATGGGGGAAACAAAACATCAGCAACACAGAGAAGACAAAAATATAAAGACATAGCCTAAAAAATATTCAGGTTTCCAGACAAGAGAGGTGAGGAGTAACAAAAACAAATGTGTCTGAACAGTTATCACTTACCCTCCAACTGATCCCTAAAATACAGAAAAATAAAAGTCATTTAATCATCATGTGTTGAATCCTTCCAGTATTTGTGAGTGTTATTAACAATCACTTACACTTCCTCAGTGTCAGACATGGTGAAAGCAGGCTTCACACCTGAGGGCAAACACAATTGGCCTTGTGAGTTCACAGATTTAAAATAGCAGCAGAGTGACTGTGCCCAATATATAAAGGTTACAAGTTTGATCCCTTCGGAGACATTTCTGTCCTGTCAGACAGGATTCCAGACTCCTCCTGCTCCAGTTACACTTTGTTTTGATCAAATGGCGAATATGTTTCTTTTGCAAAACCTAAACCTGTTTGATTTTGAGAGGAACGCTTTCTTTCTTTCTTGCCAATCAAATGAGAGAACTATTATCACTTTGTGCAGTAAATACAAAGCGACAAGTGGAACCACTCTATAAAGAATTATGCTTTTTTATAATGCATTTTTTTTCTGAAATAATTAATTGATTGATGATTGATTATTTGATTGCTAGATTTAAGTAGCTCAGACAGTTTTCCTTTAAATGCCAACTGCTTCATGATTCCAGCTTCTTAAATGTGAGGATGTGGTGAACTTTGCTTTTAAGTTATTTTGATGTTGTTTATCAATTTGAATGAATAATTTTGAGCTTGGTTGGTTGGTTGTTTGGACCAAAAATAAAGGTTGTGAAGGTGTCACTTTGTGGAGCCATGACTGAGATTTGGTATCGCTGTCAAAATGTCATGATTAAGTTGCAGAGTAATCAAAATATCTACAAACTTACCTCAATAAAATGTTGTTTCACATCAGCAGTAGCAACATATTTTATTATTTTATTTTTCTCCACTAGGAGTAAAGATGTGGCCTCCAATATGGATGGGGTCAATATGATTGGCCCAATCAATAGGGAGCAATGCAGATTGGGCAGGGGTACCTATTTCCTCACTCCATTTGCTCATGGGCTGCCCATTACTAGTAGTAAATGGTGTATACAATAAAACAGAGCCATGTCTAAACTTTCTACTTGTAACCCTGAGCTTAAAAAACAACAACTTCGTAGCAAAAGCATTTAATTCAGCAATATTATACATCAACAAGTATCCCGACTTTGCACCAAGCTAAACTGAGCTGCTGTATATATATTTGATCCTGGCTGTAACTCATTTAGGGCAAGTTAATCTGATATCCGAGTGCAGGGTGTGAGTATCAGCCCACAGCATTGTTAAATAACACGAGGATTAGTGAGAATCCGAACATATCAACCTTATGACAGAACACAGAACAAAGCTTTTAAGCATATGGAGCAATTTAATTTCAACATACTGCAGATGATCAAGTGCCTTTGCTAGATTTGAGCTGATAAAACAGCAGCTTTTCTCACTTCAACACCAGCTTTCACAAATACAATAGAATAAATGTATGAAACAATTGTCTGGTATCGTGAATATCGCTCTCTGAGGAGCCAACGTTACCACAAGTCATCACAAGTCATCACAAGTGAGAGCTGAACTAGACCCAATGTGTGATGATTTCTGCTATCTATTCTTCATGTTTCTAAATTATATTAGATGTACAGTATCTATATAAAGTGTCTTTGGATGACTCCTTCACACTTTGTGGTGGCCACAGCTGCAGGGGACTTGAAGGATTAGTTCTGGATCATATTTCAACCCATCAGCTGAGGAACAGTGTCCAAATAGCTGCTTTAATCCCTCAACTCGGTCCAGCAGGAGGATCCTCTGTACTCAAGCAGCCAATCAGCATCCACCTCAAACAAATGAGCTCTTTGATCAACTTACAAGTGACTGCTGCCCCACTGCTCTCTCTGTGTGCCCAGAAGTCACTCAGTACATGCCAACACTTTCAGCACTCTGTATATTTAGTGGCTGACCACTTCATTTCTTCAGCATGAGAACATTGAATGCTGAGAAGTGTTTCTGAGTCTTTCTGAAACCAAAACTCAGTGCTAAAAGTGTCAGACTGATCAGACAGGTGACCGCAGAGGAAACTCACAGCCTGAGCCAATCAAGAGCAGATTTAGATTGATATATCTAACAGGAGACATATTTAAAAAGCCAACACATCAGGTTAGATTGAGGATGTGTATTTTGCCTCCAACAGGAAAAAGAACATGAATTAAATTATCACAGTTGCAAAACCCATTATCTATAAAATGACACCCCCCCTTTTTTTGTCTGTTCAATAGACTAACATAGGTTATGGACAAAAAGTTTTGCCATAGAAATCTACCTGTCTCAGGTGGGAAAAAAAAGAGATTGCTTGAGATGGTGATGGAGGAAAAAGAGATGGAAGCACAGCCTGACCTGAATCTGACAATTCAGTATGTGCTCATGTTAAACCCCATATGCACATGTTAAAATGCACCACAGAATCACATTTTTAAAAGATAGTGTGCGTCATTTACCACAGATCAGCACTTCATGTATTTGGATTTGCTCTGTGGTGCACATTGTCAACTGCTTATCTGTGAGCCTTCCTAAACCACAAGCATACCATCCCCTAATCAAGCTCACGGGACAATTCTGCAGGAATCGGATAAAATCCCACCCTGCACTCTCAGTGCAGCATTTACAGTATGTGTAAGATCTTTGATGCTGTTAAAACAAAATGAAACAGATGGAAAACATTAAAACTAAACCCATTAATAGCTATAGGTCAAGTGATGATGAAACTTAATATTTGGCCACTTCTGATCAGGCATTCACAATGTACACTGTTTTATTTGTGCATTAATTTAGTTCTAAGAGTTTTATTCATCCTGTTAAATAATGGTCTACTTCCTTAAAAAATGTAATATTTAATTATTGAATTTGTATTAATCTGTTAATTAATCTGGGCTGAAGAAACTGCACTCCAGCTCTTGAGTGGGAATGTTAACCATCTCAAACATAAACTACACATGTCTGACATGCAGCAGAACATGTCTGTGTCTATTTTACACACATTCCTACTGAGGCAGCTTGCTGTGTTAGAGGACAGTTGATCTGTGTTTTCTCTCTGTGAAAGAACAACTGAGGAAATTCTCTCCTCCTGCACAGACAAATCAACTATAAAACAAACCAACACACACACACACAGAAAAACACTTCCAGCATATTTTGGCTCCAAAGGAGAACTAAATAATTGGGGACCAATTTTTCTTTTAGTTTTGAAAACTAATAGAACTGTCTGTGGCCAACTTACCTCAGAAGGAAAGAGAAGCTCCTCAGACGATGAAAATGAAGGTCTGTAGTTTGCAGGGTCCGATCAGAGAATAAGTCCTTGTGTTATAGTGATACTTGAGCTCATCAGGCCCTTATTGGCTGTGTGGTGATAGCGCGGTGTGTGTGTATGTGTAGGATACTGTATGTGGAAAAGGTGAGGAAAGAGGGGTGGTGGGGGGGGGGGGGTGTCAGCAATGACCCTGGGGGGGGGGGGGGGGGGGGGTGTCAGCAATGACCCTGGAGAAGGAGATGGATGAAATACTATGGATGGAAGAGGAGAGCTCAGGTTTTGGAAAGGAGCAGCTGAGAAGATTCTGTTGCTAAATTTACAGTGTATAGAGGCTGGGTGGGGGGGCTTGGCATCCAGACAATGGGGGAAAGTGTGTGCGTGAGTGTGTGTTTGGCGGCCACATCATCAATCGGTCATTTAATCAGACACCCACAGTAAGCACACAGAGTCACACAATAATGGAATAATAATAGGCTAAAACCAGCATGGGCTATAGCCAGTATGCTCACAATCAAACACTAATTGTAACGTGATTTGTGAAGGTAAGGTAAACCATAATTACAAATGTAATAAATTATGATTAATGGCTCAAGGTTTCATCCAATAAACCAAGAGGGGAAAACTGACCCCAGGTCTCAACTTGTCCAGCTATAGTAAGGTTTCACATTAGTAGAGGCAACAGAGAGATTCATGGTCTCTCTATTGCACTGTGAAAATATGATGTGGGGTTGTTTTGGTATTACAAATTAGTACTAGTAGCTATAGTAAATGCCTTCACACATGCGTAATATGGGTTTGAGTGTGAAGCTGGGGTGTGAGCTGGTGGGATGCATGTCTGAAATGCCCTTGTGGCAAACTACTGAAAATATTTTAGGTCTCTGAATTAAATACCAGGTGTTCAGTAATGACCTTATAAGTAGGGAATAATTTGTCTTGCAAGTTTTAATATAAAAACATACTGTATACCTGCAGTGCAGCCTGACAGAAAACCCTACAGACTCAGGCTATAAAATCACTATGAAGTGCTTTACAAGCTTTGAAGGAAATAAAAAACCCCACAATATCAAACAATGTACTCTCAAATATGTTGTTCTCTTTGCAACAGCCAGCTTTAAACTAAGTATTTAAATGGAGTGGACCCATACTGTATCCTTTCAGTTCAGTCAGGGCTTTTGCCCCCTCTCAACCTAAGAAAATCTCACTGATTGAAGTGCTGCGGCTCTGTGTTGCACAATACTGCCACTGTTGGCCGGAGGTCATCAGCAACAGTGTAGTGACGATCAGTGCTTTTTGTGCACACACTAAAAACCAGCAAGAGAAAAAATGGCGTGCTGAGTTTAAGAGTTTTGTACAGAGTCAAATAAAAACCTCACACATACCTACTGTATGTATTAAACAATTACATGCAAACTAAATAAACAACCTACTACTGACCAGTTTTTTTTACATATGCTGTCTCTTTATGTCTTAGTTCTCTCACTCTGCTGTCATGTGCACCTTCATCGCCACCAAGTCTTCACAGTCATCTAATCCATCATTCTTCTGATGGGTTTCCTAGTCACTATTCAGAGGCAGATGTCCTTGGCCTGGATATCTCCTCTTGGGTCCTGGTGCTAAGAACACTGTTAAAACTATAAACAAATTATTCTGTTCAATCAGCACATTATTCTATTAAATCTCTAATAATTTTAATTCACTCACTGCTCCTGACTGTAATGATTCTTAGCACGAATATAAGCTATCGAAATTTTGGTAAAGGATTAATAAGTAATATTATATAAGTATATAATATATAAGTAATAAGGATTAATAGGTAATAATGGTAAAAAAAAAAAGGTTAAAAAATAAATGGTCATCCTTACTGATGGGACATGTATATCTTGTCCTGCCTACATACTGGATACTGTCCTGTGGAGTCCACCATCCCTCAGGTGGAGGTGGAGGTGGCTGCAGGCCGCCTGTAGGGGCTGCACCGCAGTCATCTCAGGTGACCTGGAAACCCCCATCTGCCCTTGCAATACACACTGAAGGCAACAGATTTATTTTTGGAGTGGTCACAGGCACCGTGGCTCGCTCTCTAAGGCTCTAGTTCACTTCAGGATGAGACGGCCCTGTGGCACTCTGAGCTAGGATTAACAAGCAGAGAGCAGTTTGTCCCATCAGCCGCTCACCGAAGGTAAACCAGTCAAACTCAGTATCTGTTGATTGACCAAGCTGGTGGTACTGCGGCGTGTTCCTGACACATCAGTCAGGCGCTAACCTGCAAATGATGCTTAGGATTGGATAGTGGCACGTGCACGATTTGATATCTTAAATGCATGATGCATATGAGACATGATATCTATTACATGAAGAGCTTGCAATGCAGTACTCACCGTGTTTTATGTCTCAGCACAATGCTGTGCCACAAAAATGTGAGCATGAGTCAGCAAGTGACAAGACCTGCACACCAGCACACTGATCATACATTTATTTCTTTTTTTAAAATCAACTTTAAATACATGAATTGTCTGTATTCTTTCTTTCTTACGCTGATCAGCCTGACCAGCAAAACACAAGTCTCCGTCTCCACTTTAGGTAGTTGTTGATTTGATTCATACAGTAGCATCCTGCTGATTAATGAAGAGCTTGTCCATCATGTTGCTTAACTGAGAACGTAAAGGTAGCTAGATTGAGGTCATGGCACAGTTTGATCAGAAAGCTAATCTTATACTTTCCTCTTTTGAGCTCCTCTTGTGGAAGCCTCCCAGACATCCAACCCTAGGGCCTTAAAAGGTGGACATCTAATGTGTCATCTGGCCTTCCTGTCACTGTCACTGCAAGATTCCCTTTGACAAGAGGGATTTGAGTTTGCTCAAAAACAAACACACATCTCTGTATATTTACATTTCAAGGCTGGCTGATTCTTCTACACTTTAATAAAAATATCACGTTAGAAATGATAAACCTTGCAGCAAACGTCCCATTAGCTATTATTAGTTTGGTTAATTTCAAAACAAAGTGCCATAAACAGGATATTAAAAGGTAAAAAAAAAAGTTACAATGCTAGAGAATCATGAATAATAAACATGAAGCTCAAGCTCACAGTCAGGCTGTTTGTACTGAATGAGTGTAGGACAGCAGGCAGCAGGTGCTCGGTGTCAATATGTTTGCTCATATTTCCCTCCATCTAAAATTAGACAGTGGCCCTTTTCTAGTGTCACCCAAAAATACCCTTTCTGTCTGAATACAGTATTCAGGCGGAAAGGAATCAATTCTACTCATGTTGCTGCTTGAGAAAAGTAACCAAAATATAACTAATTAGCTAAATATTGCAAAATGTTTCATATAAATAATCATGTTCTGAAGTACAGCCTGTTCTATTAATTGTCAGTTACTTACCTTTCACCTCTATTTTACATCCTTGTAACATTACAGACCAACTGATGTAGGCACACTTTATTTCTGCTCACATTTTAAAATCCTATATGCTAACACTACTCCTCCCCACAAGACTCTCATCACTTGTGTGCACAGTACGCACCATTAATCTTCCTCTGAGTTTACTTTCATTTTATGCCGAGGTCAGTTTTAAATTTGACAGTCTCCTTGAGAGACTATTTCCATACGTAGTTTGTCATCATTTCAAAGTAGCCTTGCCATAAGCAACAGCTTTACATGCCTTTCTATTTCTAAGAGTGACGTTTCTTGTAGCCATGCATCTTCTTCAGGACTCAATTAAGAGTTCTGAAAAACCTGCTGATGAGCCCGTTGTTATGAGGGCTCATCATTCTCCAAAGCCAGCTGCAGACTAGTCCGGGTTAAATCAGTACAGCTGGTACACAGCTGAGTAAACTACACAGGGATCACAGTAGATGACAATGAGCTCACCTAGGCAGTGAATCACACAAGACTAAAACTTTCCAAAAGCTAAATACTGAGCAGACGAACACCAGGAATTACTTTGATTGATTTTATTTCATTGTAATCAAAGGTATTCTACTACAGTGTAATAGAAGTAGTTTGAGATATTATTCACAGGATAAAAGAACAAGAACACCTGTCCATTATAAACATACTGTAGAAGAGACTCACTCCAGATTTCAAACCTAAAGCTTACAATGAAGAGAATGGAGACGTGATGGTGGCTAACATTTGTGCAGTACCAAAGATTTTTTTTTTCTTTTCCGAAATGTGTTTTACAAATCCTCATAGAACTCTGTAGCTGCAAAGGGAAAAAAAAAAGAAGAATATTCAACATTTGCATTCATACTGGACAGTAATGCTAATAATAATGATTTTATTTATATAACACTTTTCAAAACAGAGTTTCAAATTGCCAAAACATAAAAATATAATATTTAACAACAATAACAAAAAACTAAACACCAAGAAATGAAAATGTTGCCATTTGATAAAAATTAGCTTTAAGAAGAGATTTAAAATATGATACAGAAATTCACATTGTGTCATTTATGTAATTTTCTAAACAAATTTTGTTTGTAAACTATAAAGGCAAATATGCTACTGGAACAGCTTAGTCATCGACTTCTTTAGCAAAATGATGAGTATCATCTTCATGACAACTTAAGTGATTAAGTGACAACTTAAGTGAAGTGACTGATTTTTCTTTTTCTGGGAAATATGAGTTTATTATTAGTATTGACAACACATATTTAGAATTGATTGTCACTTTTTCCAGAATGCACATGATGACAGGCTCTTTCAAAGATTAATTTGATTGTTTTGTATTTGCAGGTGTACATGTGTGGTTTGTAAGACTGTGTGAAAAAGTAGACTGAGGTTTCTCTTCTGTTTGACAGGAGTCAAAATGCTGATGGATGTAGCCTACAGTAATGGGCTGGAGCCTGACCTTTCCCAGCAGTACCCTCCGCCCTTACTGCCAAAACCAGGCAAAGACAATGCAAAACTTCAAAAAATTAAGAAGAAGAGAGCCAAGAAAAAAGGCAGTCTCTCTCAGACGCCTGTCCCATTTCGCTCCTGTTTATCACCCGTCAATGAAGCAAGCACAGACCTTGAGCACAGTGACCAGTCCAGCCCCCCAAAGACACCAGATTCTGTCTACAATGCAGACTCTTCACTGTCCAATTTTCCCTTTAGCTCGCCTTACAATCACTCTGCATCTGCATATCCTCAGCCTCAGAGCAACCCCCTTGGCCAAACTGGCAGTTTCCCCACAAAGTCACACACAAGTCTGATTAGGGTTTCTGAAGAGCAGGTGGCACCTCTATACGAGTGCTCCTCATCTTTATTTGATGATGCGTCGCCTTTCATGATGCCACCTTCGGCTTCACCACCCCCATCACCACCTGAGCAGGTCACTACATCAACTCTTCCTTTAGATTTAAACATGACATTAAATTCCAATGGAACCACCACAACAGTCTCTTCTGTCACTGTGTTGCAAACCAGCCCTAAAATATCAACTCACAGTCTGACCCTATCCCCAGCCACCTCCAATGGTGGCCCAGGCCCAGCACCTTCTCAGGTTACAAACCTACCTCCTGTTCCAGTGCTGCTATCACTTTCAAACACACAGATTCAACCTTTTGTTCCCGGCCAGAAGGAGACAAATGCCATTTCAAAGGACAGCTCTCAGAGCAAGATGTCATCTTCAATTACCAGATCTTCCATTAATGGCAACTTTGTTCCAAGCCAGAGTCCCCCAGAAATAACTGTCTCAAAAATATCACTTGCTGAAACAGTAAAGGAGTCAAGACCTGACACACCACAAACCAGGATTTATACATCAAAAGCAACATTTTATGAGATTTCTAAACCTCCCTCCATGCAGGACCTTACACTCTTAAACCCAAACAACCAGGGAGCACCATTATCTACCCTATGCAGAGACAAATTGGCTGTGTCAGTAGTGAAAACTGATCAAAAACTGCCTGTATCAAAGACCCAAAGCGGAAGACCTAAGACCCCCTCTTGGAGACCATCTAAAGTGTCCACACCTGTTTTTGAAATATCAAAACCGAACCCACTTTTATTCACTATAAGTCCTGCTTTCAACTACTCCCAAGATTTACAGGTCCTTGCTACACCTAATGAAACATCACAGCATAGATTAGCCTTTCAAACTAGCAGTATAACTCCTACTGCCACAGAACTGAAGGGAAATGATGTTTCTCAAATGACAACAACCATCAAGCAATCCAACATTTCCGAAGAGATAAAGATTCAACATAACGGAAGGAGCACAAATGAAATTTTTGCCAATACTGAACTGTACCACAAAGTGAATGTAACATCGAGTATCACTGCATCTGACTCAGCTGGGCTCAAACCAACACTGATGGAACCTGTCAATAGCAAACTAAAAACAGAGCAAGTCGCAGAAAGTGAATTTTCATTTTTACCAAAGGTTCCATCATTTCTGACCCTGTCAAACAATCTCACACCTACGACAATGATTTCAGTTCAAGCAGCAACAAGTTCAAGCCCCATTTCCTCTGCTAATTTTCCTCCTGAGTTTGGGGCACGCAAATCTTTAACGTCACTATTGGAAAATCAAATGTCGTTAGCCACCTCAAAGCCCAAATCACGATCAACATATTATGGGCTTACTCCATCTGAGTATGTGGCCTATGGTGGAATTAGGACTATGACATCATATCACAACCCAGTATCCTGCAGGATTAATGAAACCCCATTAAACAAATCACGGACAGAAGTAGGAGTAGATGGTTCAAACATGTGTGATGTGAGAAAAAAACTCAATGGACATCAAGATCTTCTCTCTGCTTTGGACAATTCTTGTGCACACAGTTTGCAATCTCCAAAGGCTTCACAGCATCCGGCTGACATGATCACCACATGTAGCAAAGATGTGTTTGAGAAAGGTCACCCAGAAGTTCACAGCATTGGAAATCAAACACTTAAAACATCTAACATGGATACAATAAAGCCTGAGTTTCCTCTTGGCTCGGCACAGAAAATAAATCAACAGTCCACAAATGAAGTATCCACACCAAAAGCCTCATACTCTGAGTCTCCAATACCATTACCTAAAGCAGGTGAGGTACACGCAAGTGCAGCACTATTTTCTCTAGAGAAAGCACAATGTACAACACTATGCTTGACTGATAGCAGAGGTCTGTTGAGTTCTTCATCATCCTTACTGGAAGTAGACTTAAATTCTGATACACAGCATAGTGCAAAAGGGAAAGATGCAAAAGAGAATCTTGAGAAAACACTAACAAAAACAAAAGAAAACACAATTACAAATGCAAAACACCAGTTTGATCTAATAGAGAATCCATTGGTCAGAGCTTATCAAACTGCTAATGGCCTCAGTCCAGCACCAACCAGTGGAATTAATGTTCTACTCACTGGAAAGCATGACCATAAAAACTTGGTTGTTCCAACACAACAAGCCACTAAACTTGCTTCAGCAACATTGTTGCCCAGTAAAGCGGCTATGGATACAGTCTTCCTTCAACAAAGAGAAGAGGTTACTGAGCAAGTCAAATTAGGCAATGAGGTTATTCTATCCTGTAAAAACAGAGGGAGAAGTTTGTCTTACATGGCAAATTGTACTGACTATACTCTTGACAAAACAAAAACTGGGAGCCAGAATTTTAAAGAACCTGCTACAAACATACTAACAGAATCTTGTTTGTCACACATGCATGTTACAGCCTCCGTATGCTCTGCACAGTCCAGTATCTGCACAGTTTCAGCATCCGAGAAAAGCACCACATTTGTCGAACAGCTCACTGAAGAAAATCCAACTTACAGTCTAAGTCAAACTGTAGAAAAAAACACCAGTTTTCCTGGAGCAGGTATCTCTTTGAAATCTTCTCAAGCATCAAATGAACTAAACCAATCTGCAATAAACTGTACAGTATTAGGTAAACCAATTATAGAAACTAAACCCCTGATCCCATCCATCACTGCGACCAATAGTATTTCAGACATTCAAACTCCCTTAAAGACAGGCTTATCAGATGTTCCAACAAAACAGTCACAAAAGAATAACAAAGTTAGTGATAATTTAATTGCAAAGACATGGAATAACATGGGATCCAATGGTCAAGATAAGGCTATTCAAGGAGCATGTTTCTACACAAACAATTCCAAAAATATAGAAGAAATGTCACAAAACATTGAAACCACTCTTAATATCTCTGCATTAGGTACAAATCTGTGTAGCCAAACAAATAAAGATATCAAACTCCCACTGACTTATATTAATAATAATTCTAACAGAATAAGCAGCTTATCAGCAGGCACAGAAAAGAATCCACATCTTGCCAATGAAATGTTCCATTCAACTCAAGCTTCTAATCTTCCTAAAGCAAATGTAGCACTGATCACACCTAGCAGTGAAACAAAAGTATCTGACAAATTCTGCTCAGGATCGCCAAATGTCCACAAATATTCTATAGAAATAGTATCATCTGGACAAGCAGGAGGTGTAAATGCTCTTCATAATAGACTTGCTGCAGAAACTACTCTGTGCACAAAACCTAATTTGGGCACCAAAGCTTATAACTTTCCTGCTTATGAAACCAAAAAACCTCAAAATGAAACTGTTCTGCCAATTGTAACAGATCAATCAATGACCTGTACACCAGCACTTAATACTGGGCAGGTCAGTAAACGGACTGTGCATTCTTGCCCTACAATACTACATGTCACTCCAAAAAGCCCTCAGCTAATATCAGAGGGACAATCCACAACAAAACAACCTATAGATGCAAAATCTGTTCCTGGCTCTGTTGCACAAACCAGATTCTACATTAACTCAAAAGCAGATGGCAAGCATGTCACCACCATAGCTACTGAGCAAAGATCAGCAGAGCCTTCTTCCCCTCAAATTACAACTAACATGGCTTTAAAAGGAAAATCCGAGCTAATTAAACACCCTGTAACACCTAGTACCAAGTCAACAACTTCCATTTCTACTGGTCCTATTACAGCTAATGTCAGAGCAGAACTGCAAACCATTACAGTGCCGGGTCATATTATGTTATGTGAAGATAGTGTTCAAACTTCTGCTAATATAGTGAGCTCTGAGACTGCCATGAAACAGGAATGGAAATCTGTCGCAGAAACAAAGAATTCTCTAGAAATTAACTCTCATGTTGTAAATACTCAAACTCAGTCACACCCTTCTTTATGTAACTATAGTGCAACAAATAAAGCCCAATTTAGTTCTCCTAAAGAAACAAAATCTTTGATGGCAACAAGAGCTTCCCCTTTACCTGAGCCAAGAGTTCGTACTCCCCCTATACGGACCTATACTCCAACCTTATTACAGGGCTCTCAAACTCCAGTCTCTTTAAGCACTCCTACAGAAACAAAAATCACATCAGTCATTATGAAAGACCAGAAAAGCTGTCCAGTAACACCTCTTCAAAATAATACATCTACAAGCACTGTTGGGTCTTCTGCAAAGTCATTCACAGAGAATATATCAAAAACACAAATAAAACAACCCATAAACAGGTCAGTTCCCAAGGTAAAAGAGCATTCTCAAACACAAGAGTTAAAGTCAAGCAATTGCAGGTCATCAATTTCCGGTAAGGAAGGAGAGCACCCTTCATTGAAATTTGAAACAAATGCTCCCACCAACTCTGCAGATACAGTTTTACCCAGTAAAGCTACTCCCAAAGCAAAACATCCCTCTAAGCAGGTTGAATCAAGACCTTCCTCTACCACTGTAGAAACAAAACCCTCAGTTGCAAACTATGAGTCTTCAAAGTCTCCCTCCAATTCAGTCCAGATTAGCTCACAAACTAGTAATGTTCAGGCCTCAACAGGGCTACTAATACAAAACATTTCCCCTGCAAAGCCAGCAACAGATACTGTCATGAAACCATCCATAGTTAAAGCTGCTGTGATTGACTCTGCCAATCCTGCCTCTCTGCCTCAGGCTTCAGTCTCAGTCAAAGCTCCATCCCCAAACAGAGGAACATCACCGTCATCTCAGCAAAAAGCTGGACACAAAGACAAGGGCATTCTGAAGACCAAAGCCACGACTACACAGGTGAAAGACCCAGCAGCCGAACCCTCCACGAGGTCAGCGACATCACATGTATCTTCAACTGCTGACAAGAAGGTTGCTACTGCAGAGATTGCCTCCTCATCCATTGAGCCAAAGGCTTCACAGAAGCCAAAAGGCCTTAAGGCTAAGCTTAGTGGATGGACAAGGCTCAAAAAACACATGGTTGTTGAGCCAGAGGAACCTAAGTTTCCAGAGCCAGAGGCCAAATCTCAGGTCAATGAGAGTGGCAGCATTGAGAAAACCGATCAAGATGGTAGTGACACCACATCAGTAGATCAATGTGCCAGTCAGGACGTAGTAAAGAACAAAGAATCTCCCAGGGCATTGAAGATGTGGGATGCCCTTCTCTTTCAGATGTTCTCCACCAAAGAACGAATAATGCAACAGATCAACACCAACAAGAAAGAGTCAAATGAGAAAAAGGAGTCTAAAGAAAATCAGGCAGAAGTTCCCGCTTTTGTTAATCGCCTGCCAATTTTACTTTACAGTCCCCGTTTTGATGCCAGGAAGCTTAAAGAGGCAGCAGAGAAGCCACTGACTAAGATAGCAGCTGTGTTTGAAAGGGGGCTGATAAAACGCAAATGCCAGGAGGATGAACACAAGGACTTCAACAGAACTGCCAGAGGATTTGGTTCAGGAAACAAAACCAACCATGTAACTTGAACTGATGTAAAAGCACAATTTAGAGGCCTGGATTATTTGCACAATAGGTAATTCATAGAAACAGTGTAGAAATAATATTAAAGTTTAAACAATTTTCAAAAACAGCAGCTAGAACGGGTGGTGTTATGAGGATGAAAAAATTGGAAAAAAAAAAGAAAGCAAATATTGCAACACTACTTTCAACACTACTTTCAACTTTTAGAAGGCCTCATACATGTAGTGCTGACTGCATGAACTGTAGATTCTTTTCATAGATGAAAATTTATTTTGTCATGCTCTACCTTTTTTTCTATTTTTTCTGTAGTGTACACCGCTGGCAGGCAGTTTTTAATCTGTGTAATAAATAGGGCTTTTACATTCCGGAAATAACAGGGCAGGTAGGTTTTGAAGGAAAATGGAAAAATGAAGGATAAAGGTTTAGGGTTTAGGTAGGAATAGGGTTTCTGTAAGTGATTTATGGATGGAAATGTTGTGGGATCTGGCGGCATGGTGCAACATCTCCTATCAGTATAGGTGATGCAGTATCTGACGTATGCCACTGAATGAAATATCTTAACTCTGAAAACTCTCCACTGTTTATTGATGTTAGAGGTCGTCTGCCAGTAAGGAGGGGTAAAAGATCAAGTTAGGGGAATGTAGGTATGTGTGAGGTTGTTTTCCTCTAGACAATTTTGCATGAACACACAAAAGGTTCCCTGCTTTGTGATGACTCATCCAGGTCGTGGATAATATTACTGAACTGGGCTGTACAAATGAATATCAGCAAAATGACGATCAGGACAGACCCAAACAAAATTGAGTGACAGCTGAAGAAAGATGGTAGATATTATATTGTATGTGGCAGATGGTATTTAATCTGCTGCAGCCATTTTGTCTCTGTAATGGATTTCAGAATGTGTTGCTTTCCACAAGGTTACCATCATGGTGTGGAGTTTCTTTGAGTGAGGGGAAGTTCACCCCTCTATGCTATGGCCCCATTTATTACACTGATGGCAAAGCTATATGTTTTATTTACTATGTGATTAAAACAATGCATAAAGCAAAATGAGAGTTTTGTGTTTGATTTCTAATGGTCACAATACTTGACGTGAGACTGAAGATGTGCTACAGCAAGTGCCAACATAGGTTGACTTAAATGGAAATATACAGGACTTTATCACATCCAGTTCTATGTGGTCACCACAGGGGTTTTTCTATTGTTGTGTTATTGTCAGTAAACCAAAGACAAAACCTTATCTACTCTATCTGTAGCTGTTGGTCCACTACCCTTCAGCTTCAAATGCAGAAGGAAATACAAAAATGACAACAACAAAATAATTCACCCTGACTTCCAAATATACAGTTTTATTTTCTGAAAGGCGAAATAATTAATTTGAAACAGAAAAAAAAAAAAAAAAAA